>JAHHFK020003870.1:27500-486711 GCA_024533555.2 Aedes koreicus | reverse complement strand
TAGACAGTGCAACAAAACATTGCGTTCACACTCTATCTAAAAGTTATGAACAAATGATCATGAATTCCTTTATTGACGGGCTCAATGAGCCTTACTCTATGCTTACTAGAGCAACTTAATTGGGCTGAATACCCTTCTCGCGGCTTTTCAAAAGCGCGTTGGCACAATAAATGCTGCTCAGCGCAAGAAGGAAAAATTCTCTAAACAACCTGCGAAGCTCTAAACTTCCAACACTTTTCAAAGAACTCCACCCCCACGGAGGATTCACAAATAAATTCCAAACATCACAACAGACATTTGCTCAGTAAATTTGCTCAAAACCGTTTCAGCAGACAACCATAACAGCCCTATTATAATAATCAGAATAGATGGCACCAGAATACACAAAATAGAAGTAATTTTGCTGCTCAGCAAAATAATCGCAGTAATTTCATTCCTCGACAAAAACAATCGTTTTATTCTCAAAAACCAGGTAGAGCTCAAAATCAAACCTGAAGTGGTGTCTCAGCAATCGAGGCAAAATCATAATAACTACCACGCTAATATGCCAATTAATGCACTGACTCATGCTATCCACCACGGGAACAACTAAATGTTTAAAGAGACGGAATCGGTTCACTTCCTACGAGACGGAAACCCAACCGACGCCCACCGAGAAGTAACCCAACAACATTCCACTGAAGGTGAATATTTAAAAATTCACAGAGGGTGGGAAATTACACTGGACGCACGACACCTAACCATTCCTCAGAAGTAATAACACAATACCCCCGACCAGGTGAGATAAATCATTTACCCACATTGGGCCAATAAAAACTATCTCTCACCAAGATTAGTTTCACCTGATATATCGCGGACAGGTGCAAAACACAAAATCCCTAATATCAGCGGAACATTTTTCGTTGATAAGTTTACACATTTCAACCCTTTCATGACCTTTGACAAAAACTCCCGCCACAAAGATTTTTCTTGTTTGATTTTCATAATTATTTCCATAGACTTATAGGATTCGAGTCCTTAAGGTCATTAGGAGCTGTTATAGATACAGCACAAGACGTCTTGAGAATTGGGTCAACTTCGATCCCTCTCTCACAAAAAATATCCTGAACTGATTAACATAAACGCAAACGAGATCAAGGCAATCATCTTGCCCACATCCAATCCGGACGGTGGTTTCGTTTTTGAAAAGGGAAGTCGAACTGTTACCTGACGTTCATATCTTAGCTGGAATTTACACTAGTAAAAACCATGAAGCTTAGATATTAATTCACAATTTTAACAGAGACGCCAAAGAGATCAGTCTTGGCGATACCACTTAAGTAGAGGTTAATAATTTCGAAATAACTTCTACCTAAAAATATTAGCAAGAATAAAAAAGGAACTCTAGAACAACACGACTTCGAATGGAGCATTTAAATTCCGAAGAAAAGGTCGGAATTGTCAAGAGTGCTTGGTCCAGGACGTATTCATAAAGAAAATTCCTTCCGAGACATTGACCTTTACCAGTGCCATTCATCACAGAAATAAACACAAGGGATGAACTTCCTATTTATACAAAGTCTTATAGATACCCCTTCTGCCACAAGGAAGAGGTACAGAGACAGATAATGCAAATGCTTGAGCAGGGTATTATTCGACACTCGAATAGCCCATGGTCTTCCCCAGTATGGGTAGTGCCAAAGAAGCTGGATGCTTCTGGCCATAAAAAATGGAGACTGGTTATCGACTATCGAAAGTTAAATGAAAAAACTTTGGATGATAGATACCCAATCCCAAACATCACTGACATTTTAGATAAATTAGGAAAATGTCAGTATTTTTCGACATTAGATCTAGCTTCCGGTTTCCATCAAATCGAGCTAGCAAAAAGGGACATTCATAAGACAGCTTTCAGTGTCGAGAGTGGGCACTACGAGTTCGTCAGAATGCCCTTCGGACTAAAGAATGCTCCCGCCACATTTCAAAGGGTGATGGACAACATCCTCCGAGAACATATTGGCGTAATTTGCCTGGTTTACATGGATGATATTATCATCTTTTCAACCAGCCTACAGGAACATTTGGTGAGCTTATCAAAAATTCTGGAAACACTACGCAAACACAATCTGAAGATTCAGATTGATAAAAGCGAGTTTCTCCAGAAAGAAGTAGCTTTTCTGGGACACATAGTTACTCCTGAAGGAGTTAAACCCAATCCAGAAAAAATAAAAGTAATCCAAAATTGGCCTTTGCCAAAAAACGAAAAAGAACTGAAAGGATTCTTAGGCACTATGGGTTACTATCGAAAATTCATCAAAGACTTTGCAAAAATTGCAAAGCCTTTAACACAACAACTACGTAAAGGAGAAAAGATCACTCATACACCTGAGTTTGTATCAGCCTTCACACGTTGCAAGAATATCTTGACCAGCAGCCATGTGCTCCAACGTCCAGATTTTACGAAGAAATTTGTTCTCACAACAGATGCTTCAAACTACGCATTAGGCGCGGTTCTGTCGCAGGGACCCATAGGAAAGGACAAACCTATAGCCTTTGCGTCACGCACGCTGACGAAAAGTGAGGAGAATTACTCAACAATTGAGAAAGAACTCCTTGCCATCGATTGGGCGTGTACATATTTTAAGCCATATCTATTTGGTCGAAAATTTACATTATACACAGACCATAAACCTTTGACCTATGCTTTAAATTTGAAGACGTCAAATGATAGACTTATTCGAATGAAGCTGAGATTGGAGCAATTTGATTACGATATTCAATACCGTGCCGGAAAACAAAATGTTGTTGCGGACGGATTGTCTCGAATACCTCATGAAATACATTTGAACCAGCAAGACACCGATGCTTCATCATCATCTGACGAAAGCGACGACAACGAAACTATTCACTCAGCCAACTCCGATGCTGGAGGGTTGATCCAGATGACAGAAAAACCCATTAATCTATTTAGGAATCAAATCATTATCCAAAAAGGAGACAACAACGAAGACACGCTCGAGACCATCTTTTCTGGGATAAAAAGGAGAACAATAACACGTGTCACCTTTGGTGTACCCGTGGCGGTAAGGATTCTTAGGGACTATATGCACCCAACAAGGGTCAACTGCATACTATGCCCCGAAGAATGGCTTAATATAATGCAAGTTACATATAAAAATCATTTTTCTCGTTCAAAATCATTTAAACTTTTACTAACTCAATCCATATTACAGGACGTTACATCTGAAGAGGACCAGGAGAAAATTATAGAGGACACACACAATCGTGCACATCGCGGCATAGAAGATAATCACAGAACCATCTCCCGGCAGTTCTACTTCCCCAAAATGCGAAAAAAGGTAACCAGTTTTATTAACCTCTGTTGTACTTGTCTTGAAAATAAGTACGAACGAAACCCTTACAAAATTAAATTTGCCTACACTCCACTTCCGTCCAAACCGTTAGATATCCTTCATGTGGATATATTTATATCCACCCCCAACCTTTTTATTTCCGCAATAGACAAATTATCGCGATACGCGATGTTAATCCCTGTCAAATCCAGATCTATTCCGGATATAAAAAGAGGCATAATTAAATTAATCACTACATATGGCACCCCAAAAATGATCGTGTGCGACAATGAGGTTGCACTAAAATCCATAGAATTACGTGGTCTCCTTCAGAGACTAAACGTCGAAACATACTATACACCATCCGATCACAGCGAGGTGAATGGAATCGTTGAACGATTTCATTCAACTCTTAGCGAGATCTTTAGGTGCATTAGAAGCAAATATCCAGATCTCTCTAATAAAGAGATATATAAAATCGCAACCACGTTGTACAACGCAACGATACACTCATCCACCCAACTAAAACCTATCGAAGTATTCTTTGGGATCAAAGATGGCGAGGAAAGGCCTCTAAATCTGCAGAGAATACTAGATAACAGGAACGAAATCTTTGACGAAATCGTTCAAACTTTAGAAATTCAACAAAAAAAGCTAATCGATAGACACAACAAAAATCGTGAAATAGAGCCAAAATTTTCAGAAAGAGACCCAATATTTGTTAAAATTCCAGGCATATCCAATAAAAAGAAGCCAAAATTTAAAAGGCAAACCGTTAGAACCAATCGAAGAAAAACTGTTGTAGATTATAGAAATATTCATCTACATAAATCAAATTTGAAAAGGAAAAGAAAACCATAAAAGCAAAATTTAACGAAATTAACCCGGAAGAGGATTTCCGTTACTTAAAGGGGGAGGAGAGCATCGTTATCAATTACTTTTGAAACTGTCCTGATAGAATTGTTGTATTATAATCAACCAATTACTAACCAACACTAACATACTAACCTTAACTTTACAGATACTATGTACTTCATTTATACTATACATTGCATTCTATTTGACATCTTGTGAACCATTTATAAACGTCATCGGTACCGGAAACGACCCAATCGCTCAAATCAAAGTTACCAATTGTAAAATCCAAACCGGATCCATAAAAATTATACACCCCGTAAACCTAGCTAGAATTGAGGAGAGCATAGAAACCATTACTAACGCATTTTATAACAAAATAACCCCTAATAATCCCTTACATGAAGTGATAAAGTTTAGGATCAAGAAATTATATTCAACTCTGTACGGGCTGAAGCCACAGCAGACACATCGGCACCGACGATGGGACTCTATAGGCACCGCATGGAAATGGATTGCTGGATCGCCCGACGCTCAAGATTTGCACATCATAAACTCCACCATGAACGAAATTATCAAACAAAATAATCATCAATATAGGATCAACCAAAATATCAATGATAGAATCATGCAACTAACACAAACTGTCAATCAGATAGCCAGTTCATTAAACAACAATAACAAAGCAAACATGGATGCCTTGGATTCAATCACAACAATGTTAAATATAGACGTCATTAACGAGCTACTAGACAACATTCAGGAAGCTATCACCCTCTCGAAGATTTCCATTACCAACAACAAAATACTGTCCACACGCGAGGTAAACATCATCAAATCTGCCCTTCAGGACCAAGGAGTACAAGTCAATTTTCCAGACGAAGCATTACAATTCGTCACCCCGAAAGTTGCCGTGCGAAATGGTGACCTGCTGTACATCTTAAACGTTCCACATTTAGAAAATTCAACCTCCACCATTATAAGGATCTTTCCACTCATAGTAGATAATCAAGTCATCAAATCCTATCCAAGCCACATCATACGGCATGGGTTAAAATTGTTCACAACCGATAAACCCGAAGACTTTGTACAAAAGTCATCATACATCACCGAGTTCGAAGACGACTGTATCCATCCAGTCATATACGGAAAACGATCACGTTGTAGTTCTATTTTCAAGAATGACACTACTCAACAACTAGTTAACGAGAACACCATCATCATCTCTAACGCCAGAAACCACACATTGAAGACAAATTGTGGACCCGAAGACAGAGAAATCACAGGAAATTTCATCATCAAATTTCATGATTGTACCATCTACTTCAACGGTCAATCATTTCAAAGTTCGGAAACCTTCATCGATACAGAAGTACTACACAGCGCATTCCACAATAGTTTAATCCAATGGAACCTCCATAGGCACCACGACATAGCAGAAATCAGCAACACAGCAATTAGCAACCGACAAAAATTGGAGCACGTTTACCTGCGTCAGGAAAGTCTTCACTTGAGGCTATGGACAACGTTCGGAGGATTCTCGTTTTCCACCATCACAATATGCATTCTTATCATTTGGATATTTATTAAAATTGTCAGCAAGAACATAACATACGGACCGGGACGTTCCTCACTTAAGGGGGGAACAGTTACAATCGAAACACACCAGCCAACCGAACTTAACAACCACGACGTAGAAACCATCCAACAACAACAAGTCAGAATATTGCAACAGCAGCAGTCCGAATTGGAGCGCGAGTTGCAACAGCTCCGAGAACGATCAGCGTAACTGGACACCATCCGGCGGTTCAACGTGGTCTGCTAACGGAATGCTTAGGCAGAAGTTAAATTGATAGGGCCCACAGGTAGCTAGGTACAATATTGAGTTGTAATAAATCATTCATTCTATTTCTATCATTCAAACAGTGTAGTTCGAGTTTTAGTTTTTTAAAAAGTCCTTCGCAGTATAGTAAACAGTAACTTATATATATATATATATATATATATATATATATATATATATATATATATATATATATATATATATATATATATATATATATATATATATATATATATATATATATATATATATATATATATATATATATATATATATATATATATATATATATATATATATATATATATATATATATATATATATATATATATATATATATATATATATATATATATATATATATATATATATATATATATATATATATATATATATATATATATATATATATATATATATATATATATATATATATATATATATATATATATATATATATATATATATATATATATATATATATATATATATATATATATATATATATATTTATTTATTTATTTATATTTTTTTCGGGAAGGGGAAAAGCCAAGGTGGAGATATCTTATGCAATTGTAGTCATATATCCAACTCAGGCGTAAAAACCCCAAATTCAAATTAAATACAATTGTATCCTTAACCTATTTTACAAGATCTTATTTTATAATTACTTGAATATTTCCCTAATCATATGCATTTTTTATTAAAGACAACAAACCTCCGACAGTCAAAAATGACTTATATTGAGGTCTTTTGATGACGGAATATTTGCATTCAAGGTAATAGTAGAAATTCAAACTACGTGCTCAGTTTATACCCTTTTAAAGCTTTTTTAAATCTATGAAGAGGAACGATGTTTGAAATATTTGCAGGTAAATTGTTGAAGTTTACTATGGCAGTATACATACATCCTAATCGTAGATAGTTTGTTCTTGGTGCTGATATGCGCAAATTATCAATTGAACGTGTCTCGTAACTATGAATGTCACGGCTATTTGGTAAATTCAAATTATTTTTGATAAGGTTATTCTTCACTTTGTAAATAAACAATACTGCCTCATAGAATTTAATTTGATTGAAATTTAACATTAAATTATTCAAATATAGATCAGCTGTCCTTATTTCTGGATTATTATATTGCTCCCAGAATATTACCCGCATACATTTATTCAATGTAATTGTTATTTTGTTTATTACGTACGTTGGAGCATTTTGCCAGATTATATTAATATATGTTATTTGGGAGTGAATATGCGCATAGTACAAGCATTTTCATTCTTTTGGTGGTAGCATGTAACTAGTTCTCCTGAGCATTCCTATAAATTTAACTATTTTGGAATGCATGCTATCAACATGACTATTCCATTTTAAATTTTGTTGAATCACTAATCCTAAAAAAGCATGGACATTAACTCTTTCTAACTGGTTGGTTCCAAGATAAAGATTATAATTTATGTAATTGAAGCGATCTGTGCTTGAAAAGATCATGTACTTCGATTTGGCTGCATTGATGGTTAAACCGTTATTAAAAAAACAGTTTTTCATCAGATCTAGGTCATGTTGCATGTTTTCACATAATTGTTCCAAGTTAAAGGGTGATACGGTCAAAATTTGGTCAAGGGAAAACGCGTCTAAATCGGTGAAATCATTTATTTAAAAAATCAAATTAAATTTCTTTTCCAAGTTCAATTAGTATAAAATTCAGGAAAAATATTCAGTTAGGCTTCCGCTTTTCCAAATCCGAATTGCCGGGCCTTACGCTTGACCCCTGCCATCAGATTTTGTACAGCCACCTTGTCCACCTTCTTCGCCGCAGAAAGCCAGTTTGCCTTGAACTGCTGCTCGTCCTTAGCAGTTTTTTTGGTCTTCTTTAGGATCCGCTTGACAATAGCCCAGTATTTCTCAATTGGGCGGAGCTCTGGCGTGTTGGGAGGGTTCTTGTCCTTGGGAACCACCTGCACGTTGTTGGCGGCGTACCACTCCATGGCCTTTTTACCGTAATGGCAAGATGCCAAATCCGGCCAAAACAGTACGGAACAACCGTGTTTCTTCAGGAAAGGCAGCAGACGTTTATTCAAACACTCTTTCACGTAAATTTCTTGGTTGACAGTCCCGGAAGCTATGAAAATGCTGCTTTTCAAGCCACAGGTACAGATGGCTTGCCAAACCAGATATTTCTTTGCGAACTTTGACAGTTTCGTGTGCTTAAAAATATCTGCTACCTTTCCCCTTCCTTTTGCCGTATAAAACTCCTGTCCCGGAAGCTGCTTGTAGTCGGCTTTGACGTAGGTTTCGTCGTCCATTACCACGCAGTCAAACTTCGTCAGCATCGTCGTGTACAGCCTCCGGGATCGCGCTTTGGCCGTCGTATTTTGTTTATCATCGCGATTTGGAGTCACTACTTATCAGCACTATAGACAAACACCGAATCATCTGCATACATGCTTAGAGTACCTTTAAGAGGAATTTGAAATATATCATTAACATAGGCGGTATGCGTAGAGTTTCACTGCTTCGCAGATGCATCAACGTTGGCATACGGCGTGACCATTTACTTTCGAAGTGAACGGGAGGACGGTTCGGTGACGGTGCACCTTCTGACATCGAAATCGAAGGTAGCACCTCTCAAGGTGCAATCGCTACCACGGTTGGAACTTTGTGGTGCACTTCTGGCGTCTCAATAATGGGAGAAGGTAGCGGAGTCGTTGAAGACAGACGACAGAGTTTACTTCTGGTCGGATTCCACATGCGTTCTTCATTGGATTCGCTCTGCTCCAGGAACGTGGACCACTTTCGTGGCTAACAGGGTGGCAAAAATTCAAGCTCTGACAGAGGGAAACGATTGGAGGCATGTGCCCGGAAAGACCAATCCCGCTGACCTAATTTCTCGCGGGATTGCCCAAAAGACATTGTCGAGAACAGTCTATGGTGGCATGGCCCCTCCTGGTTGATGAATTCACCTGAAGAGTGGCCGAGGGAATCTGTAAACCCACCGGAAGAGGAGCTGGAAAAACGACGAAATGTAGCGCATTGTGCAGCATCGATCGAGGATGGGTTCATTTCGGATTACTTAGTGAAGTTCTCATCGTTTACTAGGCTAATTCGTATGACCGCATACTGGTTACGCTTCATGAGCAACTCACGATACTCAAGGGATCAAAGACGAGTAGGTTTTTTAACGGCAAGCGAGCTGTACCAAGCTGAATGCATGATCATCCGGAAGGTTCAAGCGAAAACGTTCTCCGAGGAGATTAAAAATCTGTCGTCTGGCATTCCTGTTCAGCGAAAATCACTTCGACGTTGGTTCAACCCTCAAATGGATGGAAATGGAATTCTTCGAGTTGGTGGCCGGTTGTCAAATTCTGAGGAATCACAGCAGGTTAAGCATCCCATGGTGTTGCCAGCTAGGCATCGATTTACGGAACTTGTGTTTCACCATCATCATCACAAACCTCTTCATGCAGGGCCATCGGAACTCGTGTCCGATATGTCGACCGAACGATTCCTTCAAGCACTTCGAATATGTTTTGCACGGCGAGGGCGGAGCACGGACGTGTATTCTGACAATGGCACCAATTTTGTCGGGGCAAGAAACCAATTACAGGAGCTGTTTGCATTGCTGAAAAACAAAAATCATTGTGAGGCAGTGTGTAAGGAATGTGCAAACGAAGGAATTTTCTGGTACTTTAACTTTGTGTACTTTGTGGGAAGCAGCCGTACGGTCGGCGAAATACCATCTCCTTCGAGTTCTCGGCGGCAATCCGGTGTCCCAGGAAGATTTTGTCACTCTTCTTGCACAGGTTGAAGGATGCATGAATTCTCGACCATTAACAGCACAATCGGATGACCCACAGGATCTAGAGCCACTTACACCAGCACATTTTCTCACAGGAGGGTGTCTAATTGCAATGCCGGATCCAGATTTGCGCGATGTCCAGACGAATCGTCTCACTCGGTGGCAGATTGTGCAGCGGCAGCTCCAAGATTTCTGGGTACGTTGGCGTCGAGAATATTTAGCGCAGCTACAATCGCGAGGAAAAAATTGGCAGTCAGCAGAAAACATCCGAATCGGACAACTTGTTGTTATTGTTGACGACAATCAGACACCAACACACTGGAAGATGGGACGTATACATGAACTACACCCAGGCAATGATGGAGTCACTCGCTTTGTTACAGTCCGGACATCAACTGGGTTACTCGAACGGCCGGTGGCGAAGTTATGTTTGTTACCGTTGCAAAATTTAGTAGACAACTCAGGTGATTAATTCGGTAGTCCAGTGCATCGCGAGGTTTCTTTTCCTTTCTATTTCAGAAGTTTCCGGCAACTTCAGGGTGAGTGAGAATGTCTGCGAGCTACATAAATAAAATGGACGCAGCCAGAAACACTGTCTGCAATTTAGCTACTTCACTATGCTACCAACCGGTTCTGTATATGAAGCAGCACTAGTGTACCGGTTGGTCGTGGTCACTCACCACTACCTATGTGGAACGCGGAGAGTGGGAGAGAGTTTGTCGGGATTGAGTAGGGAGTAGAATATAAGATTAAAAGGTAAACATTAAAAACTAGGTCAGTAGGTCAGACAGTGTGCCAAATAGCAATCGAAGCGATCAGTCGACCGGAGGCGAACTCCGTGAAGTTTCTGTTTAGTTTTAAGAATAAATGTAGTGTTGTTAGGCCGTTTTCAGCGGTTGTGGTCAATTCTAAATTTTGACAATTAAAAAGACCAAACGAAATTTTCCATTTTCACCGGTGCGTTCCAAATTTCTTTTTCGAACAGTTTCGATGTAAAAAAAATAAAACTGTCATACGCTTTGTTTTATTTTAGGCCGTTTTCAGCGGTGTTCTATTATTTTGGTCTAGTTTTATAACAGTTCCAAAAATATAGACCACCAAAAATAGATCAACTATTTTCCATTTTCACCGCCATTGTTCTAAATTTTGTATGATGACGTCCATGTGTGTGTTTTGTTTTGGAACTCCGCCTGCTTCGTTTGGATTTGGTTTGTGTTGATTCAACTCGTTCGACATTTCGAAATAATTCGAAAAAGTTTCCGAGATTCACGAGTCAAAAGGTGCCGGTTCCTGTTGGCGCTGGGTGAATATTAAGATGAATGATTGGTTCCAGATAGTGAAGGTTATTTCGAGAGTCAAAGTGTTGTTTGTCACTTTGTCACTTTTCTCACTTCACTAAGAGACATACCTCACTTCGACTCTCGGAATAACCATCAGTATTGAATTCCGCGGCTGTTTCGCGCTGTTTTATGGTAGACGATGTGGAGGATTTACGTCTTGCTGAATCAGTCAAAACTGGAAATTAATTTCCATGGAAATTTCCTTTTTAGGCGGAAGCTCTCATACGCGTAACTATGAATGTTTGACTGGATGAGAGTACGGCACTAGCTGACATAAAGGGTAGGTATTAAGCTGGGTAATCTGCCGCTCCAGTTCAACTCTATTTTAACAACAATTTCCGGCCTGAATAATGCATTCCAACCGGCTGAAACCCCTGAAACTCCATTGCTAACAGGTTTTCTACGACAGGACTTTCTACAAGTCCCAATGCAAAAGGTTCGCGATTCTTAGTCAGTTAAGCATCGCGTCCTCAAGTAATACACTTGTCCGGAACGAAAGTATGAGATGAGCATCAAAAACCCATCAGAATATATTCCATCAGTTCCGCGAAACGATACAGTAAGTGGAATAAAAGTCTGGAAACGCCGGAAGACGATGTTGAAATCAAAATGTTCCGAACAACTAGACAGGATGTTGAGACGTTCATCTTCCTGATTGGCACCGGAGGAAGTGCAGATGATGAAATTGAAAGAGAAAACACCGTTGCGTTAAGACTTAGAACTTCGTACCTTTGTTTTTTTTTTAAATAAATATCATTCATTTTGAAGGCTCAATCATATTAGTTTTAGGTTAATTTGGTAATAATATGTAGTTGAGGGGCATGAGGAATATAGATAGAGAAATCAGGTATCTTTGAGTATCTGATGTGCCTTTATATATAATGTCAGAATTAGTGCACTGTACAGCCGAACAGCAACTTTGTGTATAACGTTCAAACCAGCAGTAAAAACAATTGTCATTTGAATTTCCCAGTTATGAACTGGAACAAAACTAAAAGATTTAAATTTTAGAAGGGTACATTATTCAGGATTAAACGAGAGAATATCCTGGATCTTTGCGCTGGATTTCAATACAAGCTATAGAACTGGAACAATTTTAGGTGGAATTTTACCTCTGCTTGTTTTCTGTTCACCCAGGTCGAGGGAACCTGTATTAGAGGTGTCTCCATTTACCAAGTACTGGAATTAATATCTAAGCAGAAGAAATGATACACGTTTTGCCGAGTTGAAAAATCCCTAATATCCCGCACCCAAGCTTGCGCAATTCCTAAAAGGTCGCATAGGTTTCACAAGCCTTTTTTAGACTTTTTATTTGATTGCGTAAGGTGTGAGATGTTTGGGATTTTTCAGCTTGGCTAAGCTTGGGTCACTCTTCCTCTTGTGTACTTATTTCAATTTACCCCAGGGTGTGTAAACTTGTGGTGCTAGTTGAAATGCTTCAAATATCTATAACTGGAATTTGATATAGCATCTTTCTTGCTAGCCTTTATATGCTTCCAAAGTGCACAAAATTCAATGTATGGGAAATACAACTTTTTGATGAAGACTCAAGCAACGTGTAAAACATATGTGTTAGCAAAATCATGCATGATAAAAATATACAAAGCTATGAAAGCACGTAAGGCTTGTTTTAACAACATGTCATAGCTGTGACAATATGTGTGGGATGGATTACTTCCGCTAGAAGTTCACCCTTCCTTTTCAACTTACCCAAAATGATCGTAACACTTTTGCCATACTCACAAAACTTCATCAATAATCAAAGAACTTCATAATATAGTTCGCAGAAATTCTCCAAACTTCGTAGACCTGCTGCAAAGTTTACAGTTTTTTTGCAAAGTTTGAACTTACATATTTCTCAAAATATCAGTTTAGTTCAAAGAACTTCAGTGTTCAGAATTCCACCATTGCCAGCCGAACTCCATAATGTTAAAAAAAAACCTATGATAAAGTTCAAAGAGCTTAAGAAAAAAAAAAAAGAGAACTTGAGCAAAATAGTAATCTGGTTGGTAATACCGTAATATTGTTTTCAGACTTACCGAAAAACGAGCGAGCGATCCACGCGGTTGTGCACTTTGCCCTTGTTGTTGTTTTACACCATTTTTTAGAACGCTCTGGATTCTGTTCCAAACTCGGAACAAAATAAAACAAAGCGTATGACAGTTTTATTTTTTTTACATCGAAACTGTTCGAAAATGAAATTTGGAACGCACCGGTGAAAATGGAAAATTTCGTTTGGTCTATTTAATTGTCAAAATTTAGAATAGACCAAGACCGCTGAAAACGGCCTTATTCTGAATTTGAAACGAAATTCAGAGCTTTCTAAATTTCTTTGGGCAGCTGAAAAAAATTGTGTAAAATAACAACAAATGCAAAGTGCACAACCGCGTCGATCGCTCGCTCGTTTTTTGGTAAGTATGAAAACAGTATTACGGTATTACTGATAAGATTACTGACTTTGCTCAAGTTCTTCTTTTTTTTTCTTAAGCTCTTTGGACTTTATCATAGCTTTTTTTTTTAAACAAGTTCTGCTGGCAATGGCGGAATGCTGAACACTGAAGTTCTTTGAACTGAACTGATATTTTGATAAATATGTAAGTTCAAACTTTGCAAAAAATCTGTGAACTATGCAGCAGCTCTACAAAGTTTGAAGAATCTTTGCGAACTATATTATGAAGTTCTTTGATGATTGATGAAATTTTGTGAATATGGCTAAAGTCTACGAAGGGTTAGCTTTTAGCGGAAGTAATCCATCCCTATGAATATTATTTTCTGTATACAAGATACGTAAACACATATTGTCACTGCTATGACATGTTGTTAAAACAAGCCTAACGTGCTTTCAAAGCTTTATTTATTTTTATCATGCTTGATTTTGTTAACAAATATGTTTTACACGTTGCTTGAGTCTTACTCAAAAAGTTGTATTTCCCATAAATTGAATTTTGTGCACCTTGGAAGCATATGAAGGCTAGCAAGAGAGATGCTATAGAAAATCCCAGTAACAAATATGATTTTTCCAAGGTAGTTGAAGCATTTCAACCAGCAGCACAAGTTTGCACACCTGAGGGTAAATTGAAATAAGTACACAAAAGGAATAGTGACACAAGTTTTGCCATTCTGAAAAATTCCAAACATCTCACACTTTACGCAATCAACTAAAAAGCCTAAAAAAAGGCTTGTGAAACCTATTCGACCTTTTAGGGGTTGCGCGAGCTTGGGTATATTAGGGATTTTTCAGCTCGGCAAAACGTGTAGCACTTCTAGACAAAATTGTCACAAGGTCGAAATTAACATTTGTAAACAATGACTTCTAGCGTAATTTTCTGGGCTCTGCTTGCTCCCACAAACAAAATAGCACCAGAAACAGATACAGGGAGTTATTAGCTTCCCGCCGGTAGTAGATATAGATGTTAGCAACCTGGCATTTCCAGGAAATTAACGTTTTAAGTCATTGTTTACAATTGTTACTTTCGACCTTTTGATGATTTTGATTTTCTTCTGCTGAGAAATTACTTCCAGAACCGGGTGTTGGTTCACGAGACAGTTATGGGGTAGACCACGTTGAAGATCAAGACGAAAGTTTTGAAAGGTTCCATCCTCTGGATCGGATTGTACAACAGTGTGCTGATGTTGGCGTAATGATGATTGATTTTGCGGATAACATCGTACTGTCAATAACAGGCTGGTGGATGAGGTGTTGGGGTGCGCTGCACACCGCAAAACGGCGGTACTGTTGGTTAGTAAATGCAAAGTGTCATTGCTCCGAAAAGAGTGATGAAGGGCTGAAAATCAATAGCTATGTGATCTATGCCCGGGAGAAGGCGGCCAAGGCCATCAACGCGGTGGGTAGGATGATGCCAGACAACGGTGGACGAAAAGTAGTAAAAGGCTTCTTCTGGTTGGTGTATTCTCGTCGATATTGAGGTACGGAGGCCCAGCTTGGATTGCTGAGCTTGACACTTAACAGAATCGAGCGTAGTAGAACAATACATACCGGCTCATGACCATGCGAGTCGGGAGTGCGTACAAAAATATTTCATCGAAGGCGGTGTTCGTTATCGCTGAAATGATACCTATCGGAATCACCCTACCGGAGGATAGCGAGTGTGATTGCTAGAGAGCAATACGGATCGTAAGAGCGGTTTCGATGACCAAGTGCCAGCTGAATGGTACATGGAGACAACTCTAATACAGGTTCTCTCGACCTGGGTCATCAGAAAACATGCAGAGGTAAAATTCCACCTAAAATTATATTATATATAAAGCCTCATCAGATACTCAAAGATACCTTATCTCCCTATCTATATTCCTCATGCCATTCACCTATATAATATTACCAAATTAACCTAAAACTAATATGATTGATTATAACAAAACTAATAATGAATGATATTTATAAAAAAAGTACGAAATTCTAAGTCTTAATCATCATCAATAAACATGTAACGGTGTGTTTTTTTTTTCAATATTATCATCTGCACTTCCTCCTATGCCAATCAGGAAGATGAATAAGTTATGTTATAATGAACGTCTCAACATCCTGTCTAGTTGTTCAGAACATTTTGATTTAAACGTCGTCTTCCGGCGTTTCCAATCTTTTATTCCAGTTGCTGTATCGTTTCGCGGAACTGGTGGAATATATTCTTATGGGTTTTGGATGATCATCTGCGAGAAACCGTGGAAGTTCGTTTCCTTTTAATACTTTCTTTCCGGACAAGTGTAGAACTTGATGACGCGATGCTCAACTGACTAAGAAACGCGAACCTCTTGCATTGGTACTTGTAGAAAGTCCTGTCGTTGGAAACCTGTTGGCATTGGAGTTTCAATTCAGGGTTTTCAACCGGTTGGAATGCTTTATTCAGGCCCGAAATCGATGCTCAATACCGATCCTTTATGTCAGCTAGTGCCGTACTCTCATCCAGTAAAATATTCATAGTTACGCGTATGAGAGCTTCCTCCTAAAAATGAAATTTCCGTGGAAATTAATTTCCATTTTTGACTGATTCAGAAAGACGGTTATCCTCCACATCGTCTATCATAAAACAGCACGAAGCAGCCGCGGAATTCAATACCGATGGTTATTCCGAGAGTCAAAGTGAGGTTTGTCTCTTGGTTAAGAGAGCAAAGTCACCTGCAGTGACGTGACTCGGGAATTCAAATGGAGAGTCACGTCACTGTAGGTGACTTTTCTCACTTCACCAAGTGACAGACAAACGCCACTTTGACTCTCGGAATGACCCTCACTGTATTGAACCAATCGTTCATCTTAATATTCACCCAGTGCCAACAAGAATCGGCACCTTTTGACTCGTGAATCTCGGAAACTTTTTAGAATTATTTCGAAATGTCGAACGAGCTGAATCAACACAAACCAAATCCAAACGAAGCAGGCGGAGTTCCAAAACAAAACACACACATGGATGTCATCATACAAAAGAACAATGGCGGTGAAAATGGAAAATAGTTGATCTATTTTTGGTGGTCTATATTTTTGGAACTGTTATAAAACTAGACCAAAATAATAAAACACCGCTGAAAACGGCCTTAGTTTAAAAAAAAAATTTGTTTTTTAAAAAAAAAAGTTTTGTTGGGGGAAAAATAAAAAATTTTTTGAACTTGGACTGAATTTTGTGAAAAATGTATTTATGGGCGAAGAAAGATCCTTTGATGACCAGTTGATAGAGACGAAAGGTAAGTTCACCCGGCAGCGGAACACCATAAATAGCGGTTGAAAAACTCCCCAACATATATATACATACATATACATATATATATATATATATATATATATATATATATATATATATATATATATATATATATATATATATATATATATATATATATATATATATATATATATATATATATATATATATATATATATATATATATATATATATATATATATATATATATATATATATATATATATATATATATATATATATATATATATATATATATATATATATATATATATATATATATATATATATATATATATATATATATATATATATATATATATATATATATATATATATATATATATATATATATATATATATATATATATATATATATATATATATATATATATATATATATATATATATATATATATATATATATATATATATATATATATAAATATATATATATATATATATAAATATAATAATATATATATATATATATATATATATATATATATATATATATATATATATATATATATATATATATATATATATATATATATATATATATATATATATATATATATATATATATATATATATATATATATATATATATATATATATATATATATATATATATATATATATATATATATATATATATATATATATATATATATATATATATATATATATATATATATATATATATATATACAGCGATTCCACGGGAAAATAACAGAGTTGAAAAAAAAAAAGTTGTTCAATTTTGCTCAAAATCGCTTGGTATGTTCTTCATCGAAAATAATAAGACCCGTATTTTTTTATTTATTTATTAGGATGACCATGTTCGATATAGGGTTACCAGAAAAATCGACATTTTTCAAAATTTTGTATTTAAAAAAAATCATAACTTCTGAACCACTGCGTCGATTTGCAATGTCTTTCGATGAATAGAAAGCCTAATATTTTTAAATTTAATTATATATATTGAATCAAATAAATCATGTACCTAAATTTACTAAAATGGTCAAAGTATTTGTTTTTTATGATTTTCGAAATGTTGGACCACAACGATTATTTATTTCTATATTTTTTTATCAAAATTCAAACATTTTTACATAACATATCAAAAAATCTCAAATGTTCTTTGAGCCGTTTTTGAGTTATATTTTTTTGAAAATTTCAAGTTTTTTTTTCCATACACACATGGAATGAGCATCATTTTCCATCAATTCAAAATAACTGCGGGAATTATTTCATTGTAGTAATTTTATTCTAAATCAAAAGTAGCTGAACATATATTCAACGAAACTAAATGTAGCGGAAAGCATAGCAATCCACAAACAAAATCCCAAAAACTTGCTTAGCAAGGGTCAAGGAAACGGATATTCGTGCCAGTTTAAATTTATACCTTCATCACAAAAACAACTAACTAAACAACACAACACCAACTTGACTACCTTCAAACGAAGTCATAATGAATAACCTTGTTGGTATCAAACAACATTTTAGGTAACAAAAAACACATAAACACACTCAAGTACCTCCCCTACCTCACACACTGCGGTACCAACAAACCTACTATAAATACTAGACCTAATGTGATGTTCCCTTCAAGTCGAGCACTCGAAGTCTGTGAGTAAAGGGTGTATTCGATAAAAATGGCACACAGAAAATCTTCTGTAACTTTTGAATCGTATGAGTAAAAAACCTAGAAATTTGAGTAGATCTTATCCATAGTGTATTATTTACATCTGCCAAGTTTCATAGTTATACATTCAGTAGTTCCAGTCATGTCATCGAAACAAGAAATTGTCCGTGAGAAAATTTTGTGCACTCACAATCAAAATCCAGGGGCGTCCCACCGGTGGATTGCTAAAAGGCTTGGAATTGCAAATACAACTGTGTCTCGTGTAATAAGAACCTTCAAGGAGCGTCTGAGTGTCCAAAGGAAGGAAGGGAGTGGTCGTAAAAGTGGTCCAATGGACAGTAAAATGGCCAGGAAAGTCGTACAACAATTCAAGAACCGTCCAAACATGTCAATTCGAGATGTCGCTAAAAAGTCTAAGGTGTCAGTCGGTTTTGTGCAGAAAACCATGAAGCGTGCTGGGTTACATGTTTACAAAGTGCAAAAAGCCCCAAACCGGAATGAAAAACAAAACATCACTGCGAAAACCCGCGCCCGGAAACTTTACACGAGGCTGCTCACCAAATCCGGTTGCATCGTGATGGATGACGATACATACGTCAAGGCCGACTTCCGTCAACTTCCTGGGCAAGATTATTTCGTTGCCAAGTCGAAGTTTGATGTTCCGGAGGATGTTCGAAAGAAGAAACTATCGAAATTAGCAAAGAAGTTTCTAATCTGGCAGGCGATTTGCGGATGTGGTGAAATAAGTGCTCCCTTCATCACTTCCGGAACAATAAACGGTGCGATTTACACGGAAGAGTGCCTTAAGAAGCGTCTCTTGCCATTCATTAAGAAGCACAAAGGATCAACTCTGTTTTGGCCTGATCTAGCATCCTGCCACTACGCTCGAAACGTATTGGAGTGGTACCGAGCCCGGAACTTCGTCCAATTGAAAAATTCTGGGCAATTATGAAAACGGAACTTCGCAAACATCCCAAAACTATAAAAACAGAGCTAGAATTTAAGAAAATTTGGGTAAAAACAACAAAAACACTGGGAAAATCGGTTGTACAAAATTTGATGGGTGAAGTGAAAAGAAAGGTGCGGGCATTCGGGATGGGAGACGAAATTGAATAAAACAAATGTTGAAAATCAAAACTCATTAGTAGTTCTTCATTCCCTGAAAATTTCAAGAAAATCCGATAATCAGTTTAATTTTGATGAGTATATATGTGTGTGCCATTTTTATCGAATACACCCTTTAAGCTTCCAGTAGAATTAAAAGGAATTTGCTCGCGTGTACTAGCAAAAATTTGAGGAAAGTGTTTCAATGTTTTATTTTTTATTTTTAAAAAGTGATCAAATGAAGTGTTTATTTTAAACGTTTAATACAATGAAGCACGAATGCTCAAATTGCCATGTTTGGAGTATTAGTTACAAGAAAGTTACTCCTAAACTATATGGTTATGCAGCGGAAAGGAGAATAAAATTGGATAAAAGCTGTTCCTACATTTGTAATACCTGCTATTGCAGACTTTATCGCTTTATCAAGAAAGAAAACGAGCCAGTAACTCCAAGTGCAGTTAATCTAGAATGTGGAAATCAAGAACTCACCGTTTCTGAACCATCGAAACTTGATGATCTCGCCGTTGCCGGACCATCAGCCACCACTAATTTCACCGTGGCCGGACCATCTAGAGTGAACAATTTCGCCGCACCAGCAAACATCAATAATGGTGGTTTCGAAATAATCGATCCCAATGCCGCTAGATCATCGGAAATTGACGCTGTTCCTAGTGTTGGTAAGTAGAATAATCTCTTCTTTTTGTTTATTCAGACGTCATGATTTGCTACGTTATACAAGTTGTACTCGATTATTCAGAAAATTTAAAAAAATATCAGTTCCGTATAATCTTACCTAATCCGACCTGGTAGCTCAATTTGTAGAGCAGTTGCCTATCATACTTCAAATAATCGAATACAATCTGTATTACATTATACAAATAAAAATGTTCCTAACTAATTGTGATATTTTTCCATCTTGTTTTCAGAATCTTTGTTTTCTTTGGAATCAACGAGTGCTGAATCAATTGGTAGCACTGCTGCCCAGAAACCCGGAGACGGACAGGAAATTCTTCAACAGATGAAGGCAAAATTTGATGAAACATCTGACAGAAACGATCGATATAGGATTCTAACTTTTCTCCCCAAATCCTGGACTGCATACAAAATTATGCAAGAATTCGGTGTCTCGCAACGAACTGCTCAACGTGCAAAGGAATTACAGATTGAAAAAGGTTTTATGAGCACACCGGAGACCAGAGTAAATATGTTATCTTTGAGCGATGATACTCTAACTGTAGTTAGGGACTTTTATAATAGTGACGAGATAAGCAGAGCATGTCCTGGGAAAAGGGATTTCGTTATTGAAAATATGGCAGAAGAAAAAGTGCATGTTCAGCGCAGGTTACTTTTATGTAACCTTCGTGAAATTTATTTGATTTTCACAGAGCAATATCCTACTTTTAAAATTGGATTTTCAATGTTTTCCAGCAGCCGCCCAAAAAATTGTATTCTGGCTGGTTCAAGTGGAACGCATACTGTCTGCGTATGCATTTATCATCAGAATGTTAAATTAATGTTTAAAACCCTTAAGGATAAGAAACTTATTCCTAACCATTTAAAAACGTATCATGACTTGTTTTTTAAAATACTATGTGAAAATCCTACAGAGAAATGTTGGTTGAAAGCCTGTGATCATTGCCTGGGTACGCAAACACTGGAGAATGACCTGATGAATTTTCTTGACAATATCGATTCCTTAGAATTTAAGCAATGGAAGATCGTTGTCATCTAAATTCAATGCGAATGGATGCAGAAGAGTTTGTGGAATCATTTTTAGAAAAATTAAGCGAATTATCTCCGCATAATTTTATTGCAGAGCAACAAGGTAATTACTTAAAACAACTAAAAATTAATTTGGAACCAACTGACTGCATTATAATTGCTCACTTCTCTGAAAATTACTCTTTTGTTATTCAGGACGCTATACAAGGTTTTCATTGGGCAAACGCTCAATGCACAATCCATCCTTTTGCCATATATTATAAGGATAAAGCACAAAATTTAAAGTTTACAAGCTTTATAGCAATCGCAGAATTTACTAAACATAACCATGTTGCCGTTCGGCTGTTTATAACAAATTGTGTGAATTTCATTAAAAAAAAGCTACCTCACCTGAAAAATATCCATTTTTTTTCTGATGGATCAGGCAGTCAATACAAAAATTAGATGACTGCTTTCAATTTGTGCCACATGTACAAGGACTTCGGCCTTAATGCAGAGTGGAACTTTTTTGCCACTTGCCATGGAAAAGGGCCTTGTGACGCTTTAGGAGGTGTTCTAAAGCGAAACGCTTCAAAAGCAAGTTTACAAGGCCATCATATTACAACTGCATACGAACTTTACTCTTGGGCTGTTTCTAAAGTAGATTCCAAAATATATTACGAGTTTTTCTCGGAAAAAGATTACAATGCAATGGAAAAGAAAATAAAGAACCATTATACTTGTGTAAAACAAATCTCTGGGACACAATCGTTTCATTACTTTAAGCCACAAAGTGAAAATTACATTATCGTGAAACGGTTTTCGTTTTCAGATGAAGAAAAGTGCATTAAATTGTAAGAATTTTGCTATGTAATATTTTTTTTGGATGAATTATGCAAAATCAAAATCATTACATAATCAAATTAAATGCTGAGTTTTAATTGAAGGTAATCTGAGAAAACCCTTGCTTGTAGTCTAAAGCTTTGAGATTTGAGCTCCAATTCCTTAATATAGCGGAGCCTGGTCCAATCCCGACCCTGTGGCCAATTCCGACCTCCCAAGATTCTCTCAGACAGCGCTTGTTGCCAAATTTGGAAAATGATGCTCATTCCATGTGTGTATGGGCAAAAAACTTGAAATTTTCAAAAAAATTTAACTCAAAAACGGCTCGATGAACGTTTGAGATTTTTTGATATGTTATGTAAAAATGTTAGAATTTCGATAAAAAAAATATAAAAATAAATAGTCGTTGTGGTCCAACATTTCGAAAATCATAAAAAACAAATACTTTGACCATTCATTGCCCAGTGAACAAGCGAACGGAACAGTTCGTTCGGTCAGCTTTCCGTTGCTTTGAAAGCTTTTCACAAGTTGTTTCAAGCCTTCAGCGCTATTTTTTTTTCTGAATCGCGAGTGAAATCGAGTCTTAGTTTTCTGAAGTAGAAAACGTTGAGTGTTAAACAGTGCAACAACGTCATTAATTGCATTTAGCGATATTGCCACGACCTAAAAGCCATATTGCTCCGCATCTATACGGCACGCACACCAGCAGTCCATCGTGTGTAGCGTGCAGTCGATCATCTGCTAACCACCACCGATCAGCAACATCATCATCGTCATCATTATCATCATCGTTCAGCTCAACGTCTAGCCGGCACACGCGGCCACGGATCGTCGTTCGACAGCAGCACATTCGTCGCCCGGCTGCAGCAGATCAGTGATATATATATAATATAAGCTTTTGTTCTCTTTCTTCTGAATATATTGTTTTGTATTGTGTGGAGAGTGAGTGAGAGTGAGTGAGAGTGTGTGAGAGCGTGTGAGAGAGTGTGCTTAGGTGTAGTTTGTTGTGTGCTTAGGTTTAGTTTTTTTTATCTATGATTGATTGTAGATAATTGCGTTAATGGTTGAGCATCATAAGCTCCCACGGGTGCGACATGGATGATTTGTCGGAAGATGATTCATCCATGCCGCCAAATGATGGGGTAGCTTTTAAAGTTACCCGATCGCGTGCTTATCCAGATAGTTCAGCTGGTCCTTGGGTTGTCTATTTTCGGCCCAAAACGAAACCTCTCAATATTTACCAGATTTCAAACGATCTGACGAAACGATTCTCGGCCGTGACCGAGATAATTAAGGTGAGACCCAATAAATTAAAAGTTGTTGTGTCCAACCTTAAACAAGCTAACGAAATTGATGTCTCTCAGTTTTTTACACTGGAATATTTAGTGTACATCCCAGCTCGAGGTATTGAGATTGAAGGGGTGGTCACCGAAGCGAGCTTGACCCTGAGATCCTGTTGAAGCAGGGGGTTGGTCGCTTTAAGAACCCTCTGCTTCCTTCAGTCAAGATACTGGATGTGCAAAAACTAGGCACAGTGTCGATCAGTGAGGGTGAAAAGAAATTTACCAACTCAGACTCGTTTCGTGTGACCTTCTCTGGTTCAGCCCTCCCTCAATACGTCGAGTTGGGAAAACTTCGACTACCTGTGCGGTTGTTTGTACCTCGGGTCATGATCTGCCAAAAATGCAAGCAGATGGGACATACGACCTCCCATTGCGGCAATAAGGCACGCTGCTCCAACTGCGGGGAGAAACATGAGGATGGCGCCTGTGCAGACAGCACACCAAAATGCGCTTTCTGTAAGGGAACTCCTCCTCATGCTCTCTCATCGTGCCCGGCGTACAAACAACGCAGGAAAAAATAGAACGCTCGCTAAAACAGCGTTCCAGGCAATCTTTCGCCGAAATGGTGAGAAAAGCCTCCCCATCACCCGATGCCAATACAAATCCCTTTGCTTCTCTGTCAGATGACGAGTCTGACTTTGATTCGGCTGAAGAGGGAACATCGTTCACTTTTCCGGAAGGTGCTTCAAGGAAGCGAAGACGCGTCCGCCCACGGAAAGTTGCTGAAAAGAAGCCCGAGACCAGCATGCCTATTTCAAAAACAGGTGGGAAAAAGGAAAATCCAATTCCTCCTGGTTTTCGTAGTACTAACTACACCCAGGACTTTCCATCTCTTCCGGGGACATCCAAAACCCCTGATGCCCCAATTTTAAGAACAGAAGCCCCTTCCTCGACTGGGCTGTTCTCATTTGATAACATTGTCGAAGGTATTTTCAAGTACCTCGAAATTTCTGACCCTCTCAAAAGCATTGTTTTGGCAATGCTTCCAACAGTGAAGACTTTTTTGAAGCAATTGACAATAAAGTTGCCCCTCATTGCAGCTATCATCTCCTTCGATGGATAATTTTCCAAATGAGGTCGGGGATTTGATCACTGTTCTACAGTGGAATTGTCGAAGTTTGATTCCTAAATTGGAATCATTCAAATTTTTAACTCACAATACCGGTTGTGATGCTTTCGCTCTTTGTGAAACATGGCTCTCTTCCGAAATCGATCTTCCGTTTCATGATTTCAATATTATTCGTCTTGATCGTGAGGATTCACGTGGAGAAGGAGTACTTCTGGGGATCAAAAAGTGCTACTCCTTCTATAGAGTGAATTTTCCTCCTATTCCAGGTATTGAAGTTTACGCATGTCAGGCTGTTATTAAACATAAAAGCATTTGCATTGCTTCCGTTTATATTCCTGCTAGAGCCGAACAACTTTCAGATATTTGTTCGGTTCTTCCTGCTCCGCGGTTGATCATGGGAGATTTTAACTCTCACGGTACAGGCTGGGGAGAACTGTACGACGACAACCGGTCTTCCTTATTATATGACCTCTGTGACAACTTCAATATGACAGTTCTTAACAATGGAGAAGTAACACGTTTGGCTGGTCCATCCTCACTTGGCAGTAGATTAGACCTCACACTTTGTTCGAATTCATTATCGTTGGATTGCACATGGAATGTGATTCAAGATCCCCACGGTAGTGATCACTTGCCCATAAAAATTTCGGTTGCCACCGGGTTCAATCCGTCTAAATCTGTCAACGTCACGTATGATCTTACCCGTCACATCGATTGGACAAAGTTCAGGACAGCAGTAGATGAAGCCGTAACGACGGTAGAAAGGCTTTCATCGCTAGACGAATATAACTTTCTCTCCAACCTGATCTTAGACAGCGCGCTTCAAGCTCAAACTCGACCAGTTCCAGGGACGTCATTTCGCAGGAAACCTCCTTCTCCATGGTGGGATCAGCAATGCACCGAGGTTTACCGTAAAAAGTCCGACGCGTATAAAGTTTTCCGTAGACGTGGAACACCTGAGCACTTCGAAGTATACACGGCTCTTGAACGTGAACTTAAGAGCCTCATCAAGGCCAAGAAACGCGGATACTGGCGAAGATTCGTGGACGGGCTATCGCGCGAGACGTCGATGAGTACCCTTTGGAACATGGCGCGAAGATTGCGTAACCGAACTACGAACAACGAGAGCGAAGAGTACTCGGATCAATGGATCCTCAAGTTCGCGCGAAAAGTTTGTCCAGATTCTGTGCCGGCACGGATCATTCCTCGCGAAACCGAGAATCCAATAGATGAGATCAGCGAACCTTTTTCAATGGTAGAACTCTCTCTCGCGCTCCTTTCGTGTGGCAATACGGCTCCAGGAGCTGATAGAATCAAGTTCAACTTGCTTAAGAACCTTCCAGGCGTCGTGAAGAGGCGCATGTTGAACTTGTTTAATCAGTTTTTGGAGCCCAACATTGTACCGGATGATTGGAGGTGGGTGAGAGTTATCGCCATTCAAAAACCTGGCAAACCCGCGTCCGACCACAACTCCTATCGAAGCATCGCGATGTTATCCTGCATTCGAATGTTGTTGGAGAAAATGATCCTCTTCCGTCTGGACAAATGGGTTGAGACGAACAACCTGCTTTCAGATACTCAATACGGTTTCCGTAGGGGTAAGGGAACGAACGACTGTCTCGCGTTGCTTTCCACAGATATTCAGTTAGCTTTTGCTAAAAAAGAGCAAATGGCTTCTGTTTTCTTGGATATCAAGGGGGCTTTTGATTCAGTATCTGTTGAAGTTCTTTCAGATAAACTCCACGCTTGTGGCTTTTCACCATTAATGAATAATTTTTTGTACAATTTGCTGTCAGAGAAACATATGAGCTTCTCTCATGGAACCTCTACAGCTTCACGATTTAGCTACATGGGTCTCCCCCAGGGATCATGTTTAAGCCCCCTTTTGTATAATTTTTATGTCAAAGACATTGACGGTTGTCTAAGTGACAACTGTACGTTGAGACAACTTGCAGATGACGGCGTAGTGTCTGTCACGGGACCCAATGGGGTCGATCTGCAAGGACCCTTACAGGATACCTTAGACAATTTGTCTACTTGGGCTTTAGAGCTAGGTATCGAATTCTCTACGGAGAAAACTGAGTTGGTAGTTTTTTCTAGGAAGCATAACCCTGCACAACCGAAGCTTCAAATTTTGGGTACACCGATAACTCATTCTATGTCCTTTAAATATCTTGGGGTCTGGTTCGATTCAAAGTGCACCTGGAGATCCCATATTGAGTATCTGAAGCGAAAGTGCCAGCAGAGGGTCAATTTTCTCTGCACAATTACCGGGACCTGGTGGGGAGCTCATCCACAAGATCTTCTAACGTTGTACCGGACAACGATTTTGTCGGTTATGGAATACGGTAGTTTTTGTTTTCAGTCAGCGGCTCGGTCGCACTTCATTAAACTGGAACGTATTCAGTATCGGTGTCTTCCTATCGCATTAGGTTGCATGCCCTCGACTCACACCATGAGTCTTGAAGTGCTGGCTGGCATGTTGCCACTCTCGGATCGGTTTTCAGAATTATCTCTTCGGCTCCTCACCAGGTGTGAAGTTATGAACCCTCAAGTAATCAAAAACTTTGAGATGCTTGAGTTGAATACTCAAACCCGCTTCATGACCTTGTACCATTTGTACATAACACAGGATGTCAGCTCTTCGCCGAACATTTCCAATCGTGTTTGCTTCTCCGATTTCGACAATTCGGTTCATTTTGATTTATCCATGAAGCAAGAGCTTCATGGAATCCCAGAGCATCATCGTCCTATGATTGCTCCGGTGATATTTGCTGCAAAGTTTGGCCAAGTTAATTCCACTAAATCGTTTTTCACTGACGGATCTTTGATAGAGGAGTCAGCAGGCTTTGGTATATTTAATGAAATTTATAGCGCCAATCGTAAACTTCAAGCTCCTTGTTCCGTATATGTCGCCGAATTAGCGGCAATACACTTTACGCTAGAAATGGTTGCCTCATTAACACCCGGATCAGTATTTCATTTTCACGGATAGTCTCAGTTCTATAGAGGCTATTCGCTCATTGAGGCCGGTAAAGCACTCCTCGTATTTTCTCATGAAAATACAGGAGCTTCTAAGTGCTTTATCTTCGCGTTATTTTATCATCACCTTTGAATGGGTCCCATCTCATTGTTCAATTCCGGGCAATGAGAAAGCGGACTCGCTTGCAAAGGTGGGCGCTATGGAAGGCGATATTTGTGATCGACAAATCGCCTTCAACGAATTTTTTCCTATTTTTCGTCAACAGTCACTCGTCAGCTGGCAGTATAAATGGAGTAAAGGAGATTTGGGGCGATGGCAACATTCTATCATCCCAAAGGTGTCGAAGAAATCCTGGTTTAAGGGGATGGATGTGGGTCGAGACTTCATTCGCGTCATGTCTCGCCTCATGTCCAATCATTATTCTTTGAACGCTCATTTATACCGGGTTGGGCTGAGCGACAGCAATCTCTGCGAGTGTGGACAAGGCTATCAGGACGCAGATCACGTTATTTGGTCTTGTGCTGAACATCGTGGAGTCAGATCGGAGCTTTATGGGCTCGAGGTAGACAACCCAATGTGCCAATTCGAGATATTTTGGCTGTACGTTATTTGGAGTACATGAAACTCATTTATGTGTTTTTGACTAACATTAGCCTTAGATTGTAGTTAGTTTAACCTGTATATTTACTATAAGGTTTTTTTTTTATCCGTGTATGTGTGTTTTTTTTTCTTTTTTCAAAAAATGTTCAAGTCAAAAGTAAACCATAAATTGTATAGTTATAAGTTTTTAGATAATTTAGAATTTAAATTTAATGTGTTATGTAAACCATACCTAACTTCCTCCTAACTTTAGTTTTAAGATAAATGATGTATATAAATATGAAATTTTGGCTCTGTAAAGTTGATTCGATTGAGCCTGTACAAATAAACGATTATTTAAAAAAAATACTCTGACCATTTCAGCAAATTTAAGTACATTAATTATTTTAATAAATATTTTTAATAAAAATTACAAGTGATGAGCTTTTTATTCATAGAAAGACATTGCAAATCGACCCAGTGGTTAAGAAGTTATGGTTTTTTTTAAATATTTTTTTTTGAAAAATGTCGATTTTTCTGGTAACCCTATATCGAACATAGTCATCCTAATAAAAAAATAAAAATATATACAGGTATTATTATTTTCGATGAAGAACATACCAAGCGATTTTGAGCAAACTTTTTTTTCAACTCTATTCTTTTCCCGTGAAATCGCTGTATATATATATATATATATGTATATTTATATATATATATATATATATATATATATATATATATATATATATATATATATATATATATATATATATATATATATATATATATATATATATATATATATATATATATATATATATATATATATATATATATATATATATATATATATATATATATATATATATATATATATATATATATATATATATATATATATATATATATATATATATATATATATATATATATATATATATATATATATATATAAATATATATATTATTTTTTATATATATATATATTTATATATATATAAATATATCAATCGTGAAAGCAACTGGGACAGTGACAGTTTAGTGAATAATTTCATTACAGTAACATTTCATTGCATTATTAAAAAAAAAAAAAAAAAAATATAAAAAAAAAAAACAAAAAAAAAAAAAACGAAAAAAAAAAAAAAAAAGGGGGAAGGTACTAAACGCATCCTTTCTAACCAAGTCAAGAGCGCATCATTTCAAAAATTTAAAAACCCACGCGCATCATTTTACAAGCCAAGCGCATCCTTTCAAAACCTAAGCGAATCATATTACAAGCCAAGCGTATTCTTTTCCTAAACACCCACGCGTATCTTCACGCTATTAAATAAATCAATTAACAGCCACTTGAGGCGAACCAAAACATTGCTGTAGGTTGGGTATACAGTCCGAAGTTCGTGCGTGGCAAAACGAACGACATAAGGCGCGTATAGCTGACACATGTTTCAACCGGCAAGCGCAGCGAGCAGTGCAAGCCGTATGTACTCGAGAGACCCAACTGGAAAGGCACCAAAAGTGTCGAATTCAAAAAGTTCCAGTTCGATTGTTACTCGTCAACACTGTCCCGGGGCGCTTATCTGTTTATCTCTTTCTAGCATTAAATGAATTTTGAAATGAAGAACGAAAAGCCAAATAATGTAAAGCATATAAAAACCCTTCTGAAATAAAGTAAAGGGGGTCTATGTTCAGACAGAAGACTATGCGTTTCAATGCAGGTTCTCGTAGAGAATCTTGCTTACCGAACAATCCATCCTTACCGGTGAATCTTCGGCCTTTGGGCCATTAGTTGATACTCGCCGTAATAAGAAAAGTCTCTCTTGTCTACGTCGGAGGCTACCATACCTCCCGGAATAGTGCATGTCCATCTTGTTAGTTTTCTCCAGTGTTCAACCGGGTATTGGATCCCGACAGTGTGACAGGAAGTTATGATGATATGACGATAACAATTTTGCGGTTTCCAAAACAATCATGGACTTCATATTTTAGTTTGGCTACGGGTACACAGCTAGAAATAAATCAGAATACCAAGAGGGGTGGCCGTCGTTGATTGAGATTTGAGCCTTTAAGGTGATAATTAATAGAATTCCCAAATGGTCGCCGGCATGGTCAACTGGCATCGCCACTTTGAATTTTCGAAGGAACAAATCTTAGAAACTACAAACATTTTGCGTGCCAAATTCTTCCCATATTTTTACTGCACTTCATGTAAGGAATTATAATTTGAATTCGGCATGCGATATTTATTTATTTGTCGTCAATCAAAGTAGACCAATTCAATTACATGATATACTTGCCGTCATATTTTTTTTAGATTTGAGCTTTCAAAATTTGAAGTGGCAACACAAATCGGCCACGACGGCGGCTATTTCATTAAAACACGAGTACGTGGCACTAGTTAACCTACTGTTGTGGTGGCTGTTATTGTCTCTGAACCATAACACCTGAAGTACCAAAATAAAAATTCACCGATGAGGTGCAGAGTTCCATTTTAAAAATTACTAAATAATGTGGAATCCCACCTTTAGTATAACGGTATAACAGTTTGTGATTTTATTTTGCCCAATGTAACACACACCAAGCTTATTTTAAACGAGGTCAGTAAAAGTTGTAAAGTCATCAAAACCTTCAAATAGCTGACTGTTCGGTAAATTTACAAAAAAAAAAACGTTAAGTTGAAATCGTCGTAGCAGTTGCTACTATTTAGGAAATTATCACAAAAAATGAGCAGAAAAATTTCTCATATTTGCTTTAATTCAATTAAATCATGTCGATATACAGGGTGTAAGGTTCCTTAGTTCAAATATTTTAAGGGATGATAGACTATCATATTTAATGAAAAAAATCGTTGAACGTATTGGTTCAAATCCCAAAGCTTACTTATACTAATTAAATTGATCTTTATTTTCATTCTTTTTCTTATATACTAAATAACAAATTTTAAGTGTTTTAGCCCATTAAGCTCTTCAGCTTTATTTAAGTGTTTTATGTAATTGGTGTGTCTTGTGTGTTTTGTGTTTTAATTATTTTTTCAGATCAGCCCTTGGGGCATTGTTTGTTTAAATTTGATAACCTACTTAAACTACAACTACAACTACAATTTGAAAATCCTAGGAGTGGGGAACCAGATTCCGGATGATCTGGTGATCCGATGTCAGACAGCCTGCCCTGTACCGATCGATAGACTCACAAAAGCAATCGTCGAGCATTTTTATCTCGGCCAGACGGTGGACCTCACATGTTCTTGTCCTCGGAGGGGTGTTCAGGATCATTCTGAGGAACTTATTTTGAACACGCTGAAGCTAAAGGTAATGTGTTTTTGCGCAACTCTCCCAGATTGGCATGCCGTACTCGATGACTGGAAGTATGATTTGCTTGTAGAGAGCAAGCTTGTTTTTCAGGGATAATGTAGACCTTCTGTTGGTCAATGGGTGCAGTAGCTTCAACAGAACGTTACACTTTGTGACAGTTTTACCAACCTGCTCCCTGAAAATAAGCTTACTGTCTATGGTAACGGCATTGCACAATCTGGGAGAGAGCGGATCTTGTCGGAAAAATTGTTATTCTTAAGGTCCACTATTCTGGCCTTAATAATTTTCGTCACTCGATTACAGTGACCTTTTAGCGTTAGCAAACCAGTTCGCTGATATTGCCTTCGGATGGCGTTTCGCAAATGTATTAATTTTTTAGTGGGTCTATCAATGGGTACAGAGTTGCTCACCTGATCAATCACCGGTTCATGTTGCTCCCGGGCCTAGGAGATCGCTTGCTCGATGCTTTTCAGTGGCCGATCGATGTCATCAGTTGACTCGAGGTGCACGGTGAAATCGACGGTGTCGTCGACATGTTGTCGGAACCTCTCCCATCTGGCACGATGGTAGTTCCGTCTGGTGAATCTCAAAGCTTACTGAGCTATTGAACTTTTAACGTTTTGATACATACTGATTTTAAAACAGCTGTTGCCGGAAGTGTATTCTGCTTAGCACAAAATTATCCCCTCCACAGAAAAGCTGTAAGAATTATCCTATAACATTGGCCTTCAATGGCCGAAAAATAAAAATTTAATGATTTTTTGGAGGTGAAAATGTGCATAGGGTTATCTCATGTTATTTCAATAAAACAAGAAGTGAACTCCACAAATTCGTATTACCTAAGTATTCCTAAATACAGCTTCTTGACAAATCTCTCTTTGACATCAACTTTCTATCCCGTACCAGTTTGTAGCAGTTTTGTGCTACACATACCATGTTGTATCGTAAATTAATGGTTACACACAACTTAAAGTCAACCCTACTGTGCGTTATTGTTGATGTTTGTGCGCTTCACGCACAGCACACTTGAACGCCGTGTGAAATGACGCGTAGCCAAGAAGGGAATGCTTTCAAAACAGAAATCTCATGCTTGCAGAAATCAGGTCTCTTCCACAAAATCCATATCGTTCAGTTTTTCTTGAAACATTCGAGCATCTAGAAAAGTCCGATCGATTAGTTGTTCGCACGTTTTGATTGCTACTATGGGTTTTTCCCTGAACCCCATTCCATAATGTGGTTCGGATAGAATTCACTGTTCACTCGACTGTGGTTTAAACGATTCTGTTCTGGTTTATTCTGAAAATATTTTATGGTACAAGTTGTTTCCTTACGGGAGATTCTTGGATTTGTTATTTACTTGATAGCCAATGCACGATCGATACATATGGAGGGGATACATAGATAGTAAATAGAAAGAATGGTAATGGAATTCGGAGAAGGCTAAATCTAGGAAAGTGCTTGGGTGGCGTCGTAGTATTGATAGCAAGCGTTGAACCTTTTTGATGACATATGACACTTGCAACCCAAGCTGCTACAGGTTCAATCATTTATGATGGTATGGATTCTTGCAACTCAAGTTGTTGCTAGTTCAATTATTTATGTAAATGGTAATTTGACTTCTCAAAGCTGACTCAAGTGTGGTCGCTTAGATAGTCGTGGGAAAGTTAGTACTTATGCCTAGAGGGATGCGCATGTCACACCATCCCCCTACAGGAAAATTATTGAGTTTTTGTTTTTGATCAGTTCGTTTATTTATTAGGCTCAGGCGTGTGTAACACTTTGCGGACCCGATATTCAATATTGTAGTTAACAATTTTTCTTTTTCGGTTTTAGTAAAGTGAGGTGCCAATTACTCGTGGCTAGCTCGAGGTTAATGGGTCACATTATTGTTTGGAAGGGGCTAGGCAGGTAACTTATTTCAGGTATTTGTTGCTGCTCATGGTTGCGACATCTACCAGATCCTCGGTCCCTGTAGTCCCTTACAGGAACTAAGCTGCAGATGGGTGAAAACAGCTTGCTGGGCAGGTACAAGTAGCACGGAAACAAATGGATAATATAACTGGAACACAATGGCAGGGAATTTACTAGAGTGAAAGGGAGGGGGTGATGACATTACACTCTTAGATCAGACAAACAAAGAAATTCGTAAATCGCTTGCATGTAGGGAAGATCACGCATTCCCATAACATCTCTTACTTCGCGGAAGGGTTGTCTACCTCGGGCCACAAGGGTATCCAATAGTCGTGCTCTGGAGGCATCATTATCCGGGCAATGCCAAACTGCGTGAGCGATGTCATCATAACCGGTTCCGCACCTACATACATTGATATCGACGAGGTTAATTCTGAAGAGATGTGCGTCTATCGAGTAGTGGTTGGACATAAGTCTTGACATCACACGAATGAAACCGCGACTTTCATCCAGACCTTTGAACCACGATCTCGACGAAACATTTGGAATAATGGAAGGTAACCACCGCCCAAGAGAATTACTTGTCCAATCGTTTTGCCAACTTTGAAGAGAACTCTGACGTACTAATGGGAAAAATTCATCATGTGAAATTCTTCTTTCAAAAATCTCGCCTTCTTGTGCGCCCACCTTTGCTAGAGAGTCCGCCTTCTCATTGCCTGGAATTGAGCAATGTGAGGGGACCCATGCAAAGGTAATTCTAAATGATCTTTCGACCAACGCACACATCTGCTCCCTTATTTTTGAAAGAAAGTAAGATGAGTGCCTCACTGTTTTCATCGACCGGAGGGCCTCAATAGAACTGAGACTATTTGAGAAGATGAAATAATGGTCTATGGGCATGTCGGAAATTATCCCCAATGCGAAATTGATTGCTGCCAGCTCAGCAACATATACGGAACAAGGTTCCTGAAGTTTCCGGAAGGCAGATAAGAATTCATTGTAAACACCGAAACCAGTGGATCCATCAATGCGCGACCCATCAGTGAAAATGCTTCTATTGCAATTGACATGTTGGTACTTTTCGATGAAAATATGGGGAATTAAAATAGGTCGAAGTTGATCTGGAACTCCTTGAATAGCCTGTTTCATGGAGAGATCATAATCAATGGAGGAACTGTGATAAGGAAAGCGTACACTAGGAGGGTTATAGCATGGAAGACTAATATCGGATGACATATAGTTAATAAAGATTCGTAAGAATCTTGACTGGGTACTCAATTCGAGCATTTCTTCGAAGTTTTCAATCACAAGGTTGTTACTGATTCCACACTTGATCAGTATTCTAGATGAGAGCTCCCAGAAGCGGTACTGTAAGGGTTTTACTCCTGCCAGAACCTCCAGGCTCATATTATGCGTTGAATGCATACAGCCAAGGGCAATACGTAGATAACGATATTGAATGCGTTCCAATTTGATGAGGTGGCTATTTCTTGCCGAGAGGAAACAAAAAGAGCCATATTCGAGAACTGAAAGAATAGTTGTTTTATAGAGTTTAATAAGGTCTTCCGGGTGAGCACCCCAACATGTCCCGGATATTGATCTTAGAAAATTGATCCTTTGTTGACATTTCTGTTTTAAATACACAAAGTGATTACTCCAAGTGCATTTTGAATCAAACATGACTCCAAGGTATTTGAAGGTCAAAGATTGGGTAATGTCTCTTCCCAACAGCTTGAGACGCAGTTGGGCAGGGAACCGCTTTCTAGTAAACACTACCAATTCGGTTTTATGCGGTGAAAACTCGATCCCCAAATTTCTGGCCCAGATGGACAGATTATCTAGGGAATTTTGCAATGGTCTTTGCAAGATTTCCGCTCGTGGACCTCTAAAGGAGATCACAGCATCGTCTGCAAGTTGTCTTAGCGTGCATCTATTTTCCAAGCAGTTATCAATATCTTTAACATAAAAATTATAAAGCAAGGGACTTAAACATGAGCCTTGGGGTAAGCCCATGTAGCTAATTCTGGAAGTTGTCAGTTGACCTCGATTAAAGGTCATTTGTTTTTCTGACAGTAAATTATACAAACAGTTCTTTAAAATTCCTGGTAAACCACTACTGTGCAGACTATCTGCCAGTATATCTATGGAAACTGAATCAAATGCGCCCTTAATATCCAGAAATACTGAAGCCAATTGCTCCTTGTGACCAAAGGCCAGTTGTATATCAGATGAAAGCAACGCTACACAATCGTTTGTTCCTTTGCTCTTTCTGAAACCAAATTGCGTATTTGATAGTGGATTGTTTGATTCAACCCAACGGTCAAGTCTTGATAGGATCATTTTTTCTAACAATTTCCTTAAACATGATAGCATAGAGATCGGACGGTAAGAATTGTAATCAGACGCTGGTTTCCCAGGCTTTTGAATAGCTATTACTTTAACCTGCCTCCATGCGGGTGGAACTATATTTAATTCCATGAGAGTGTTATACAGGTTAAGTAATCGTCTTTTAGCGATATCAGGAAGATTTTTTAGAAGGTTGAATTTAATCATATCGCTTCCCGGAGCAGAGTTATTCGATGAAAGAAGTGCCATTGAAAATTCCAACATTGTGAATGGTTCGGCCAGAGAACCGTTATTTCGGGTAGTATCCCGTAAATTCGGTTGTGTTGGGACAGAGTCTGGACAAACCTTTTTAGCGAAGTCGAATATCCATTGCATGGAGTATTCTTCACTCTCATTGGAGGATGAGCGGTTTCGCATGTAACGAGCCTTTCTCCAAAGCGTTGTCATCGAGGTTTCTCTAGATAGTCCCTCTACAAACGAACGCCAGTAATTGCGTTTCTTTGCTTTGAGTAAGTTTTTAAGCTTTTTTTTAAGCTTGAGGTACTTATCAAAAAGCTCACATGTTTCATGTCTACGATAATCTTTAAACGCATCGGATTTCTCAAGATACAACTTAGTGCATTCGTCATCCCATCCAGGGGTGGCGGGTCTTCTTTTGAGGGATGCACTTGGAACACGTCGTTTCTGAGCTTCTAATGCACTTTTGTACCTCAGGTCGGAAAGGAAACGATACTCTTCTAATGGTGGAAGAGGATCGGTAGAATCAATACCAAGGGTTACCGCCGATGCAAAATGTTGCCAATCAATATGCCTCGTGAGGTCATAAGGAACATGGATTGACTGGTCTGTTTTGTGAAAACTATTTGTGATTGAGATAATAATTGGTAAGTGATCACTACCATGGGGATCATTGATTACCTTCCACAGACAATCTAATGATAGTGAATTAGAATACAAAGATATGTCAAGTCGACTCTCCCTGGCAGGAGGTTTTGCTATTCGTGTCGCTTCCTCAGTGTTCAAGATGGTCAAGTTGAAATCGTCGCATAAGTCATAGAAAATACCCGCTCTGTTGTCATCGTATTGTTCGCCCCAAGCAGTACCGTGGGAGTTCAGTGGCACTTTTTGATCCCCAGAAGTACGCCACCATATGAATCATCTCGGTCCAGGCGAATAATGTTAAAATCGTGGAAGTTTAATTCATCTTCGGATGAAAGCCATGTTTCACAGAGAGCAAATATATCACAATCAGAATTGTGAATCAAATACTTGAACGAGTCTAATTTAGGTATTAGACTACGACAGTTCCATTGTAATACGGTGATCATATCTTGATCCTCACTCGACGGATTATTCATCGAAAGATATGAATTCACCAATGAGGGGCCATGATACAGTCAATTGCTTGAAGTAGTTTCCAACTATAGGAATAAGCAGGTCAATAATTCCTCGGAGCGGTGAAGCATCCGAAAGGCCAAGAGCATTTAAAATATTATCCCTAATGTCCCTAAAATTAATCTTACCTCGCTTGGACAGGATATTCATAGAATTGCGAGAAGACGTAGTTTTTGGTAACCTCTTACGGTTACTGTTATTAGGCAGCGGCGATTTGGTATAGCTACAGCTAGGAACGGATGCATCAGCTATTACCGGTTTATTCGGTTTTTTAAATTGACCCCCTCTACCTCCAATTGTTTGCAAGCTTTTGAGAGTAGGTTTTATTTGTTTCCGGCGCACACCCGGAGAACTAGTAGGCTTTCTTTTACCGGGGGCGTGTACCTCCGGAAATCCACTCTCATCGGCTTCGTCAGAGTCCAGTTCATCGGAAGACAAAATCAAAAAGGGATTTTCATTTTGAGCGGCTGATACTCCCTTTTGCGACTTTAACATTTCTGCATACATCTGCTTGGAGCGTTCTTGTATGGAACGCCTCACGTTACCAGTGCGCTCCTTGTACACGGGGCAGTTCTGCAAATCGTGGAGAGGCTCTTTGCCACAGTAAGCACACTTTGTTGCTTCCTGTTGGCAAGCATCCTCTAGATGCCTTTGGCCGCATTTGCCACAACGGGGCTTGTTGTCGCAAAAAGTAGCCGTATGATCCAACTGTTTGCACTTGGTACAATTAAATACCCTTGGTACAAAAAGGCACACTGGGAAAAAAACTTTATCAATTTCAACAAATTTTGGGAGAATTGATCCGACGAAGGTCACTTGTAGCGAGTCCGATGGTGAATACGTCTTTTTTCATCTACCATTGATCCTGCATGCAATTGTTTGCATTCCAGGATTTCAATGGTAGACGAAGCAGAATTTGGAAGTCACCCCTTACCTTCCATAACATCTTCACACGTCAGGCTCGCTGCAGAAACCACACCATCTATCTCCACATCTCGAGATGGGATGTAGACGTAGTACTCGACATTATAACCTTCATCACTAGCAATTTCATTTGCAATTTTATATGTAGGTGCAGTAACACGCAGTTTGTTTCGGTTGACCTGATGAAATTCGGTCCCCGGATAACGACGCGTCAAATTTCTTTTTATGCCCAAAAAGTCTAGGGCTTTCACTTTCTGCCGAAAGTAGACAACCCAAGGAGAAACAGAAGACGGCTGATAACAGCGTTTCCTAAAAACATCTTTGGGAGGCAAGTCGCCCCCTTAGAATCATCCATGAAAAGACAAATTCAGGGACAGAAAAAAACAAAAATTAAATAAAACAAAATAAAAATCTGATTATCTTTTTTTGAACCACCCTATGCAGAATGATATTTTTTTGAACCACCCTATGTAGAACGATTTACTATATGGGAGAGAGATACACAACACACTAGCAGATGAGGAAACAAAAAACAAATGTGCTACTTGCCGTTTGCCGGTATGGCACCTTCTGCTGTTGTTCGCAAACAAAGCACCGCTTGCTGACCGGCAGTGGATGGAGCGATGACCTTCCTTGCTGCGATGGTGCTTATGGGGTTACACTTTTTCCCCTCGGGTGTTTGACGATGGTACAGGCTGGACTGATCATCCGTCTGCTTCCCTAATGGAACGCTCGGCTGGATATCGGTGCTTTAAACAGTGCACTACTTTTAATCACCGCGTGATTGATAGCGGGTTGAAAAAAAAAATGCAAAAGAGGTAATGCGGAGTGCGAAAAATACAACCGAAGCTATTCAGCGTTCGATGCGGAATGGAAAATGATTGAGTTGAAATGATATATGTGAATATTTTAAACAAGCTACACACAATTTTTCTCTTTTTATTCATATAACTGTTTTATTTCCTCCCCTTTCGAAAGTTTTATTTTTTCATTCACTACTTTTGACTATGACAATTATTACTCGGTGTATTTGATTGTTCTATTTTTATGCACTGTTTTGGGTTCCTCCGGTTACACAATTTGTTATTGTTACATGCGGATGATGTTCATTATTTACTTTATGTGGTCCTGAGAATACGTTATGTAATTTTCGTATATTTTGTTTTTTCAACCAGATTTTATCATTTAATTTTATATCCATCGGATTTGAAAATTCGGTTTGGTTTTTTAATTCTTGCCATTTTTCCAATACCTGATTTGCTTTTATAGCGGTAACTTGTATTTTGTATTTCAATTTGGTAAGATAGGAGTCATAATTGCATGTTGGAGTCACTGTTACAATGTTTTCAATAGAACTTGGTAGATTGGCTACTCTTCCAAAAACTAATTCAAATGGTGAATAGTTATGCCCTTCGTGAACTGATGTATTATAACAAAAAGTATAATATTGCAACCATGTGTCCCAGTCATCATGTTGTTCGTTAATGAAGTGTCTTAAATACTCATTAAGAACACGATTGTTTTTTCAAGACTACCTATGGTCTGCGAGTGGCATGCAGTTGAAAATTGTTGGTTAATTGAAAAGAATTCACAATTTTTTTTTTATACAATTCATTTTAAAATTCTGCTTCAAGGTCGAATTTAATGGTAATCGGGCATCCGGAAGCAAGAGTTAAATTTTCGACCAAAGCTTTCGCTAAGGTCTGTGCGTTTTTGTTTGGCATCGGTGCTATAATAATTATTAATTTATTATTATTTATTTATTCGTCAACAGGTAAACATGTTTATCCCAATGACAACTAGATACAACTTAATTACATACAATGACTAACACATACATTAGCACAGGTTCGTGTTTGCCTTAGTTGGTCCTTGAGTGCCGGTTTATAAAGATAGATTGTAAACGTAGTTTTCGTCGCCGAGTGTTGATGGAGGTCACCAACAAAACACGCTTTTGTATGGCCAACCATACGCCTCGCTTGCAACAATTCCAGGCTGATTAGCTTACACCGGTTTTCATAACTTAGCAATCTGCGAGTGTCTTGCTAACGAAGATGTCGCAAAGCAAAGCGTATTAACCGTCGCTGAACGGCTTCGAGCCTCTGGACTGCATTTTGGTAGAAAGGGGACCAAACGACAGCACAGTACTCCAAAAAAGGACGAACCAAAGGGCAGTATAGTGCCTTCAGAAAATAAACGTCTTTGAAGTTTTTTGCGAAGCGGAAGATGAATCCTAACTGCGATGAGGCTTTAGAAACAATATAGGCAATGTGGTTCTCGAATGACAGTTTGGAGTCGAGCATTACTCCCAGATCCTTGACTGTTGTTTCACGTTTAAAGCGTGTTCCTCGAAGGATGTACTCGTGGAGATATATCGCACGTTTTCGGCCAAAGGAGATAGCCGAGCATTTGGATACATTTAAGGACATTCTGTTGATCCAGCACCAGTCGTCGAACACTTCTATTTCCTGCTGAAGAAAATCGGCGTCTTCTGGACATTTTCTGACGGAGTACAGCTTTAGGTCATCCGCGTAGGATAATTTCAGGCATCTGAGGACCAAGTTCACGTCGTTCATATACAACAGGAAAAGGAATGGACCAAGGTGGCTGCCTTGCGGAACGCCGGATGTTACTGAAAAGCTGGACGAGACATAATCTGAAATCTTCACAGACATAGTTCTACCAGTCAGGTATGAGCGGAGCCAGTTCAACAATTGATCGTGAACCCCCATTTTCTCGTGTATGGAAATAGCAATCTGATGGTTCATTTTATCGAAGGCCGCAGAGAGATCTGTGTATATGGCGTCTACTTGATGACCGCGTTCCATTTCGCGGATGACAAACGATGTAAACACGGTGAGGTTGGTCGCCGTCGAGCGCTTGGGCATAAAACGATGTTGTTCAGGAGAAATAGTATGTGAACAGTCATGGACCAGCCTTTGAAGAACAATTAGTTCGAATAACTTGGATACAGCACTTAGTGCAGCAATCCCACGATAATTGGCGACGGATCGTTTGCATCCCTTTTTGTGTGTTGTGAAAACAAACGACTCTTTCCAGCATTCAGGAAACACACCGGAAGTTAATGACAAATAGAATACCATAGCCAGGGGTACACAGCCAATGTGTTAAGGCAACGCTTCAGGACAATTGAGGGAATATCATCAGGACCGCATCCCATAGAGCTTTTCATCTGCTTCCCTGCTAAAATCACCATATCACTATGGATAGTGAGTGCAGAGCCAAATACATACAAGCGGGGAACATTGTTAGTAACCGCTTCGAGGCCCTCGGCATCCAGCATTTCATCGCAGAAGACAAAAGCTCATCGGTTTCGTTTTGAGATGCCTCTGCAATTGAGACTGATGAGAGTTGTACAAGCTGTTATTGAGGTGTTTGTAATCGTCATTGGTGCGTGCGTAGTTTGTCCTCGTAGAATCGGTGCGATATTTGCTGTGTTTCCTCAGAACAGCCCTTTTAACTCGTTTCAAATGTTTGAGGTCGGAATTTGACCAAGCAGGTTTGGGAGGCTTACGGTTGCATTTCTTAGACACGAATCGATTAACGGCGTACAGCAAAATACCACACATAGCAGCAAAATTCGCATCCCCGTTTGCAAGGGTCGTGTTCCAATTTGTGACGTGCGTCCCAGACCGGTTGAAGTGACGGTCGATGTGTGTTGATGACGATCATGGGCGAGATGACAGGTATGTACAGGTATGGTCTAGTGGAAGCATCAGCAGGAGAAAGAAGGCTGTAATCTGAAGATTTATCAGGTAGAGTACGCTCTACAAACTGCGGGTACTTGTCTGAATTTGCAGCTTGGAGAACCTCTTCGTCAGAAGCGACATCAGGACCGCACGACTCCGATGAACGACGACAGCAAATAGCGGGACTGTGTCGAACTGAGAAGAGGTCTCCATGGTACTGTTTACTGCGCGTCGCGGTATAGTTATTCCTCCTCTATGGCGCCATCTCCCGACGCCGACTGAACAGTTTGGGACGTACGATTTCCAAATGATGCAAAAGTCGGCGTTTGTAAAGGTGTCCAAAAATTTGCGGCTGATCTGCTATCCTTGAATTCCCGGAAATAGATGCCTTTCGGCCAAGTTGATGAAAAGAGAGCTTTTTCTTCAAATCTGCACTCAGTCCAATTTTGAAGGAGATGAAAGACATTGAGCTGACGTCCTTTCCGTTGGTTACTAGTCTTAAAACCTCCACGTCGTCGGTGCCAAGGCAATGCGTTGCTAAAGCTCATACCTGCTCGACAGTTACATCGCGGGAGATTCGTTACAGGTATAGCCAAAACTTTCGGCTCGAATCTTGATATACGGCCGCCAAATTACCGAGTGATGGGGATACTGACTCGGCTGAGCCTCACATGAGAGGCTCTTGTAGAGGATTTTTCGATTCAGGTCTGCCGAAAAGTCGATGACGAACGGAAACATTAGCATTATCGGTGCGCTTCGAAGACCTCGGCGTTAATGAGTTGGAGTTGATAAGCGCAGTAGAGTTGTTCCGTAGTTGGTTTTCAGCTCGTTCATGATTTCCAACTTGAGGCTTTCGACGATTTTGTTATGCTTGCTGAAAACAACTTCTTGGCCAGATTCGTAGGTGGACCGAATTGAGCTGCGAACACGCATATCTCTCATCAGAATCGAGCACGATTTGCAAAGCCAAAATAACTGATGGTATTTGCTGATTTCATCCAAAACAGATGTAGAAATGCCGCCGCATCGAGGATGATATTCCGCATTGCAAAAGCCTTGGCAGGTGAGTTTCATTTCTGAAATCTCGCTTTCACAGGATTTGCACGTTCTTTTCATTTGTGGCTAGTAGAACGATTGAAATTATTGCAGAGCGTTAGCGTGGTGAAAGAAGTCGAATCGCCTTTGGGTATACAATCAACAAGCGTACACCAAACATTTCTTCTATTTTTAATTCCATTAGTAACGGGTACGCCAAGCATTAACGCATTGTAAATAGTTAGTTCATAATAATATGTAGATAGTAAATTATTGGTACTTGTTTTCTTTATAATATATTCGGTAAACATTCAATTGATTAAATTTAAACGTGCATTCGCAGCGCAAACCTGAAATAACGCATAATGTATACATAATCCGTCAAGCTCGGTATTCAAGTAAAATAGGAGGACAAACATCTTAAAAGTATTCGCGCCATTGAGTAGGCAACATCACAGGACACGACGTTACGCACTATGATCCGCGACGCTGGGAAGAGAAATGCTCTCACGCAATGATTTCGGGTTAAGGAAGAGGATCGGTTACATTCGTTTCCATGGGAATCGTGAGAAAGTGGGAAGGTTGGATCTAATGCGACCTGTAAGAGCGAGATGCATGACACTCGAACGAATCGACTTCGAAGATTTTATTCCTACCATTCGGGTGACGCATTTCCGGGAGCCCAGCATCCCAAGGTTATTTATCTGAGGACTCGAGCCTTTCTCGTCCATTTGCCTGGGGACTCGATATAGTGTAGGAAGTGTGGCTTTGCCTGTTTTCGCGGTACTCGAAGTAGGGAATGTAAAGTTTGGAAATCTTGGAGGTGCTAATTAGTTGTGTGTTCAATTTCAGTGATCCAAGCAGCAAACTAGTGCTAGAAGTTTTTGAGACTAGTGTGTTAGAGAAGTGAACCAGAAAGGTAATAAATGAGCTTGTGCGTGAAGTGCGTAGTCTAACTGTCCGTTGTCGAACAGCCGTTCGACGGCTTTCTATTTCGCAGCAAAAAGCTTTGGAAAACCGTTGCCACATTTATCCTTCGGGATCTCCGTCGGCAAATTCACTGGCAAACCATCAGACCAGCCAGTAGTGACCGCACCATCACGTCACTATCAGCAAATCAACCCGAATTCTCCCGGGGTAATTTTCGTCCTGCCAGGTGGCTTCATCCAGCACCGGTAGCGGCAACACGCGCAGTTGTGAGTAGCAGAGACAACCACTTCACCACTCCACCACCTCACCACCGCATCACCGAGCTTTCCGATCACCGAAGCTCACCACGTCAACCCGTCGCAGCTAAACAACAGGCCTGTAAGTACCCAGAGCTCTTTCTTATTGTCCATGTGCACATGAGGCTGACGATCGTCAATTGTCGTCCAAAAATGATTCCTGCGAAATAAAACGTTTGTTTGCGAGACAATGGTCCGGACCGAAGATGATAGAAAGACACGCACAGTAGATAGGGACAAAACCAAAAATCAAGAACAGAAATGTAGAAATAGACACATGTAAAACTTGAACATTGTTTAATTACCATTGAATACAATCCTTATTAGATTCCCCATCCACTGTTTTGAATGCATGGCAATTAGTTCCTGAAAGATTTCCTAGTTCGCGCGCCGTTCCAATTAGAATCGATGCAGTTATTGGGCATTAGTTTGAAGGTAAAGCTCCCTTTGTACGATGGTGTCGCTCTCTAGCGTGATCGGTGGAAAGCTTCCCGTGATGATGATCTAAAGCTGGGGTTGAAAGTTTGCTCGTATATGTTTAGGGTAGAGTTGGAGTTGTTGTCCGTTAGAGTGTAAGCATCTGTGAGTCTGGAGAGGGTGAATTTGGGGACAGCCGACACGTTTTCTGACCTTTTTCAAGGAACAAACGGAGCCTACTAGCAGTAAGGTCTCATGCCGGGCAAACCAATCGTGATGATCGGTCCTCTTTAGAGGTGGCGCATAAGCCGATCGTTTATTAAAATCAGGTGCGGAACGGTAGTCCTTAGTTTCCTTTGGGGGTGTTGTCTCGAAGTAGCAAACCAATCGTCGCTGGACGATATCGAGCATGTTACATTGCCCCCAAATTTTATTTTTTAATTTTTATTTAATTTTTTTATATTCGTGTAAATATGAATATAGTCCGGTTAACAGTGCTGTTACATGTTTTGGCTACGGAAATTTAGTTGATGTGGAGGGTTTCTTTCGGATCTCAGTGACTTCAGGCAATTATTTGGGAGTTTATTTTGCAAATAGTTGTGAACATGTGCCGGTGGTGAAGAACTTCCAATACGTGAATATCATTCTTGAGTGGGTAGATTGTTGTTTGAGTTATCGTATTTAGTCCTAAGTGTTGCTAAACTTATTTTCAATAGACATATATATTATTAAAAAAAAAAAAATATAGTTAAGTATTTTTGGTGAACTATTGAAAATGGCGACAAAATTTCCGCATGCTGCACATTTGCGGAATGATGAGGTAGATTATGAGTTAAAACTTAGAAATTATGCGTAGGAGTGTAGTAAGAGTCTAGAATCGAAGCAAAGACTATTGAGAAGATTATTTCGTAAGGATGCTAAAGAAAATAGAGAATATCGTTCGAGGTATTCTATTATTCAAGAATGCAAGGTGATCGCGCATAGTATTGACGAGATTGCTACAGCTTTATCTCAAGCGCATGATGTAAAAGTTAGTGTCTCGTCTAAAACATTATTATTTAAGAACAAAGCGTAGCGATGCTCTAACTGACGAAGCAGAAACAATAAAGAACGGGTTAACGAATAAAATACATGCTCTACTGACCGAAAACAGCTCACTAGCTGTCGAGGACCAGGAAAACGAGTCGGCGTCAGAGTCGACAAGCAACGACTCGGAAAACTTTGAAATTTCGGATACGGAAATAGGTGCAACCGCAGTAACAAACAAAAAGAAGGCAAAAAAATCAAAGAAAACAAATGAGCTCGAACGAAAGGTGCAGGGTCTCGAAATTCAGATGGGGGAACTTAAGACTATGATGCAACAGGTATTGAATCTCAGCCAGCAATCACAGATAAACCAGTCGATACAGCAATCGCATGAATTAGCTCAAGAAAATATACCAGGAACTTTAACTAACGGTGGAAGAACACAAGTCTTGCCACCACTACCAGCTGTGACCCGGGAAGAACAACAAGGGGGTTTAGAGCTGGGGATAATAGCTTGGTATCAGGGAACGACATTGGAATCGATTCGGGACGATTTGTTTTAAGTCATCAGAATAGTAGTGGGTTTCAAGGAAACGGGCATGGAAATAACATGACAGGATATGTACCCCAAGAACCGCCAAGAGATAGAGATCGTAGGAACCTGAGTCAGAGGAACGTCCAAGGGTCGAATCCGATAGGAAATGCCAATCGGAGAATTCAGCATCAGACAAGATCTAACTCATTCGGAGTCCAGGGGCAATCATTGGCTGGAATAGGACAGCAATGGTGGCCGCATGGAAACAATCGCGAAAGCGACGAAAGTGATCTAACTCCGGTTTTTAATTATCCGGAAGTTCCGTTCCCAAACAGAAATCAATATAGAGAGAACCGTTCGCAGTACGATAGGAAAATTGAAAAATGGAACGTTTTCTTTTCGGGGGCTCCAAGATCACCCACTTTAGAGGACTTCATTTATAAAGTGAAGGTCCTAGCTAGCATGAATGGAATTCCGAAGGATTACTTAATCAGCCACATTCACCTACTTTTGCGGGATGATGCTTCGAACTGGTTCTTCACATATTACGATGCTAACTGGAATTGGGACGTTTTTGAAACCAGAATCAGATACAGATTTGGAAATCCGAACCAAGACCAAGGAAATCGCCAACAAATCTACGAGCGCAAGCAGTTAAAGGGAGAGACCTTTATTGCTTTCGTTACGGATATCGAAAGGTTGAATAAGTTATTGACAAAACCCTTGGCCGAACAACGGAAATTCGAAATAATCTGGGAAAATATGCGCCAGCATTACCGGTCTAAGCTGGCATGCTTCCCAGTAAACACTTTAGACGAGCTAATCCAGATGAACTATAGGATTGATGCTAGTGATCCGAGTTTGCACCCGGTGGGACCGAAACATGGAGTACACAATATTGAAGCGGAATCAGAAGGAGAGTTTTCAGAGAAAGAAGAGGTCAATGTTCTAAGCAGGAGGCAACAGAGGGCGAATGGGTCGTCAAGTCAACAAGATAGTCCAGCACCAAGAAGAGAGGGATCGTCAAGACCACCACTGTGCTGGAATTGCCGACAAAATGGTCATTTCTGGAGAGAATGTAAAGAGGCTAAAACAACGTTTTGCTATGTGTGCGGTAATCAAGGGCAAATATCGAGTTCATGTGAAGCTCATCCAAAGCGAAGTCAATCAGATAGAAGATCTGATTCGACACCGAATTCGGGAAACTGAGTTCGGAATGCAGAGATGGGAACCTTAGCATTCCTGAGAAGACCACTGTTCCCGCCAATTCAGATCCATATGTTGACCCATTCCAAAGCCTTCTAGAAGTAAAGATTCAAACAAGTCAATGTCCTCATGTTAAGGTAAATATTTTCGGAATCGATACAGACGCATTACTTGACTCGGGGGCCAGTATTAGTGTGGCCAATTCATCTGATCTGTTGGATCGTCATGGGTTAAAACTCTTACCATCGCCGATCAAGATTTGCACTGCAGACCACACGCAGTACTCATGTGCAGGATACGTGAACGTTCCTATAAAGTTCAAGAATGTGACGAAAGTCATATCTCTGGTCATTGTTCCTGAAATATCTAGAAGCTTAATACTGGGAATTAACTTCTGGAAAGCGTTTAATATAAAACCGATGATGCAAAACGAAGCAGGATTCGAAGAAGTCACGTTAGTTCAAGCTTCAACCGAGGAAGTTCCTCTAGCAACAGTATCCTGCCATTTCTTCCTACATCCAATTCAAACCCTACCAAAGATCGATAAACCAGAACTAGATGCTTCTTTAGACATTCCAGGTTTAGACTTGCCAGAACCGTCAGATACAACACCGGAGACGATTGAAACCGAACATCTTCTCTCTCCGGACGAAAAGCTACAGTTGACGGAAGTCATTCGAGAGTTTCCTTGTACAATGGAGAACAAATTAGGACGGACCACTTTAATACAACACGAAATCGTGCTTCGAGACGAGGTAAAACCTAGAAGACAGCCTCTATACCGTTGCTCTCCTTCCATTCAAGCTGAAATGGATAAAGAGATTGAGCGGTATAGGAAGTTAGATGCAATCGAGGAGTGCTCAGGTGAATGGGCAAACCCTCTGGTTCCCGTTCGGAAATCGAATGGGAAAATCAGAGTGTGTTTAGATTCGAGACGCATAAATGCTCTAACGAAGAAGGACTCATACCCAATGAGAGACATGAAAGGGATTTTCCACCGTCTCGAGAGCGCCAGATTCTTTTCAGTGATCGATTTAAAAGACGCTTATTTTCAAATACCTCTTAAAGAAGAGTGTCGAGACTTAACCGCTTTCCGAACATCAAAGGGGCTATTCAGATTTAAAGTTTGTCCGTTTGGTCTCACGAACGCCCCTTTTACCATGTGTCGTCTGATGGATAAAGTGATTGGCTTCGATTTGGAACCGTTCGTATTCGTATATTTAGATGATATCGTAGTAGCTACCAATACACTTTCTGAACACTTTCGTTTGTTGAAGATTGTCGCAAACAGGCTGAGTCAAGCAAATCTCACGATTTCGTTGGACAAATCTCGCTTCTGCAGGAAACAAGTTAGCTACTTGGGTTACCTTCTGACTGAGGAAGGGATAGCCATTGATAATTCGCGGATCGAACCGATTTTAAACTATGCCAGGCCCAAAAGTATAAAAGACATCCGGCGCCTCTTAGGTCTAGCGGGATTCTACCAACGTTTTATCCGAAATTACAGTAGAATAGTCTCCCCAATATCAGATTTGCTGAGGAAAGGCCAAAAGAAATTTCTTTGGACAGAAGCGGCAGAGCAAGGATTTCAGGAGTTAAAATCTATACTGGTTTCGGCACCAATTCTCGCAAATCCGGACTTTAAGCTACCTTTTGTCATCGAATCGGATGCGTCCGACAACGCGGTAGGAGCAGCGTTGATTCAACATATCGATGGCGATGCACGCGTCATTGCATATTTCAGCAAAAAGTTGAGCAGTACGCAGAAAAGATATGCAAGTGTCGAGAAAGAGTGCTTAGGCGTTCTGTTGGCGATAGAACACTTCCGACACTTTGTAGAGGGAACTAGGTTCAAGGTTGTCACTGACGCAAGAAGTCTTCTATGGTTGTTCACGATTGGAGTAGAATCAGGAAACGCCAAACTTCTCAGATGGGCTCTAAAAATACAGTCGTATGACATAGAATTGGAGTACCGAAAGGGAAAGCAAAACATCACAGCAGACTGTCTTTCTCGGTCGGTGGAGGCTATATCTGTGACGCCAGTGGACCCTGAATATCAGGACCTTATCCAACAGATCGTACAGAAGCCTCAGGACTATAGCGACTTCAAGGTCATTGACGATCAGGTTTTTAAATTCATAAAATGCCAAGGGACGGTTGAGGATATCCGGTTTTGCTGGAAACATTATCCGCAACGCGACGAAAGGGAACAAATAATACAAGAGATTCATCAGAAAGCCCACTTGGGATTCGTGAAGACGCTTGCGGCAGTAAGAGAAAGATACTTTTGGCCGTTGATGAACTCACAGATTAAACGATTTTGTCAGGAGTGCGTGACTTGTCAAACAAGTAAGGCAACGAACGTAAATACGACAGCACCATTGACGGTTCAGCGTAAAATAGCAGAATATCCATGGCAATTTTTGACGATGGATTATGTAGGACCGTTGCCAGCATCTGGTAAATCAAGGAACACATGCTTGCTAGTAATCACAGACGTGTTCAGCAAATTCGTGTTAGTTCAACCGTTTAGACAGGCGACAGCAGATTCCCTGGTACCGTTTGTTGAGAACATGGTTTTTCAACTTTTCGGGGTTCCAGAAGTTGTGCTAACGGACAATGGAACGCAATTCGTCTCTAGACTATTTCAGGACCTGCTCAACAAATATCATGTAACCCACTGGAAGACGCCGAGTTATCACCCGCAGATAAACGATTCCGAGCGCGTAAACCGAGTATTGACAACTGCGATTCGAGCGTCGATTAAAAAAGAGCACAGGGAATGGGCAAATAACATTCAGGTGATTGCCAATGCGATCCGAAATTCGGTCCACGAAGCCACTCGGTATACACCCTACTTTGTAATGTTTGGTAGAAACATGGTATCCGATGGGAGGGAATATAGACGCTTACGGGACACATCATCCGAGACTGGTAACCTGGAAAACAACGACCGCGAAAAGTTGTACGACGAAATTAGGGAAAATATCAGGAAAGCTTTCGAGAAGCACTCCAAATATTACAATTTGAGGTCCAACGCGAACTGTCCCCAGTACACGGCTGGAGAAAAGGTTTTGAAGCGGAATACAGAGCTTTCGGACAAAGGCAAAGGGTATTGTGCCAAGCTGGCACCGAAATACATTCCGGCTCAAATCAAACGGGTGATAGGAGAGCACTGCTATGAACTGGAAGACGACAAAGGAAAAAGGCTGGGTGTATTTAACTGCAAATACCTTAAGAAGTTGACTTTGTCGAATTCAAAATAATAGCTGGCTGGTCAAGCTATGTCACCTATTCGTTAGAAAGGCTACAATAACGTCTAAGACGTTACAAAACACATTTATGGCATTATCAAACTCCTCGATATCGAATGATCCAGCTATCGAACTCTATTATCGAGTTGAGTCCATCCTTGTAAAGCTATGTACCCTCTCTGAGTTGACAACGCAACACCGAGTTGCATGAAAACATAACCGGTCATTCCTAAAGTGCTCCTCATTCAATGAGTCGAGCCGTCCCACAAAAACGAATTAACTACTGGAGACAAGCTTTAGGAATGAACTTGGTGAATGAGCAACGAAGTAACGGTATCGTCTGGTACCACAGTAAAACATTGTGTCAGAAAACAGAGTAGACAAGAAAACGTCAGTAGCAGAGGAGCAAGAAATCCTACCTAGCATGATTTTGAATGTTAGTAATTAATAAACCTACTTTAATTCTATGTTAGACCTTATAGCTAGTGTTAGTCTTAATCTTAAACTTCATACCATTATCCTTTGGAAAGTTAGTATAATGGCATCATTTGGTTGGAAATCATTCAAAGTATCGGTGAATATCGTTCAAGATGTCATGGTAATAGCAGTCATCAAATTTCGATCACAGTTTTTCCATGTTATTGTGGGGATATCCTTAGAACGCCGTCATTCGTGGCAAAGTGTGAATTCGTTAATCAGCTTACAGCATCCATACGATTCATTGCGTAATTTAGTTCAGAAGCATCCATAATGCAAAGAAACATTCCGTATTGCAATTCCAATTGGAAATCCTAAAATCCATCAGCCTCTTTTTTTTTCTATTCGGTACATATCGTCCCACGCCGCAGCTCCTAAAATAAAATAACAAAGCATATCAGTTTCATACTGAGAAAACACAAGGAAATACTCCCCCCGTAAAGCAGCTCCATTAAAAACGATATTCAGCAACAGACGCTCCATAGTCTCCGATAATTTCAGCAGTTTTCTGTACAAATTATTCGATGTACGGACACGTTTGAGAAAAGAATCCACTTTTGACAGTTTGGGATCTAATTTCGCATCCGGCAGATAGACAGCTCGAGGGTTGCGTACGTGATGGGTGTGTTTAGTACTTAGGTGTGAAGCGTAATGTGAAGTTTCGTATAACAGTTGAGGGGTGTTTAGATTTCGGTTCTTTTTTAAATTTCGGGTGACCAGATGTGTGTTTGGTGTGGAATTTCAATCAAGATTCGAGACTTAATTTAAGTTACGTTTTGTACGATAAATGGACAGAGTGCCTGAGGTTTATCTTTGGGGTGAGCCAAATATCTGCAAAATAGTTCGTGCGGTAAATTCAGAAAAGATTTCTGTGCTCAACGTAATGATTGAGGTTGTTATTAAATTTGAATAAGCCTGTATTTCAGGATCATGGTGATGAGAAGTTTGTATTTTTGCAGATTCAGGGGAATTTGTTGAAAGTATGTTTGGGGTAAACTGTAGGATAGTTTGAGTTTCTCGGTGATGGAAGTATTAAACCCACCTCTCATGTTCGCAACTTTCAACTTTGCAAACTTTGTTTATATTGGTGTATTCAAGCTTGCACGAAGGAAAAAGTCACTTTTCGAATATTCAATAGGTTAAGTTAAATGGCAATTTTGATAAGGATAAAGCATTTTCGCTGGCGGAACCCCCCCGCGCGCCCCCTTTTTTTAACACCCACTTTTAAAAAAAAAGAGAGGGAGCTTTCTTTTTGATGAAAAAAAAAAAAAACCCCCCACTTACTAAAACCTTATTAAAAAAATATTTTTAAATTTCCCCAACAAAAAAAAAAAAAAAAAACATTAAAAAAACCCTTACGAAAATTTAGTTGAATCAATTCAGCTAAATTTTCGTAATCTAAGCATGGAGTGATGTAACGGGTACGCCGAGCATTAACGCATTGTAAATAGTTAGTTCATAATAATATGTAGATAGTAAATTATTGGTACTTGTTTTCTTTATAATATATTCGGTAAACATTCAATTGATTAAATTTAAACGTGCATTCGCAGCGCAAACCTGAAATAACGCATAATGTATACATAATCCGTCAAGCTCGGTATTCAAGTAAAATAGGAGGACAACCATCTTAAAAGTATTCGCGCCATTGAGTAGGCAACATCACAGGACACGACGTTACGCACTATGATCCGCGACGCTGGGAAGAGAAATGCTCTCAAACAATGATTTCGGGTTAAGGAAGAGGATCGGTTACATTCGTTTCCATGGGAATCGTGAGAAAGTGGGAAGGTTGGATCTAATGCGACCTGTAAGAGCGAGATGCATGACACTCGAACGAATCGACTTCGAAGATTTTATTCCTACCATTCGGGTGACGCATTTCCGGGAGCCCAGCATCCCAAGGTTATTTATCTGAGGACTCGAGCCTTTCTCGTCCATTTGCCTGGGGACTCGATATAGTGTAGGAAGTGTGGCTTTGCCTGTTTTCGCGGTACTCGAAGTAGGGAATGTAAAGTTTGGAAATCTTGGAGGTGCTAATTAGTTGTGTGTTCAATTTCAGTGATCCAAGCAGCAAACTAGTGCTAGAAGTTTCTTGAGACTAGTGTGTTAGAGAAGTGAACCAGAAAGGTAATAAATGAGCTTGTGCGTGAAGTGCGTAGTCTAACTGTCCGTTGTCGAACAGCCGTTCGACGGCTTTCTATTTCGCAGCAAAAAGCTTTGGAAAACCGTTGCCACATTTATCCTTCGGGATCCCCTTTCGGCAAATTCACTGGCAAACCATCAGGCCAGCCAGTAGTGACCGCACCATCACGTCACTATCAGCAAATCAACCCGAATTCTCCCGGGGTAATTTTCGTCCTGCCAGGTGGCTTCATCCAGCACCGGTAGCGGCAACACGCGCAGTTGTGAGTAGCAGAGACAACCACTTCACCACTCCACCACCTCACCACCGCATCACCGAGCTTTCCGATCACCGAAGCTCACCACGTCAACCCGTCGCAGCTAAACAACAGGCCTGTAAGTACCCAGAGCTCTTTCTTATTGTCCATGTGCACATGAGGCTGACGATCGTCAATTGTCGTCCAAAAATGATTCCTGCGAAATAAAACGTTTGTTTGCGAGACAATGGTCCGGACCGAAGATGATAGAAAGACACGCACAGTAGATAGGGACAAAACCAAAAATCAAGAACAGAAATGTAGAAATAGACACATGTAAAACTTGAACATTGTTTAATTACCATTGAATACAATCCTTATTAGATTCCCCATCCACTGTTTTGAATGCATGGCAATTAGTTCCTGAAAGATTTCCTAGTTCGCGCGCCGTTCCAATTAGAATCGATGCAGTTATTGGGCATTAGTTTGAAGGTAAAGCTCCCTTTGTACGATGGTGTCGCTCTCTAGCGTGATCGGTGGAAAGCTTCCCGTGATGATGATCTAAAGCTGGGGTTGAAAGTTTGCTCGTATATGTTTAGGGTAGAGTTGGAGTTGTTGTCCGTTGAAGTGTAAGCATCTGTGAGTCTGGAGAGGGTGAATTTGGGGACAGCCGACACGTTTTCTGACCTTTTTCAAGGAACAAACGGAGCCTACTAGCAGTAAGGTCTCATGCCGGGCAAACCAATCGTGATGATCGGTCCTCTTTAGAGGTGGCGCATAAGCCGATCGTTTATTAAAATCAGGTGCGGAACGGTAGTCCTTAGTTTCCTTTGGGGGTGTTGTCTCGAAGTAGCAAACCAATCGTCGCTGGACGATATCGAGCATGTTACAATCTTTATTCGGGAACCCCTCCCCCCCCCCCCGAACCCCCCCCCCCTTTCGGGGCCCCCCGCTCTGAACACATCCGCACCGCCAACGCAAAAACCCCCCGCCCCCGAGGCGAACCGGGGGGGGGAGGAGGTGGTGGTGCAGGACCAAATAAAGCAAAACCAACAAATAAAATAGCAGAGGAAGAAGAAGAATTCATACAAACACACAAAAAAAATAAAACAACCGAGAGTGGGGTGGTTGTCGCCTATTACGACTTTTGCTCCACCAACACCACCCCCCCCCCCCGGAATGCGTGGAAAACCCCCGCAATTCCCCATTTGAACGGTGGTTGATTGTCATCTTGTAGCAGTACCATATCACCAACAGCAAGTTTTGGTTTACTACATCTGGTAACTCTATCTGTCGATACGGAATACGGTTATTTCATCGTCATTTTGTTTACCTTTTTTTGTAAATATTCCTTGTGTTTAAAATCGGCGTTTATTTGTTAATCGTTTCGTCTATCGATTTGTATCGTCGCGCTGGTGTCGTTCTGTTATTTCGCAAACTCGAAGTGCATTTATTTTGATTGCTAAGTGTAGTGCTTAGTGTGACGGTTGCAACAAAAGTTTCTGCCTATCACCTCCCCACGCATTTTTTTCTTTCTCGAAGCGACATCTGGTTGTCATTGACGGCACTGTAAATTGCACACAACTCCCTGCCATAACAAACGACTTCAACCGCCTTGCGTGTTGCATATCCGCTGGTGCTTGTTATCTCGGAAAAAAGCTTCAGAATGGAACTAAGCTGTCTACAGTGCTCTGAACCGGTGAAAACCCTAAAATTTATTAAATGCCAGGGTTTTTGTGAAAAAGTTGCTCATCTTGATTGCGTCTCCTTATCCCGTGCAAACATGGATTTAATCAGCAAACAACCTAATCTCTTCTGGTTTTGCAACAGTTGCTCCGGAATTATGAACTCGAAACACGTTCGGGATGCTTTTGGGGCGTTAACGGAGGCATTACAAAATCTAAGCGGAACACATCGTTCAGCTCTGGAGGGGGTTAGAACAGAGTTAGAAAAAAACAGGGAGCAAGTCGAAGTTCTGGCCACGAAAATTTCTGCTGTTCCTGCTGCTGCCCCTACTACCCCCGCTGCACCCGGTTTTTCATCCGGTTGGCCTAGTATGGCTCGAAAAAGCAACAAACGATCGTTTGGCGCAGCAGGATTAATTTCACCCGATCAGCCTAGTTTATCGCGCGGCACAAAAAAGCCATCTGCGAACATTCCATCGGTTGCAACTGTTCCCCCAGAACCAGAAAAATGTTGGATATTTCTGTCTCGCATTGCAGTCAGTGCTACGGAGGATGATATTCTTGCTTTAGCCACTGAATGTATACCTTGCGACGAACCGATCGAGGTTAGAAAGTTAGTGAAGAAAGACGCTGATCTAACGGCTATGCGATTCATTTCGTTTAAAATTGGGGTTGACGAAAAGTACCGTGAAGTGGCTCTCAGTGCCGACACATGGCCAGACGGGATCATCTTTCGGGAATTTGTCAACTACCAAGACAAGAAATCCGGACAGGGGTTTCTAAAAACACCTCGTTTGAATTAAACCGCCGTCTTCATCCTACGTTGGATACCATCACTTTCACGAAACCGGGATGCACACTGCAAGGCATTACGGGAGCCCTCAACCGCTCCGACCCAGTCGTGCCAATCGATGTTCATCATCTATCTAGCATCTGTTCCTGCCATCCCAGCCATCCCGGTCCTGTGGTCGGAGTTAGGGAGAGGGTCTCCCAACCTGAACTTTCAGGCAAGTATGTGTGTTATCCAAGGTATTTTGCTCCTGATGCTTTCCCGATTTCCAGTGCCGCTTTCTCGCATGCTGATGCTTGCAGTAATTCGCCGCTTTTATGCCCAACCAGCCCGCTACATACCCATCACCTAACATGTTTTGCTCATCATCAACACACATCGACCGCCACTTCAACCGGTCTGGGACGCACGTCACAAAGCAATATGGAGGCCCTGGACCCTCCTAGCCCAGCTGTGCCCACTACCGGTATCAGTGACACTGTATTTGCCCGTTCCAGCCGTCAAAGTCGTCCCGGCCCTGGGTCTAGCGACGGGGACAGGGCTCTCCAAGCTGCCATTCAAGGCAAGTATCCTTATTCTAATGACTTCGCCCGGCCTGATGCTGTTTCCATTTCTAGATCGATACCGGCCGATTCCGTTGCCTCCTTATCGAAAGCCCTTCTGTACTACCAGAACGTAGGAGGCATTAACAGTTCGCTCGCCGAGTACCAATTGGCATGCAGTGACGCATGCTACGATATCTACGCCTTCACTGAAACATGGCTAAACAGCAACACATTATCGAAGCAACTGTTTGACGAGACGTACGATGTGTACCGACTAGATCGATCGCCGCTCAACAGCAACAAGAAATCTGGTGGTGGAGTCCTTCTTGCCGTGCGCTCAACGTTCAAATCTCGCCTCCTGAAGCCTCCCGAAAACTCAACGGTTGAACATCTCTGGGTGGCAATAACCACCATAACCGGAACATTGTTTATGTGCGTTGTGTATATCCCACCTGATCGTGTCAACGACAGCAGCCTCATCGATAAGCACACTCTTTCTTTGGATTGGATCGTGTCACAAATGGGACCCAGCGACAACATCGTCGTTGTGGGAGATTTCAACCTCAGCACGATTTCATGGCATGTCGATACCAACGGATTCCACTATCCAGATACTTCATGTTCGTCATTCAGACCAGCATCTCTCTCCTTGCTTGATGCTTATTCTACCGCAAGACTTCGGCAAGTTAACGGCATTCCGAATAAAAACAATCGTTTGCTGGATCTATGCTTCATTACTGAAGAACTGGGTCAAAGATGTTCTGTCATTCAAGCTCCGGCACCGCTTGTCAAAAGCTGCAGAAACCATTCCCCTCTGCTACTGACGCTGGAATTAAATCCTGAGTACAGCTTCCATGACAACTTCGAAAATGTTTATTATGACTTCAACCATGCTGACTACGAGGGAATGAACAACTTTCTCGCCGACGTGGACTGGAACACGACGCTTGCAAACGGGGATGCAAATTTTGCTACTTCGACTATGTGCTGTATTTTGCTTTACGCCGTCGATCAATTCGTGCCTAAGAAAATCAACCGTAAGCCTCCCAACCTGCCTGGTCAAATTCTGACCTCAAACACTTGAAACGAGTTAAAAGGGCTGCTTTGAGGAAACACAGAAGATATCGCACCGATTGCACGAGGGCAAACTACGCTCGCGCCAACGACGATTACAAATACCTCAATAACAGCTTGTACAACGCCCATCAGTTTCGATTGCAGAGTCGTCTCAAAACGAACCCGAAAAGCTTCTGGCGGTTTGTGAACGAACAACGGAGAGAAACCGGCTTACCCTCTACTATGACTGATTGCACTCTTGAAGCTGACACTATCGTGGATATCGCCAGCTTGTTCCGTACGCAGTTCAGCAGTGTCTTCTGCGACGAAATTCTGGACGCCGAGAGCCTCGAATCGGCTACTAGCAATGTTCCCCGCATGTCTGTATTTGGCTCTGCTTTCACTATTCATAGTGATATGGTGATTTCAGCCGGGAAGCAGATGAAAACTTCAACTGGATGCGGTCCTGACGGTATTCCTTCAATTGTCCTGAAGCGTTGCCTAAACACGCTTGCTGCGCCCCTAGCTACGGTGTTCAATTTGTCTGTAACTTCCGGCGAGTTTCCTGAATGCTGGAAAGAGTCATTTGTATTCCCAATACACAAGAAGGGATGCAAACGGTCCGTCGCCAACTATCGTGGGATTGCTGCACTAAGCTCTGTATCCAAGCTATTTGAACTAATTGTTCTCCAAAGGCTGGTCAATGACTATTCACAGACTATTTCTCCAGACCAACACGGTTTTGTGCCCAAGCGCTCGACGGCGACCAATCTAACCGTATTTACATCGTTCATCATGCGCGAAATGGAACGCGGTCATCAAGTAGACGCCATTTACACAGATCTCTCTGCGGCCTTCGATAAAATGAACCATCAGATTGCCATTTCTAAATACGGCAATATGGGGGTTCACGATCAGTTGTTGAACTGGCTCCGTTCATACCTGACTGGTAGAACTATGTCCGTGAAGATTGCCGATTACGCCTCATCTAGCTTTCCGGTAACATCCGGCGTTCCTCAAGGTAGCCACCTTGGCCCATTCCTTTTCCTGCTATATATGAACGACGTAAACTTGGTCCTCAAATGCCTGAAATTATCCTACGCGGATGACCTGAAGCTGTACTACGTTATAAAATGTCCGGAAGACGCCCACTTTCTTCAGCAGGAACTGCAAGTGTTTGATAACTGGTGCCGAATCAACAGAATGTCCTTAAATGTATCCAAATGCTCAACTATCTCCTTCGGCCGAAAACGTGCGATGTATCTTCACGACTACATCCTTCGAGGTACGCGCTTGAAACGAGAAACAACGGTCAAGGATCTGGGAGTAATGCTGGACTCCAAACTGTCGTTCAAGGTTCACATTTCGTATATTGTTTCCAAGGCCTCTTCGCAGCTAGGATTTATGTTCCGCTTCGCAAAAAACTTCAAGGACGTTTACTGTCTGAAGGCATTATACTGCTCTTTGGTTCGCCCTTTCTTGGAATACTGTGCCATCGTTTGGTCCCCTTTCTACCAAAACGCAGTCCAGAGGATCGAATCTGTTCAGCGAAGGTTTATACGCTTTGCTTTGCGACATCTTCGCTGGCAAGACCCTCGCAGATTGCCAAGTTATGAAAGTCGGTGCAAGCTCATCAACCTGGAACTGTTGGAAGGTAGGCGTATGGTAGCCAAAGCGTGTTTCATTGGTGATCTGCTTCAAGGAAATGTTGATTGTTCCGTTCTACTGGATCTCTTGACCATCAACACTCGACGACGAAATCTCCGTTTACAACAGTTCTTCGTGTTCCGGCACTCAAGGACCAACTACGGAAAACACGAACCTGTGCAAAGCATGTGCCGCGTTTTCAACAGCTGCTATAATGTGTTTGATTTTAATGTATCCCGTGATGTTAATAAGCGTTGTTTCCGTATATGTCTTTGTTAAGTTTTGTTAATTTTCGTATGTAATTTAATTTTTTAAAGGGTCATTGGGATGAACATTTTTATCTGTTGACGAAAATAAAATAAAATAAAATAAACTACCAGGCCATTTGTAGTGTTTTTGGAGAGTTGGGAGGTATTCTTTGTCCCACCAGCCCAGAATCCTGAAAACCGTCGCTCCCCCCCCACCGACAAAAATCCCGGCGAATCTTTAAGACAGGCTGCGAAGAACAACAGCCCCGCCAACAATAAAGACACCAGGGGAGGGCCCCAGTTTGAAGATCCGAAGACACTAGAGGGGGCGGTAGTTTAAGCAGGCTTCCCCCTGAGCCAGTGTGGTGAGCATCTCTTCATGGGTGAGCAGAACGTCCATGGTTACCTTTTGAAGTATCTCTTTCGTGGATTTTACGCATGCTTCCCATAGTCCACCGAACGTTGGAGAACGTGCGGGAATGAAGTGAAATTGGATTCCCAGCCGAAAAGATTCCTTTTTGACAGATGATTTGTGTTGCTTGGTGTTGAATTGTTGTACCAGTCTCCTCAGTTCACGATCAGCACCTATGAAATTTGTTTTCATTATCGCAGCATTTGTTGCTTGGGTATCCACGTCTCGCCCAAAATCGTTTAAGTGCTCCAATGAAGGCTTCAGTTGTCAACTTGGTGACTAGCTCAATATGTGCTGCCTTTGTTGGCATGCAAACAAAAACGCATAAGTAGCATTTCACAGGTGCTTGCTTTTGATTGCCCTGGGTATATAAAGGGCCGCAATAATCGATTCCAACGTTGCTAAATACTCGATCTTGGTGCACGCGAACAGTTGGCAGATCTCCCATAATTTGCTCTGCAACCGAAGGCCGGTATCGAAAACAGGTTATGCATGCATGTGTAATAGATCGTGCCTTATTTCGTCCATCTATTGGCCAGTATTTTCTGAGGACAGCAGCAAGTAGATGAGAAGGTCCAGCGTGCATAGTGAACTCGTGCATAGTGAACTCGTGCATATCACGAAAAATTATTTCCACCAGGAAATGATTCTTAGGAAGCAGAATAGGTGTTTTCGGCTGTATGAGGTCGTCGCATTTTCAAGTCGACCAACAACTCGAATTATGGCTTCATGAGTCCGTATAAACGGATTAAGTAGACGCAGTGGAGATCGTTTATTAACTGTTACGCCTTGGAACAGCTGTCGATATTCCTCCGTGAATGTTACACGGGACTTTGCAGCCATCAGTTGAATCAGATATTGATCCTGAAGTAGAAACTGCCCGGAAATAGACACATGCTCTATAAGCCCGCAATAAAGCATCGGAAAATCCGTGAAACTCTAAAGATACGATATTGTCTGTCAGAACAAATCGTGGAATTCTTAGCTTCTGAAGACGTGAAAAGTTTTTTATGAAACTGGACCAGCTTTCGTGGAGATCTGCATTAAGTTGATCATCCCAGTTTAAATTTCGTTCCCACAGGCCTTGAATGAACATCTTTGCTGTAACCACCACAGGATCTACCAGTCCAAGTGGGTAAAATAGGCTGGTTGTCTGAGAGAGGACTATGCGTTTAGTATAGTGATCGGCCTGGACAAACTTAGGATTTTTGAAAAGAAATTCATCTGTCGTTGGTTCCCATAGTAACCCCAAAGCTTGAATAGGAGACGATTGATCCAGGTCTAGTATCTTTTCTGTCTCCCAAAGATCTGTTGGTATGTCGCGCATAAGTTCTGTTGAATTTGAAGACCGTTTTCGAAGAGTGAGCCCTGCTGAATCCATTATTCCTTGGAGCTGTTTGATGGCCTTTGCTGCTTCCACAAATGTGTCGAAACCGTACATCAAGTCATCTACATAAAATCCTTTCCGTACTATGGGCGCAGCAACCGGAAAATTTACCTCCTCATATGCCGCAAGTTGTTGTAGACAGCGTGTAGCAAGGTACGGTGCAGTGGTGGTTCCGTAAGTCACCGTGGTGAGCTGATATGTTTGAAGTGGTTCCGTAAAAGATTTACGCCAAACAACTTTCTGGTAACGCCGATCGACATTAGCCACAAGTATTTGGCGGAACATTTTCGCCATGTCCGCTTTGATTGCGATTCGCTGCATGCGGAAACGTAATAATGAGGAGACCATATCGTCTTGAACGGTTGGTCCTTTCAACAGAAGGTCATTCAAAGAAAAACCAGAGGTCGATTTACACAAACCGTCAAATACCACCCTCAATTTAGTGGTGGAACTATCTGGTTTAATTACTGCGTGATGTGGTAAATAATAATGTTCACCCAATGCGTCTTCAGTAGCTTCAGCCAACTCCATGTGGCCTAAGCGGATGTATTCATCCATGAAAGCAGTATATTGACCTATCAGGTTGAAATCTTTTTCAAATTTTTTCTCCATAGCAAAAAAAACGTCGAGTTGCAATAGAACGAGAATTACCAATTTGTTTGTGAAGCATTGTCCGACAAAACCCTTCAAACGCAATGTTTCTTTTCGGACCAATAATATTTACAAGCGCCGTGGACAAGAAGACTTGAGCATAAGGAGAGCGGTTAGATCGAGACGTCACAAGTAATTGCAATCTTTGAGGGGTGCCTGACGAGCTGGAAGGGGTCTGATTCATTGTATCGAATGGTGCTAGAGTTACGTTCTTGAGAGGATGAAGATTGTTTATTCGAGTCCCGTTGATTTGGACTTAGCGCTGACCCTTTTGATATGTGTAGGAGACTATTATACCTTTTATTACAGAATCGACAATTACGTTGTTTGCATTGAGTAGGTGAGTGGTCTTCAACCATACAATTTACAAAAAGACCGTTAGTAGTAATAAGATTCGTACGCTCAGGAATCGACAATCGCTTAAATTTATCGCAATAGTATACTGGGTGTTGTCCATTGCACGCTAAGCAATAGGGTTTCGATGAACATATCGTTGCATGCGCTGCCTTCGGCGAAGGAGACTTCGATTTACGCTGAATATCGACTTCCACAGATTGTAGAATACGATTATGTAAAAACTCGATTAACATCTGGTACGTAGGCATCATCTCCTTTGGATCTGTTTTTCTTTCCCATTCCCATTGGTTTGGTCGAGACGGCACGTTAGCATGTATACCAGTAGCAAGTTCCATCCATCGCTGGGCTTACCTAATTTGCGTAAGACACCCAGATTTTTTTGAAAATCATCCGTGTCCGAATCCGTATCGATCTGTGATTACCTTTAAGGCCACGGAGTCGTTATTTGATGAGAGTGTGATATCATCGATCAATTTGGCGGCTTTACCTTTTACTGAAGCTTTCAAATAATGAAATTTCGGGATGCTTGATAGTTCTGTGTTTTCATGCACCAGAGAGCGAAAAGTATCGTAGAATGAATACCATTTATCTATTTCACCATGGAATTCAGGGAGTGAAATGCTGGGCAACCCAATTATATCACAAGCCGCCACAACATGAAGGTCGGTCGGACGCTTCGTTTTAACAGTGCAAAGTGAAACAAGGGATGCCTTCAATGTAAAGAACAATTTTTCAAATTCCTGGAGATCCTCTTGTACATCTATCTCTGTCTCGTCCTGTTCCGGTTCATTAGTTAAAATTTCCAAAGCTGAAGAGTGCAAGAGACAAGTAAATTTCCTCCATTTTATCTAATCGGACTTGCGCCTCCACTAATTTGGAATTGTTAAAAGTTTCCACAAATGTTTGGATGCGAGTAAGGAAGTCCATTGCACGGTTAGGTTCACTGGGCATATTTGGATTTATAACAAAAAACTTCTCGAGTTACAATAGTAATCGGAAGGGTGTTCGTGGTATGAATACTGACCAACGAACAATAGGCCTTTGATAGAAGGAAAAATGGCGACTTACTTGAGATTCCGTCGACTTACAAGCGTCCAAAATAGTGATCCTTACGATTGGGTTCCTTTGTCCTGATGCCAAGTCTTCCTTGGGCTTTGAGTTGGAGACTAATGTCCAACGAGGGTGAAAGTTTAACCTTGAAACCACGCTTTGCGGTCAACTGAAGGAACGACCATCGATTCTTCATTAGTAGGTCACTTGAATGGATGGTCTATCTCTCGATCGTAGATCAGCGTTGGATTGTCACAGGATTCCGGAATAATTTACATCAATGGTAGTTGCACTGTCGGATGTAGCTCTAGCACCGACCTCATCAGCTAAATGGATGCTAAAGATGAACTCGAAGTCCAGTCTCTCCTGATTTGCACTGCTATAATCCCAGCAGAATGATGTCGAATTGGCGTCGCTCGCAGCTTCTATTGTTGCAAATATGGAGTTATCGCATTCCACACTGCTCCGATAAAGGCATCTAGTTTTGGTTGATAATATCCGGCTCGAAGGATCATGTACGAGCCCAATGCTCGCTTGCCGTGTCTCCGGAGGTGATTTGCTCGGAGTCCCTAAGATGGAGTTTACTGGATTTCAATACGGTAGTCAGATGTGTAAAAAAAAACTGCGGACGTGTATACTCATCGACTATACGTTTTCAACTCCTGTATATTTCGATTATTGCTTATCACTAGGTACATTCTTATCGCTAATGTTGTGTAAGTGTGGTGAATTTCAAACTCTAGGAAAATATTTTATACGTAGGTAGGCTTGGTAAGTACTGTAAATGTGTTGTGATGGTGATAGGGTTCCTAATATAGTGCAATAACTACAATTCATTTTCTTCCTTTGATTTTTCATTTCAGGTTTTGTATCGCGCTCGTACAACGACAATGTACAATTTTTTGCTATCGCGCGCAAGTATAGGTCGAAAGGCAATTGAAAACGGTATACTGATGTAATTATCACGAACGATTACACAGTTAAAAGATAAACAAAAATAGTCGATAGAAACAGCGAATCAAAACAAACACACAGTGTTGCCAAAACTCTCAAATAACTAAGATTACATATTTTGAAAGATCACACTGAATAGTCAGCGCGTACCAGTTATTTAATTTTGACTTGCTTAGTAGGCCTATCGTGTCTATTGATACAAGATCAAAACATCTATTTGGCGTAGTTGATTTTGTATATAATTAATTTGTGTTGGTAGTACACTTGTTTTGTTGACATTTGCTGCAGTTTCTTACATACTGTGTTATACTATCCTTCATATTTGGCCAGTAATACTTCGTGCGTATTTTTTTTTTTTTTTTTTTTCAAAAGTCTCGTTACACCAACATGACCTCCCGTGGGAGTGTCGTGATTTTCAGAAATTAATCGCATTAAATCATTTTTGATGGTAATACACGGGTTGTAATACACAGGCTGGTTGATATATCTAAAATCTTCCATACTCAATGTTTCGAAGATTGCATCGTTGCATTGCATTGAGTGGGGCTGTTAAATCAGCGAAATAAGGAATAAATCTCCCATAATAATTACAAAATACGACGAAACGTCTTACTTCGTCTGCATTTTGGGGTTTTGGATAGTTTGAAATTACTGAGTATTTTGAAGTATCGGGTAAAATTCCATATTTTAAAATAGTAGAATAACGGGATGTAATGTAAGCCTAGCTCCTTCATTCGGCCTATGTACCCAATATGTTATTAAATCAGCCATACTCAACAAAATCATGTTGCTATCAGGATTACCGATTAATTCCAAAACAATTGAGTCATTATTAATCAATTTATCGTTATTCGCATCCGTGCAATGTTCTATTTCCTTAACTTTTTAGATACCATGACTTCGCTGGTTAAGCTGAACAGATAATCTGCATGATCTTCGAATGGACTAAATTTGGCTAAATTGAACCGATTAACGGAGCAATGTACAAAAAATAGTCACACGTTATTAACTAACTATTCACATCCATAAAATAACCAAAATTTACCAAGAAAACCTTAGACTCAATGTTAGGGACATATTATTTTCTATATACCCAACTATGGCCTGTTGGATTAATAACATAATAAAAATGTTGTTTTTTTTTCAACTTTCATGTATGAGTTTGCGTTTGTATATTTTTCAAATGGCTCAAATAAAGGAAAAAAATCTGTGTAGAGTAAATTATAATGTTTTTATTATCGAATGACCGGTAAATCATATGTGAAAATCACTGAAATGTTTCAAAGTAATTTTAGTTTAGTTTGTTTGTGAAATCATGTGTTGGATAGATTGAATACAGCTGGCAATGCCTTTAATAACAAAATCAGGGGGAAAAAACCATACGAAGACTGCATTTAATAGTAAATCTCTTGAATGGGACGAAGTTGCATCCATGAATAGACCCAATTTGGTGTCTATGGACCGACATTACATCCATATCCCTCGAAAGTTTCTGACTAAATAAAATGAGTCGTGTAACTTTTTGTGATGCATACTACCAAACGTCTTTTTAAATGTACCTAAGCAAGTGAAAATCTAGTTCAATATTGCGCACAGCTACCATACTTCATGAGTTATGATAAAAAATGTAATCAATAGTTGCATATTAAGCTGAGTTAAAGGACACATACCCTATGTCCGAGATAAGTTACATCTGTACAGACAAAAAATGCATTAAGCAGGATTTAATTTCAAGTTAAATTCTCTAAATTTTTCACAGACTTTTTCCATGTTTTTAGGTGGTGATCTATCGAACATCCATTTACGATAATATCATCCTCATACAGGGTGTCTGCAAACTATCCGTACAGACTTTGTCGGCATGTCTCAAAACAACCCAGCCAATTAAACTAAGCATGCCTACATGGTTTAACATCTTGACCCATTGTCTTTATAAGCAGTAAGTTTGGTACAGTTGTGATTTCTAATTCATTAAAAATGAACCCGAATGAGTTGCGCGCAGGAGTAATTGAACTTTTTCAAAAGGAAAAACTGTTTCAGTGAGTGTAAACACCCTGATTATGGCAAAATCTAAAGTGATTGACGCAATAAAACGATACCAACAGCTTGGAACGCTAGATGATCGCGAAGGGAGAGGGAAAAAGCGCACCGTCATGGTAACCGTTTGATAAACCCAATCCAAAAGGAGAGTGGTTCCTCTCCCACGATACTTTTGCCAGTCAAGGTGGCGGATCCGTTCCTGCCTTAACCTACCCCGCAGTGGGATGTTTGGCAAAGGTAACGTCCTTGGTTCGAGTACTACTTTACCCATGCCCTTTCGCTCAATTTTCAATACTTCTACTTCCAACCTACCGTACACTGACGGAATATCTTATCTTTCATTCTAGCAAACATTACTGTTCACTCTTGGTGCCTCATGACGATGAGCGAACATCTCCTTCTACATCATAATCGTTACTCCACGCACGGAGAATACAAAACATAAAAATTAGAGCAAATAAAAGAAAGTTTTAACACCATTTTGTTGCACAGATAATATTCGGACACCCTGTACAGAAATGCACACTGAGGAGGTAATCCACATAAAGCAATGTTCATCATCTTCTGAAAACTGTTTGGAGAAATACTTAGTCCAAATAGAAGTCTACTAAATTCATAGTGTCCATTTGAAGCCGAAAAAGCTGTGAACTTTTTTGATTTTTCATCGAGCTCTATTTGATCAAATCCTGACATTAAGTCCAGAGTCGTAAAATATTTGGCTCTGCCTAATTGATCCAAAATTTAATCAATGCGAGGGAGAGGAAACTTGTCTACCAATATTTTTTTATTAAGTTGCCGAAAATCTACTACCAGACACCATTTCTTGTCTGAAGTGATTGATTTTTTTGGCACCAATAATATTGGAAAATTAAAAGGTGAAACCGAGAGCTTAGTAATGTTTCCGTTAAGAATCTTTTGAATTTGATTGTCGATTTAATTTTTGTGTATTTTGGGAGATGTGAAATTTTTAATACAGACTGGCGTTCTATTTTCCAGTTCTATGTTTTGGTGATAAAAATTATTGCACGACAAAAAGTCACTTTGTAGTGCGAACACATCGTTATATTTTGTACATAGTTTTATGAGTTTCTCTTTTGTATTATTAGTAATATCCTCAAAGTTCAGTTCTGAAATGAGTTTTTCATTTCAAACTTCTTTGTCAATATTACTGAATGCAAAAATGTTAAAATTTCATAGTGGTACATAACTTCTAATGAAAGTGTTGCTTGGTTGTATTGGGGTTTTCCGTCGTATTTATTAGTTTGATTGATGTTCTGACGAATTTACTTTCGAATTCGCCATAAAGACACCTGGCTTGATCTCATTTGAGATCAATACATGGTCTTCTTTTAAATTATTTACACTAACTTGTCTCTACACTTCGCATCGTGGCGGTATGATGAAATTTCGATCGATGTTGTCATTTACAGGAATTTCTATGTGGTTTTCATTAACCCTATAGGTTAATGTCCATGTATTGTAATCTATGACGCATCTGTAAGCAGTAAGAACATTTCTGCATAGTATGCCGTCAGTAGGAATTGGAAAGTTGGAATTAACCAAATGAAATGTATGGTTAATCGTTAATCCATTTCCTAAATTTAGATTAGTGTTGGTAGTTGTTAAGGTTTCTGTTACATTGTTTGTAATTCCCGTTAACTGAATCTTATCGTTTATATTTATAATTTGATTTGAATTAATTTCATTAAATTTTAGTATAGACATATCTGCGCCACTATCAATCATAAGTGAGCATTTTCTATTTGTTAACTGTAAACTTATTGTTATGAAATTAGTAGAAATTACATTTATTGCGTGGATCAGCCTACTTGAGTAACACTGCCTAGAAAATGTTGTTGAGGAATCTGAGAATTCTATTGTCCCATGCTATTGAAATTTTGCTGTTGGTTTGGATGCATTTGTAAGTGTTGTTGGTGAATTAAGTTCGATGAACGTGCTTGGTTTCCTTGGTTTCCCTCAACTACTATTTGCAGAGGGACTGTACAGTTTTCCGTTTGGGCATAAAATACATTATGCCCCTGAACAGTCCATTTTTTATTTGAGTAAATATCTTCTCCCGTTATTGTGATAATTTCCCCGACGATTGTTTCCATAGTTATTGCGGCCTCTGTTGTTGCCTCTACTATTCTGCGTTTGATAATTGTTAACATAGGAATGGTTTTGGTCATAGCGGTTTCGTGAAGAACCATAATTTATATAATAGTTTCTATTATTTCTTCGACCTCGTCCTTTGGTGTTAAAGCTGAGTATTTGACAAGTTTGCTCTGATTGAGATTCGTAAATTTTTTTGATTGCACTTTGAATTGTACCAAACTCATTGGGTTTTAAGATAATTTTTGTTTCTTTTATAAATGCTATTTATTAACGTATCCACTCCTGCCTTAGTAGCCATTTGATTAGCTATTTCAGGTGGAATCTGACTAGCGTTGTTAGTTGTTGCAAATGTGTCTCCACTTCATCGCAGAATTTTTGTTGATGATGTGATGTGATGTGATGTGATAGGAAGCCACCGCCAGTGCAGGAAGTTGCCATGGCGTACAGTTCCTCCTAATGGCAAGATCAAACTGTACATACCTGTAATCCTCACTATTCTGTTGTATGAAGGGCCAAACACGGTTGTGTATCCGTAAGCAGAAGCACTTACACGAAACCCACGGAAAGGATAGAGAATCTCCTTCCAACGAAACGCACAACAGAAATGAACAGTAAGCAATACACATTAGTATTTCCGTCTGGTGGTTTGTTAAAAATAGGATTAGCATACTTACTGTGGACTATCGGAAGATAAATAGACCTTCGCTGATCTTGATCTCATGATTTCCATCAAAGAAGGCATAATTGTCATCTATGAATTGGGCCAGATAACCACGAATCCCTCATCCAGCCTACACTTCGTCTGGCACTCTGTATTCCCCCCTTACCCTTTGTTAATGATCGTATGTATGTAACTTACGCAATATAATATAATATGTGTATTTACAAAATATAACTGACAGCCACTGGATTGTTGCCGCAAAATAAAAATTGGATATGTATTAATATCTAATAGTCCTGGAAAAGCTGAAAAGCAGAGTAGATCAATCCTTTCAACAACTTCAATGAAAAGATATTTGATTTGATACGAGAACATAATATAAGTATGTACACAATATATCTGACATCCACTGGATTGTTTCTGAAGAAACATAAAAATCAGATATGTATTAATATCCTACTAGTCCTGGAAAAGCTGAAAACAGCATAGATCATTTCAAATATCAATGATAAAATTTCAAAAAAAAAGATTTTAAGACATGTTGTTTTTTTGACAATTTTTTCTATATACTGTTTAAGTTACATTTCAAAGATATCAATTGGAGTGATCGAATTTGATGATTTCTGAAATAAATGGCTTACAAAAGCCTGTATAGTTAAAGCGCTTATAAGAACATGTCAGCATTTTATGAATATAGTAGCTGAAGCTCAGAAGTCAAATTTAAGAGTAAATGTTATGCTGAAATGCTGAAAAACATATTGAGCCCTTGATGCTTGTCATGTTGCTCCAGGCTCTTGCTATAAATGGTTTTTGAATGCAAAGATGATTCCAAAGCGTGCTGAAATTATTAATTAAATAAGAATGAAAAATACTATGATATGAATTACAGGTATGAATACACAATTTGATTTTTAGGTACACGATCTTGAGTCGTACCCCCTCACTTCGCTATTTTTCAAATGACTACATTGCCCAGGCTACGCCAACCAGCGTCTCCATGTTTCAGCTGGCAGTCTTTTGTGATTATATGACTCGTGGAGGCGTAAGGTTGGAACTTGTGAGGACCAAAGATCGGTCGCACCCTCCTTCGAAGTTGTCAACTCACCATTTGAAGCCCAATCGCAGAATTTTTGTTGATCGCCTTTATTTTTTGTGGCCTTCAACTTAGCTAGGATCAAATCCGGTATTTCAACGTTTTTACATGCGCATTTGATAGTGTCAGTAATTTCTATTAGTGTTTGTGGATTTGGTGGTAATGCAGATCGTGCTTTACCACTCACTCTGGTTTTTATAAACTTTATTGCCGTAGCAATGTGTCCTGGGGGTGTTAGTTCACCCAGCAAATTTATCGAATCAATAAACATATCCAGCCCGCTTACTGAACCGTCATAATTTTGTACTAATGCTGTCGCCGTTTTTATATCGAACGGTGCAGCCTTAGCTTGAGGATTAGGATTCACCATTTTGCTTTCTCTTTCTTTTTTAGTTTTGAATTAATTATTTCTTTAATTTGAATAAATGTTGTCCTTGAAAGTTTAATAAGGAGGGCTTCAAATGGTGAGTTGACAACTTCGAAGGAGGGTGCGACTGACCTCTAGTGCTCACAAGTTCCTATTTCACGCCTCCACGAGTCATATGATCACAAAAGACTGCAAGCTGAAACATGGAGACGCTGGTTGGCGTAGCCTGGGCAATGTTGTCATTTTGACAATAGCGAAGTGAGGGGGTACGACGGATGATCGTGTACCTATAAATACATTTTATTACCCATACCTGAAAATTAAATCATATTTTTTCCATTCTCATTTAATTAATTTTTTCAGCATGCTTTGTAATCATCTATGCATTCCAAAACCATTTAAAGGGTGTCCCACATCAGGTTTCACCACGGAAAGAGCGCTGTAGAAAATTATCTAGTTGATCGATCCTTTTCAAACTTTTGGCTTATTTATTTCATTCAACTTCAATACCATAACTGTACGCTGGCACCTTACGCTTAACTTTACTCATTAGGTTCTGTACAACATCTGGCTGCAGCTTCTACTGTACGGAAACCCACTTTTTCTTCATGTCTTCCTCAGATTTGACATCTGGCTGCAGCTTCTACTGTACGGAAACCCACTTTTTCTTCATGTCTTCCTCAGATTTGACCTTCTGTAGACACTCTTTGAGGTAGATCTCCTCGTTTACGGTCCCGGTAGTCACGAACGGTGCACTCTATTTGCCATATGAGCAGATCGCTTGCCAAATCATGTATTTCTTGGGAAACTTTGAAAGTTTCTGCCTCCTTATTTCCTCCGGAACATCAAACTTGTGTTGGGTGGTGAAGAACAGTAGCCCTGGAAGCTGCCGGAAGTCCGCCTTGACGTAAGTTCATCCATTCTGACCGAATTTCTTCTACCGTTCAATGCTCAGAGTTTCGTAGTAACGTTTAATCACACGACTCACCGTTGACTGCACCCTTCCGAGTTGTTTTCCGATAACCCGATGAGAGAGTTGAGAATTTTCCAGGTGCTTGCGCATAATCAATTCAAGACGTTGCTTTTCGGGTGACGCCATTTTTTGCCAATTGTATATGTCATACATTCAGTTTATAAAATGAACTATTTGTCTATCCTGAACGTATTGTTCATCGATGTGATTAAAATATTGCCATTAATAGTCTTTAACGACCTGTTTATGTTAGTTATATAAAAGGGGAAATTACATAAATATTATAAATTCCAGATAATCAGTCCAAAGAATGAATTATTAGATAAGCGTCAATTTTGATTATCCATATGGATTTAAGATGCCTAATAAGTACTTGTTCGTTAAAAATTGGAATTCTATAGAAAAAGAAAATTTTGTTAATTTGGGCCCCAATTTTTTTTTTTTGGCCACCACAAAAACAAAATTCAGAACACAACCCCCAGAATTTAATAGGGAACCAAATAGTTTAATATCACATAGAATAGGCCGTCAAGTACAGTTTTCATTCCGTATCGTGCGCTGAGCCGGTGTAGAAGTGCCGTGTCTCATCACGACATACGTTTATACACGGTGTTCAATAAGTTCGAATACAAGTTTTCATCATTGCGTAGGTATGCGCCATGTACATATTCTGCATTGGTATTGGTGTCAGCTTTAGCTTCATTCATACGCTACCGAATGTGCGCGGTGTTGACATTCTGTTAGTTGTTGTTTGTTTGTTACGCGCGATGAAAGAGTATCGGGACTTCGTAATTAAGCGTTTTTTGAACGGTGAGCGACCCGGCGATATATTCCGGCTGCTGAAATCGCATGGGGTCAAGCGGAACTTTGTCTACACGACCATCAGGCGATACCGGGAGACGTCCTCGACCAATGACCGTGCGAGATCCGGTCGGCCGCGTTCAGCGAGGACGCCACGGGTCATCAAGATCGTGAGGGAGCGAATTCGGCGCAAAAAGAACCGCTCAATCCGGAAAAAGGCTGCAGATCTCAACGTTTCCATTGGAACCGCTCACACCATACTCACCAAGGACCTTGGTTTCAGGCCTTACAAAAAACGTAAGGTCCATGGCGTTTCGGAGGCTACCAGCAAAAAGCGGTTGGATCGAGCTAAGAGGATCCTCTCTCGGCACGCTGGTCAGGAGTTTGTTTTTCGGACGAGAAACTGTTCGTGCTGCAGCAGCCGCACAATGTGCAAAATGACCGGGTGTGGGCGCCATCGAGGGACAGCATTCCTGAATCCAATATAAACATCCCTCGGTTCCAAAGTGCCGCGTCGGTGATGGTTTGGGGGGCAGTATGCAAACGTGGTAAGCTACCCTTGGTGTTTATTGAAAAAAACGTCAAAATCAACGCGGCGTACTACAAAACTGAGGTTTTGGAAAAGGTTGTTGCCCCCAGTCTCCGAAGCCACTACGGCGATGAGCACTACGTGTTCCAGCAGGACGGTGCACCAGCCCATACGGCAAATGTGGTTCAAGCCTGGTGTCGGGACAATTTAACCGACTTTCTGGACAAAACTTTGTGGCCTCCCAGCTCCCCGGACTTGAATCCTCTAGACTTTTTTGTTTGGTCCTATATGATGGCGAAGCTGAACGAATACAAGGTCAGCACTTTGGATCATTTCAAGACGGTAATTCTCAAAATCTGGGACGAAATGCCCATGCAGTCCGTGCGTGCCGCCTGCGACGCGTTCGAGAAACGTTTGAAGCTCGTTAAGGAGTACAAAGGGGGGGGTCATTCCAAGAGAAATGTTGTAAACGTTCCTTGTAAACATAGCTTTCAATAACATAAATCCAAAAAATAAAAAAACATGTTTTCATTTTTTTAACAAATTTTGAAAGTGTATCCGAACTTATTGAACACCGTGTAAGTGTTTTTTCGTCTGTGTTTGTTTTTTTTAAATGAAGAAGCGTTATGATTTATTTTTGTAAAAGAAAGGGAAAGGAAACGCCAGGGACCAACTATTATCGTGAGAGAAAGAAAAAAAAAAAAAAAAATAACGATTGTTGTTGTTATCATTATAAAAAAACGATCTCCCCCGACCCGCCCCAAAAAAACAACAACGCAGCCGGCGGCTGTTCCACCTAGTCGTGGTTGTGGTCATCGCCCGCGTTTAATATTTATATTTTTTTACATGTAAGTGCCAAGTTTTTTGTTATTTTTTTGGCCTCTAGTCAATAAATTAGGGTGGTTGGCCTAATTATCCCCACCACTAATTATTTTTTTTTTTTTTTTTTTTTTTTTTCATTGTTTTTGCAACACTTTATTTTTTTTAAGAGTTTAAAAAAAGTTTTTTTGGTGGGTTTTTTTTTTAATTTTATTTTTTGTGACTGTGTTTTTTTTTCATCTTGTGCATATCTATGACCTCTTCGGAGGCTAAAGTTGTACGCATTAAGCATTACCATCCGTTCTCAAAGGGACCTTGGGTTGTCTTTTTTCGGCCCAAAGATAAACCTTTGAAAACTCTCGACATTTCGAGAGAATTGCTGCGTAAATATCCTGGTGTCTCGATTCACAAAGAGAGATTTAATAGACTGCGTGTAGAAGCGCTGAACTTTGAAATTGCTAATAAAATTGCTGACCATGAAATCTTTAATATCGAATATTGTGTATATGTCCCTTCGCGAGATGTGGAGATTACCGACTCGTTTCGGGTGACATTCGCCGATTCGGTTCTCCCAAACTTTGTTAAGTTAGATGGAGCTTTTTTTCCCGGTGCGCCTTTATATACCGAGGGTATATAATTGTACCAACTGCAAAAGACTAGGGCAGGTGTGGTGAAAACCACACTGAGGATTCTTGCACACAAGCTGTGTAGAAATGTATTCATTGTGGTGAGAATCCTCACCCTTTGCAGGAGTGCCCAAGGTACAAAAGGCAATCCGATAATGTGCAGTGTTCCATCACTGGACGCTCCAGGCGGTCTTATGCAGAAATGCTTAGGTCTGCAACAGCCGCTCAAGATGAAAACCAATTTTCGATTTTGTCAGCTGACGAATCGGACTCTGACTCATCTGATGGTGGTGATTCTACGGTGGTACACGCACCCAGATCCTCAAAAAGGAAACGTTCCTCTCCGAAAGTGCGCCGTAAGATAACAAAAGTCACCTCGAAGAGTTTGCAAAATATTCAGGCTAATGGGGAAGAAATTCAAAAACCGAAGGCTCCTATTGCACCAGCTCCTGGATGCAGTAGAGACTTTCCGCCATAACCTAAAAAGCATATCAATAATAAAAAAACGCTACTCTTCAAATTTTCCAAAAGGAATCCAAGTCCGATCGAAGATTGATAGCTTTTTCGGACATTGTGGCATTCATTTTAGACATGTTCAATATACAAGACCCTCTTAGAAGCTTAGTTTCTGCCTTGTTTCCAACATTAGAATCATATCTTAAGCAATTGACTGTTTCATGGCCCCTCCTAGCATCGATCATATCTTTCGATGGATAATTCATCGAATTAGGTCGAAGATATGATCACTGTACTACAGTGGAACTGCCGTAGTCTGGTGCCTAAACTAGTCTTGCTCAAGTTTTTAGTTCACAATTCCAATTGCGATATATTTGCTCTTTGTGAAACATGGCTTTCTTCAGAAAATGAACTCAATTTCCAAGATTTTAACATTATACACCTGGATAGAGATGATTCTTATGGAGGAGTGCTTTTAGGGATCAAAAAGTGCTACCCTCTCCACAAAATTTCTCTACCAGCTCTTTCAGGCGTCGAAATCGTCGCTTGTCAAATAACTGCAAAGAATAAAGACCTTTGCATAGCTTCAATTTACGTTCCTCCCAGGATTTCCATTAGCCGCAGTCAACTCTGGAATTTAGTTTCTATTTTACCGTCCCCTGTATTGATTCTGGGTGACATGAATTCCCATGGTACTGGGTTGGGGGACCTATACGATGACAATAGGGCAGCTATTTTTTACGATTTATGTGACGATTTCAATTTGTCAATTGTGAACAATGGTGAGGCAACACGTATACCTAAACCTCCTGCTCAAGAAAGCAGACTCGGCCTATCTTTTTGTTCAAGATCGCTTTCATTGGACTGTCTGTGGAAAGTCCTTAATGATCCCCATGGTAGCGATCACTTACCGATTATCATTTCAATTAAGTGTGGCCCTCAACCTTCAGAACCATCTCGAGTTCCGTTCGACCTCACAAGGAACATCGATTGGCAAAAATATGCAACGGCGGTAACAATCGGTACTGAATCCGTCGATACACTTCCACCGTTAGAAGAATATCGATTCCTTGCCGATCTAATCTACAAAAGCTCATTTGAAGCACAAAAAAGAAATGATCTAAGTGCACCCTTCAAAAGGAGACCAGCCACACCTGGCTGGGACGATGAATGCACAAAATTGTATTTACAAAAATCTGACGCTTTCAAGGCTTTTCGTAGACACATGACTTCCACTTACTTCGAGGATTATTCAAAGCTTAAAACTCAGCTAAAACAACTTGTCAAAGCAAAAAAAAAAACGCGGTTATTGGCGAAATTTTGTGGAGGGACTCTCACGAGAAACCTCAATGACCGCCTTGTGGAGGGTGGCTCGAAACGTGCGTAACCGCTCATGAGAGTGATGAATACTCCATCCGATGGATATTCGATTTCGCAAAAAAAGGTCTGTCCGGATTATGTTCCAGCAAAGCATATTTTTCGAGAAATGTCTCCAAGCGGTGGCTCTCTGGACAGACCATTCACAATGCTGGAATTCTCTATGGCTCTTCTTTCTTCAAATAACTCCTCACCCGGATGCGATATGACAAAATTCAATCTTCTGAAAAATCTCCCAGATATCGCAAAAACACGCTTGCTGGACTTGTATGATTCCTTACTTTGAAACAACATTGTACCGCCTGAGTGGAGACAGGTCAAAGTAATAGCTATTCAAAAACCCGGTAAACCAGCTTCAAATCATAAATCATACCGTCCGATTGCTATGTTTCGTGCATTAGAAAATTGTTGGAGAAAATGATCCTTCGAAGGCTCGATCACTGGGTCGAATCAAATAACTTGCTATCAAATACACAGTATGGGTTCCGCAAGAGCAAAGGAACAAACGATTGTCTAGGGCTGCTTTCCTCAGATATTCAACTGGCCTTTGCGCACAAGGAGCAATTGGCTTCAGTATTCCTGGACATTAAGGGGGCTTTTGATTCAGTTTCCATTGAAATCCTGTCAGAAAATCTGCAGAGATGTGGACTTCCCGGAATTTTAAATAATTTTTGTACAATTTGTTGTCACAAAAGCAAAAGAACTTTTCACTAGGGCAACTGACAACTTCCAGAACTAGTTACATGGGTCTGCCTCAAGGCTCATGCCTCAGCCCCCTTCTTTTTATCTTTTACGTCAAAGATATTGACAATTGTTTGGCAGAACAATGCACGCTAAGACAACTTGCTGACGACAGTGTGGTTTCCTTAAGAGGCTCACATGCCGCCAACTTACCAGAAACATTGCAAAATTCCCTAGATTCCTATCTAGGGATCGAATTCTCACCGCAGAAAACTGAACTGGTAGTGTTTACTCGAAAGCGGTACCCAGCCCAATTGCAGCTTAATCTTTTGGGCAGAAACATTACCCAATCATTATCTTTCAAATACCTTGGGGTCTGGTTTGATTCAAAGTGCACTTGAAATGTCCACATTACGTATTTGAAGCAAAAATGCCAAAAAAGGATCAATTTTCTTCACTCAATTTGTGGCACATGGTGTGGTGCTAATCCGGGAGACCTCATAACCCTTTATAAAACAACTATTATCTCTGTTCTAGAGTGTGGTTCTTTTTGCTTTCTCTCGGCAAGAAAAAGTCACCTTCTAAAATTGGAACGAATTCAATATCGTTGTCTGCGTATTGCTCTTGGCTGTATGCACTCAACGCATAACATGAGTCTCAAAGTTCTGGCAGGAGTAAAAACCCCTCCAGAATCGGTTCTGGGAGCTCTCGCTTAGAATATTAATCAAATGTGGAGTGAAAAACGCATTTGTTATAGAAAATTTTGAAGAAATGTTAGGGCTGAACACACAATCTCGATTTAAGAGAATTTACCACCACTACATATCGTCGGATATGTGTCTTTCGTGCTATACTCCAGACCGTGCTCACTTCACCTACAGCAGTTCCTCAATTCATTATGATCTTTCCATGAAACAAGCATCTCATGGGATTCCGGATCAACTTCGTTCTATAATAATTCCGCGTATTTTTACTGAAAATTACCAACACGTCAATTCTGAAAGAAGGTTTTTCACTGATGGGTCTCGCCTCAATGGATCTACTGGATTCGGTGTTTTCAATGAAAACTCTAGCGCCTTCCACAAACTTCAGGAACCATGTTCTGTTTATGTTGTTGAGTTGGCAGCAATCAACTTCGCGTTGGGGATGGTTTCCAACATGCCCGCAGACCATTACTTCATCTTCTCGGATAGCTTCAGTTCGATTGAGGCTCTTGGGTCGATGAAACCTAGTTAATACTCATCTTATTTCCTTTCAAAACTAAAGGAACAGATGAGTGTGCTGGTCGAAAGATCATATTTGATCACCTTTTTATGGGTCCCTTCACATTGTTCAATTCCAGGCAATGAGAAAGCGGACTCTCTCGCGCCCAGCAAAGCGATTTGTATGATAGACAAATTTCACACGATGAGTTTTACCATTTAGTACGTCAGAGTACCCTTTCGAGTTGGCAAACCGATTGGGACACCGGAAATCTAGGACGGCTGTTACACTCCATCATTCCTATTGTTTCATCGAGGGCGTGGTTTAAGGACCTGCACGTTAGCCGTGATTTCATCCGTGTGATGAGTAGACTCATGTTCAACCACTCTCAGTTAGATGCACACCTCTATCGAATTAACCTCGTGGACAGCAATCTTTGCCGGTGTCGAAACGGTTATGATGACATCGATCACGCAGCTTGGCAATGCACGGATAATTACGCCGCCAAAACACGACTTTTGAATACCCTAGAGGCCCAAGGAAGACAACCTTATGTTTCTATGAGAGATGTGTTGGGATCTCGCGATCTGTGTTATATGCAATCGATTTATGTGTTTCTCCAAATGTCTAGTATAAGAGCAAACGGTCCAAGTCATACTAATGTTAGTATTCAGACATTCATTATATAAAAAAAACAATGAACTATCGGCTCCGTAAAGCTTACGCAATTGAGCCTGCCAAATAAATGAACTAGATAAAAAAAAAGTACAGTTTAGTTCACATCTTCGTACCGAAATGTCCGATTGCAAAAAATATTAATAGCGTTCTATGTGTATGTTGTAGCTTGCATTTGCCGTCAACAGAATTGAAATCGGTTCACAAATGGCTAGAAACCGATGTGATATTATTTGTTACGTACACGCACATAGACACACACATACACACATACACACATACACACACGCACACACGCACACACACACACACACACACACACACACACACACACACACACACACACACACACACACACACACACACACACACACACACACACACACGCGGCCAGCAGGTCCCCGTGAAGGACCGTGTCAACCCTAGCAAGGCCTCCCTGATCCAAAGATAACCATGGCATCACGATAGGCGACTATCTACATCGTGTGGAGATTGCGGTTCAGAGGGGGACCCAACAAAATGGAGGGCAACGGAGGTAGAAACAAAAAAGATGAAAAAGTAAAAAGAAACAAAAAAAAAATTAACGACGATGGCAAAACGCTAGATAACGGAGACGGAGGTGCGATAGTGTTCGCAAGAAGCGGAAAGCTACAGAGGTCACCAGCGACTAATTCGGAAGCTACTGCAAGTACCAGCAGTAGCAAGTCACAGGGGTTCCTGACCCAGCTGTTCACCCCGCAACGCAGCAGAAGCACAACTTGAAGGAACAGTGTTGGGAGGAAAGACGCGATGGAGGTAGTCAGAAACCGGAACGACGAACTCTTTGATTATCTTAAGGACAGGCACAACGTCCATAAAGAAATCAAGGAGATGGTGACGCGTGTTAAATCGGTCTTGATTGCAGCCGAACGCGAACAGGACGCACTGAGGACGAGAGCAGAGACTGCCAAAAAGTTGCTTGCGGACAGGCAACAGGACACACCAGGAGGAGCTGAAGAAGCTCAAAAACGACGAGGAGAAAGGTGAAGGCAGTGAATGGCGCACTGTCGGCTACCTGAAAGACAAAATTTAAAAAAATCAGCAGCAAGTGAAAACGTCAGAAGAGAAGAAGAAGCAGATGCTTAATCCTCGTCAGGAGTAAAGTAAGGGTGACGCTCAAATTGTTGAAGTGAAAAGTGGAACGACGTACGCTGAACTCCTCCGAAAAGTGAGAGCTGATCCGGAGTTGAAGGAACTAGGGGAGAAGGTAAAAACCAGGCGCACCCAGAAAGGTGAGATGCTCTTCGAGCTGAAGAAGGATCCTGCCATCAAGAGCACAGCCTTCAAGACGCTCGTCGAAAAGTCTCTTGGTGAGCAGGCGATGGTTAGAGCTCTCTCACAGAAGACTGTGATCGAGTGCAAGGATATTGACGAGATCACAACAGAAGACGAGCTGATAAAGGCACTGAAGGGGAACTGCAATTTTGGAGGTGCACCAATGACAATCCGGTTGAGGAAGGCGTACGGTGGCACACAGACGGAGGCGATACGTCTGCCGACGACTGCAGCCAGAAGTCGGGTCGAGTAAAAGTTGGGTGGTCGGTTTGCTCACTGAGAGTCGTCCCTCGAGTTCCAAAGGAATTGGAGAGATGCTTTAAGTGTATGGGATTTGGTCACCAGGCGAGGAACTGCAAAGGTCCTGACAGATCTGATTTGTGCAGGAAATGCGAGTAGAAGGATTACTTTGCAAAAAACTGCTCAAAGCAACCGAGATGCATGCTTTGCAAAAAAGAGGACGGCAACGACATGACGGGGGGCTACAGGTGCCCTGTATATAAAAAGGCGACAGCAGGTCGGCAGTAATAGAGGTAACCTAAATAAACCTCAATCATTGCGACATAGCACAGCAACTGTTGTGGCAGTCAACAACAGAAACAAAGTGTGACGTCGCAATCATTGCGGAACCGTATCGTGTTCCTCCCGATAACGGAAACTGGATAGCAGATAGAGCGATGATGGCTGACAAGTGGTGGGCAGGTACCCGATACAGGAAGTAGTATCCAGTTCATGCGAAAGGTTCGTGATCGCCAAAATCAACAGGATTTTTGTATGCAGCTGCTATGCACCCCAAAGGTGGACAATGGAGCAGATCCACCAGATGCTGGATGCACTGACTGAAAAGCTCATAGGAAGAAGACCGGTCGTCATCGGAGGAGACTTCAATGCTTGGGCCGTGGAGTGGGGCAGCAGATGTACCAACGCTAGAGGGTGCAGCCTGCTAGAAGCTCTGGCAAAGCTGGAAGTTACACTATCAAACGTAGGTTCCAGCAGCACTTTTCGCAGCGACGGTCGTGTATCCGTCATCGATGTTACCTTCTGTAGTCCGTCGCTGATGACAAATATGAACTGGATAGTGGGTGAGGAGTATACCCATAGCGACCATCTGGCGATCCGGTATAGCATCGGCCAGCGAAATTCTGTTACAATACGAAGGACAAATAGTTGCGAGCGGAAGTGGAAGACGAAGGTTTTCGACAAGGAACTCTTTGTTGAGGCACTTCGGTTCGACAACGAACTCTCGAACCGAAATGCGAACGAGCTAACGAATACGTTAGTAAGAGTATGTGACGCAACCATGCCGAGGAAACTGGAGCCGAAGAACAAGCTACGCCCAGCTTACTGCTGGAATGAGCAACTCAGCATTATTCGCGCTAGTTGTCTCAGAGCCAGAAGACGTGTCCAGAGAGCTAAAACCGCAGCAGACAGAGAGGTACATAAAGTGGTGTTCCGAGTGGCCAGGACCGAAATAAAACGAGAAATTAGACTGAGCAAGACGAACTGCTACAAGGAGCTGTGCCGAGCCGCTGATAATGACCCCTGGGGCGACGCGTACCGTATTGTCATGGCGAAGATCAAAGGCCCATCAATGGCTTCAGAGCTATGTCCAGCAAAACTGAAGGTTATCGTTGATGGATTTTTCCCGACATACGTTCCAACGACGTGGCCACGTACACCGTACGGCGAAGAAGAGAGAAGTAATGTGGAGGGCATGCAAGTCTCGAACGAGGAGCTCGTGGCAGTTGCGAAAGGGCTAAAGGAAAGCATCCGGACCGGATGGAATCCCTAACGTGGCTCTGAAAGTGGCGATTCAGGCATTCCCGGAAATGTTCAGGGATGTGTTACAGAAATGTCTAAAGGAAGGCCATTTCCCGGACAAGTGGAAAATAAAGAAATTAGTGTTGTTGCCGAAGCCAGGAAAGCCTCCGGGGGATCCTGCATCTTATAGGCCAATATGCCTATTGGATACGCTTGGGAAACTCCTGGAGAGAATCATCCTCAAAAGGCTGACGAAATTTACTGAGAGCGAGCACGGACTATCGAGGATGCAATCCGGTTTTCGGAAAGGGAAGTCTACGGTGGATGCCATTTGGACGGTGGTCGAGACAGTCGTAAAAGCGTCCAAACAGAAGCGGAGAGGCGATCGATATTGCGCTGTTGCAACAATCGACGTTAAGAACGCCTTCAATAGTGTCAGCTGGGAGGCTATTGCCGAGTCGTTGCACAGAATGCGGGTCTCTGATTACTTTTGCAGATTTCTGACGAGTCTCTTTCAGAACCGGGTGCTGATCTATTAGACCTCCGTGGGGCGTAAATCGGTGAACATCACGGCGGGAACTCCGCAAGGTTCCATCATTGGCCCAATACCTTGTAATGGGATGTACAACGGTGTGCTGACGCTGAAGCTTCCCAAAGGCATAGTGATCGTTGGCTTTGCAGATGATGTCGTATTATCAATAAAAGGCGAAACACTGGAAGAAGTGGAAAGCTGGCGACCGAAGCAATCGGCATAATTGAAAACTGGATGCAGGGGAAGAAGTTGCAGATAGCCCACCACAAAACGGAGGTGCTTATGGTCAGCAACTGCAAAGCGATACAGTGAGCAGAAATCGTCATCGGAGGGCTTGCCATAGCCTCGAAGCGCGTGCTGAAAAATTTGGGTGTGATGATCAACGACCGGCTAAATTTCAACAGCCACGTAGGTTATGCCTGTGGGAAGGCTGCGAAGGCCATCAATGCAGTAGCCAGAATCATGCCGAATAGCTACAGACCTAGAAGTAGTAAGCGGCGTCTACTGGCTAGTGTATCATCATCGATACTAAGATACGGATGTCCAGCCTGGGTTGCAGCGCTGGAAACCAAGCGAAACCGGGCGGAGTTGAACAGTACGTTCAGGTTCATGGCCATGCAAGTCGAGAGTGCGTACCGAACTATTTCATCGGAGGCAGTATGCGTCATTGCCGGAATGAACCCGATTAGCATCACTATCGCGGAGGACAATGAATGTTACCAGCGGAGAAATATCAGAGGAGTTCGAAAGCTGGTGAGAGTGGAGTCGATGACTTAATGGCAACGAGAATGGGACACGGGGGTGAACGTTCGATGGACGCACCTGCTCATACCAGATTTGTCGATCTGGATGAAAAGGAAGCACGGAGAGGTAAACTTCTACCGATTGTGTAACAAGGGAACGGGTTTTAGTGGGATCAGAAGTTGGCCTTTGCTCAATGGTCGACCCTGACCACACTTCACACAGTGCATGATGATCAAGTGTTAGGCCTCTGTGTAAGGTCAGTCCATAAGGACTTCCCGAACCTTGTAAAAAAAACAAACACTCACACATACACACACACACAAACACACACACGCACACACACACACACACACACACACACACACACACACACACACACACACACACACACACACACACACACACACACTGTAACCAGTCCTTTGGTTACATTCTTTGATTTTGTAAATTTTGTTAATATAGTAAACTCTGTAAATCTTTTAAATTTTAAAGTCTTCTATATTTTGTTTATTTTGTCAATTTGTTAATATATTTTTAATATTTTATTATACTTCTTTTATTTAATAAGCAATGATTTTTTGGAAAAGATATAAGAACATATGGATTAAATACTTGAATTAACACCATAATTGAATAATATATTCTTTTTCCCATCCTTGCCATCCCTATTCCCACATCTGCCATAACATCCGTTACGCGCAATTCAATGCGCTCCCCCAGTTCACCCTTACTGTCGATAAGAAGGCTCCCATACTACCATACGGAGTCAGCTGATATAAGCAGCGGTCATCGCCGGGGTCGGCAACTAATAAGGTAAATGTTTGATAACAGTGGAGTCGAGTGCGCGATAATTCTCACCAACGACCGTTTAATTTTGTGTTGGTGCAGGTACGTTCTGCGAAGTGGCGTGAATCGGACAGTTAGCGGGCAACGACCTGGGTCCAACAGTAGTGCAGTGAAGCCACGGCGTAGCAACGCCGGCGGATATGGAGCACCGTGGGTGTTTTGTTGTTACTACAGCCCTATGGATGGACGTCCCAAATTAGCAGCATCAGTAGCAAATGTACCGGTAACTTTCCCTCTCCTTTCCCTATTCCTTTGCCTCAATAAAGAAAAAATTGAAAAAGAAATTGAATTCAAAACGAAATTTAACCCTCTTTTCTTTCTATTTTGAACTGATCCTTTTCTCCTAATCTTTCTTGGCCACTCCACCTTAGTATCGGTTTGTAAGGGAAGTTTTTCCGCCCAATTCCCCTCGGAGCCAGTAAACGACCCTACATCCCAGGTAAAGCCTGAAGGGGGAAAAAAAGGAAGTTCCCATGTTAAAGAATCCCTATCAACACACACACACACACACACACACACACACACACACACACACACACACACACACACACACACACACACACACACACACACACACACACACACACACACACACACACACTACTATATTCATAAAACGCTGGCATGTTTAGTGATATTATGCTTAGATAACCCATTTATTTAAAAAATCATCAAACCGGTCTCTTCGATCATTCCAATTGCTATCTTTGATATGTAACAAGAACACTATAAAGACATGTTTTAAGAACATGTCTTTCAAATAATATCTACCATTGAAATTTTTTCTTTGATATTTGGAATGATCAATTCTGTTTTCAGCTTTTCCAGGACTAGAATGATAGTAACATAATCATACAACTGTTATTATTTTCAGTAACAATCCAGTGAATGTCAGATATATTTTGTATATACATACAGAGTGTCTCACAATAGGTGTCACTAAAACAAAGTAGGATTACAGCAAAACAAATCAACCAAATCTAAGCATTTATTTTTCATATGAAAGATACATGTTAAAGAAATAAACCATATTAATTCAATTCGAATCTTACGCCCTTTTCCTTGATAACTTTGCGCAAACGCATTGTAAACCCATCGCAGCTGGCACGCACGATTTCCTGAAGAAATTTTTTCCCAAATATCAACCAAATGTCTTGAAGGCCTAGGTTTGCTCATGTTGCCATTTTCTAATAAAAGATAATAATCTTTATATATGAAGCTTAAATTCATTGCACTAATCTGCCATATTAGAAATTAGAAGAAAGTTGTGGCAATTCTGAATAAGTATGTTCAGCAGGGGGTAAAGTATGATATCATTCAATTGATGAAGATAGTTGTATTGGGAATGAAGGTGTCCGTTGGGAAATTATACTTTCTCAAATAATAAATATAAAGAAAAGTAAGCCCATTCATAGGGCCTATTTGTTGACGCATATAACCCCATAAAAAGTAGTCAAGTGGGTTGAGATCCGGTGAAGATGCAGGCCATTCTTCGTTTGTGATGAAATCGGACAAATTTTCCGAGCACCACGCTTGTGTCTTCTTTGCCTTGTGAGCTGGAGCTGAGTCCTGTTGGAAACAATATGGTATATTCCCATTCAGCGTTAAAGCATGAAGAAGCAGATGGTTCTTCAATACCTGCTCGATGTTATATTCAGTGTTCAATTTTACGTTAGGTTCTTTGAAAAAAGTTTTCCTTTCGTGGCCCCATACCATGAGTTTTGCCATACACACGATAATTCTGTTGATTATGACTGTCCTAAAGAAGGAAGAGCTTTTCATCCGAAAAAAATCTCGCTGTCACCGTGCCGATCCAAAAGATTTCTGCTTCTTTGGACCCTGGCTTGCTTTTGACGGTCCATCAACCCGTGAACCCGTTGTTTCTTGTACGGCTTGCATTCCAGATCATGTCTGAGGAACCTGTTCATTCGAGCAGGGGACATTGGGAATTGTTTGCTCAATTTTCGGCCAGATACGGCCGAATTACGTCTTATTCGCTCCCTCACACATTTGATCTTTTTCTTCGTTCTGTCAGTTCGTCTGGCACCTCCTTTGTGTTGAATATGGACATTTCCAATTTTCTTGAACCGTTTCTAGGTACGAAAAACAAAACGCTTACCCACTCCGAACTGCTTAGGGCTATTGAATATCTGACACGGTCTAAGCTTTTGCAAATGTTATTTTAAAACTTGCTCCCGTATGGCTTCCATGGTAGCTGATAAATATAAACAAACGGAATCGCTTATTTATCCTCAGCGATAAACTGTCAAAAGAATACACTCAAAACGGGTATAATCAATTCCGCTGTTAAAATTACCCAGCTGAAATAAACTAAGACTGAAAAAAAGAGAAACCTATAGTGAGACACATTGTATGTTCTCGTATTGACTTACTGTAGCCGGTTTTTACATGGTCAAGTCATTTAATTTGTGTCTTCGCAATTCTGCATATTGTATATGATATGATATGATATCTAAAATGTTTATGTGAGAAAAGTAAGACCTTGTAAAGAATGAGCAAAGTATAGGTATTTCATTTGTTGACCCATATCATTTTGGATGAGCTTATAAAAGCATATGAGTCCTTTGCGAATAATAAGCAGTGAATGATTCGTTTGAAAATTTTATTCTTTAAATATATGATACAACATAGACACTGGAATGTTTATATGGTAAGTCATTTTAATGTTACAACTATTTTACTTGGAACAGTGGAAATTTGCACACATTAACTACTACAAAAATAAATTTGTTAATTGAATCATAGCTTCAATAAAGCCGTGAAATTTCGTACATTTTGGAAGGATTTGTTGACTGGACAAGGGTTCCTGGAGTAGCCAGTCACTTATCATGTGAAGTCACGCGGCCATCTGGCCGTAGTCATCCGAAGGTCCTCATTGAGATCGACTGGACCTGCTACAATAAGCCATCACGTAGGCTATTCTCTCGTGACAACATGCTGAGGATAGTCCTGCAGACATAGGTAATCCATGCAATGATGGTGGGCCTGATCACATCACATCACATCATCTTGAATGTTTAATAAGGAAGTTTAAATTATTCTCGTGATTTCCTTTTCATGGGCAATCCACGACTCCTCTATGTATTTATAAAGATTATCCACGTAGGCTCGTTTTCACTTTAAGGTTTCCGTTTTAAAATTCATAAATTTGGATTTTTTCAAGTTGTTCAAGATTTTTACTATTGCTGGAACGTCTTCGTCGATTGATTCTAACCTTAAAACACTCACTTAAACTATTGGAGAAAAACAAAACTTTTCTTTATTTTGGTTCCGCCGTGCGTGCATTCACGGAGGTGGTCTCTTCAACGCTCATTGAATTTTTCCTGTTGGCTCCGGTTACTGCTGCACACGGATGAGGCGGTATTTTTTTTTTTTTAACTCTTTATTTATTCCAAATTTTACATTATTTTACATTCATATATTAATCTAGGTGCTCCTGCTAAGTTATTAACATTAAACCCTTATATGCTATCATTTATATCTAATTGTGTTAATATTATTTTTACCTTGTCTATTCAGTATTTTTAAACAGGGTGTTTTTTTTCCTGCGTGTAACAATAATTATTGATTTCTTAAAACTAGTTCTTATCTATAGAGAGAATTGATCATTGCAATTAAAGATTGCAATGATTTTTGTCTAAAATTATGAATTATTTTGTTGGACATTTCTTCTAGAGTCTCAACGTTTGAAATTCTATGTAATTCAGTAGTACTGAACCAGGGTGGCAACTTCAAAATCATTTTCAAAACTTTGTTCTGAATCCTTTGAAGTGTTTTTTTTCCTAGTAGCACAACAACTAGACCATATTGGCATAGCATAAAGCATGGCCGGTCTAAAAATTTGTATGAATATTAGAAGTTTGTTCTTCAAACAAAGTTTGGATTTTCTGTTTATAAGAGGATATAAACATGTTAAATATTTATTACATTTAGCTTCAATGCTCTCAATGTGATCTTTAAAAGTTTGACCAAGAAATTGGAACTCCGTTCAAAGTGACCATATGACTATTACTTGGTTTCAAAAATGCAGCTCTAGGCTTGTGTGGGAATATTATAAGTTGAGTTTTGGAAGCATTAGGAGAAATCTTCCATTTTTGAAAATAATCTGTAAAAATGTCCAAGCTTTTTTGTAGCCTCCTGGATATAACACGAAGACTTTTTCCTTTAGCGGAAATGCCTGTGGCATCAGCAAAGCAAGATTTTTGACAGCCCTGAGGTAAATCAGGGAGATCTGAAGTGAAAATGTTATAAAGTATTGGCCCAAGAATGCTACCTTGAGGAACACCAGCTCTTACAGGCAATGGATCAGATTTAGAATTCTGATAATTTACTTGCAAAGTGCTATCAGTTAAGTAGTTTTGAACTAACTTCATGATGTAAAGCGGATGAGGCGGTATTGTTTCTATATTGCACGACGGGAATGGGAACTGCACTCAGTTTCGTTTGATTTCATTTTTGGTGCTGTCGCTGGCACTGCTGCATACCGCTGAGACGCTATTTGTTGTAATATTGCACCACGGAGATGAAAACTGCGTTTGGGTCCGTTGGGTTTCCCTTTTTGCTGCAGTTTATTCTGGTTAAATCTAGCGATGTTCTTCACTTTCACTTGTTTCAATTTAGTCTTAAAAGTCTGCTACTCTGTTTTGTTATCTACTTCACTTAGAAAACGTCCATGTGAATCATTTCATGCTTCGTTCACTGCGTCCTGGGATTTACACCTCTTAGCAAAAGCTTTTCGTCGAATTCTTTCTTGGTACCAGTTGAACATTTGGACCAATACTTGTAGTAAGTTGATTGCTAGTAAAAACCATAACTAGATTTCATGATCATCGTGCCTGATATTGTTCCCTTCCAATTAGTTCACTAACATTCTGTCCAGTTAGAATCCGGAATCACTTATTGTGAATTCTTTAAAAGCGGTTTGTTTACTTAGGTGCCCACTTTCTGTGGTATAATTTCATGGTGTTTTTTGCAGTGAGCCAAAAGTTATTCCAGATGGAAGCCGAGAGGAGAGAAACAAATCTGCACACCCACGTTGATAATCCAACGTGGTCCGCAATAAAAATCGCAAAAACGTTGAAAATCGCCAAATCAACCGTGAATGATGTGCTCAAACGTTTCAGGGAGCGAAAGAGTATGGATCGAGTGCCTCACGGTAAGCGTCGTAGTGGAACATATGACCGCAAGCTGAACCAGAAGGTATTGAGAACCGTCAGAGCAAACCCTGGACTATCAGATAATGAAATCGTACAAAAATACGCTGTTACTCGCAGTACCGTTCGAAGAATTCGTTTGCGAGCAGAATTACGTTCTTATCGAGCCAGCAAGCAACCAAACAGAACGTTGAACCAAAGTTACGTCACCAAAACTCGAGCTCGGAAATTGTACCTGCAGGTTTTGACGTAGGTAGTACCAAGGATGCCTGCTCATCGACGATGAAACCTACGTCAAAATGGATTTCGGACAGCTTCCTGGCCAAAAATTCTACATGGTGACGGCACAAGGAGATGTTCCTGCGAAGTTTAAGTTTGCTGTTATGGACAAATTTGCCATAAAAAAACTGATGATTTGACAAGGGATATGCAGCTGCGGATCAAAGACCAAAGTGTTCGTGACGAATAAGACGATGGACTCGAAGCTATACAATGAAGAATGCCTCACAACCCGCGTACTAACTTTCATTAAAGTCCATAAAGGTCCCGTGAAGTTTTGGCCAGATTTGGCGAGTTGCCACTACAGCCGGGAAGGCATCCAGTGGTACCGCGATTATAACATAGATTTCATCGATAAAAACATAAATCACCCAAATGCCCGCAGTTCGGGCCCATCGAGAGATTTTGGGCAGTAATGAAGCGAAAGCTTAAGAAAAGTGGAGAAACGGCTCGGGACGCGACTCAGATGACCAAAATGTGGAACAAATGTGCCAAGGAAGTTCAGTCCGGAGGTGTGCAGCGTTTGATGAGAGGAATAAAGAAGAATGTGCAAATTTTCATTAGAAACGAAGAGAAATGATTTGTTTTGATATTTTTTCCTTAAAGAACAGTATATAACTTTTGTTTTGATGTGTTAAACTTATTGGTTCGTCAATCCGTTACCGAGACACAGATGATTTTATTATTCTGGATTCTAAATGGACATAGCTTTATATATACTTGGGCATCGCCACTGGCTGATGACTGTTTCGGTTGAGGCTTACCCATTTCTATACACTTCACAATTGATTTCACTAGTCAATTATTTAACGTAAGCTGTTTGGTTGCAGTGCAGCTTAATGCACTGTGTTCGAAATCACTAGTCACGTTTGCCATATAAGTTTTTCCCTAAAACCCTTTCCATAATGTGGTTCGGATAGAAATCACTGTTCACGCGACTGAGGTTTAAACGATTCTGTTCTGGTTTGCTTCCCTACGGGAGATTCTTGGGTCTGATATCTACTTGATCGCGAATGCGCGATCGATACATATGGAGAGGGCACATAGATAGTAAATAGAAAGAATGGTAATGGAATTCGGAGAAGGCTAAACGTGGGAATGTGCTTGGGTGGCGTCGTTACATTGACAGCAAGCGTTGAACTTTTTTGCTGACATACAACACTTGCAACCCAGGCTGTTACGGGTTCAATAATTTATGACGGTATGGATTCATGCAACTCAAGTTGTTGCTAGTTCAATAATTTATGCAAATGGTAATCTGACTTTTCGAACCTGACTCAAGTGTGGTCGCTTGAATAGTCGTTGGAACGTTAGTACTTATGCCAAGAGGATGTGCATGTCACATTACCGAGTACACCTCTTCCTTCATGTACCCCCACAAAAATGGAGGTCAAAACCGGACTCCTTGGTGGCCAAGCAAATAGTCCATTGCACACGATCCACGGTTCCTGGTAAACATATTACTTCATTAGTTTAATGAGGATAGGGCTCCATCCTGTTGAAATACTATCGCCGCCTCAGAACAAGTGAGGCATTTTCCAGTAAGAGTGGAGTCTCGTTTTCCAGAAACTCTAAATAAGTACCCTGCACTTTAAAGACTTCCTTTGAAAATGTATGGTCCTATGAACTGCCGCTTAATTACACCGGCCCATACATTAGCGGAAACCCGGTATTGTGACCTTGTTTCTTTGATCACTCTTGGGTTTTTAATATCCCACTTTTCAACAGTTTTTTCTGTCATGATCCTGCTAAACTCAAGAAGTTTGGGTTTATCTCTTTCCAAAGCTCCTGAACATATAGCGTATGAAACTATTGCATATTTTCTCTGTTTAAAACGTCCCATAACCTACTTACAGTGAGAGAACAAACACTTGGCTTCAATTCGTCTTGAGCTGGTCTTAAGATCATTTCTCACTGCTTTTAAAGGTATCTGCACCATGGCCGGTGGCAGCGCCCACCGTGGCTGTTCTGTTAGAGGTGCAGTCAGAAAAAAACATTTCCTCCTGAAACCAACAGTGTGTAAAGGAATCTGGATCAAAATAATGTTGCTGGAATATTTACATTCAACAATAACTTTTTACATACTCTTACTGGGTTGCCGTTTCCACACAGTTTGCGAATCCGTAGCACAGATGAGTATCCGCGAGCTCTACTGGAGATTACATTACTGTTTTCGACAGCAAAAAATCTCAAGATTAAAATCATTACTTTCTTGACTACGCATCATTTCACACGCGATGAAGTGTGCTGTGTGTGAATGATGATGATGATGATTATGATGATGATGATGATGATGATGACGATGATGATGATGATGATGATGAAGATGATGAGAGTGTACCCACCATAAGCGCGAAGGTTACCTATGTCTGTAGAAATATACCAGAAGGGAATGTTCTACATGATGGTTTGTTGTAGCAGGGTGAGTTAAAATCCCAGAAAATCTTTGGAAGACAACACAATGGCTGTTCTTTCGTGTCAAAATTCTGGCAATCCTACGTACTTTCAGAATCGTAGCATAATCAACACGCAAAATTTAAACACTGAAAGTGTGCTGTCCGAGGAGTGCACAACCATAAACTGTAATGCCCAGTGGGGTTGATTTCGAGTTTTGTGTAACCATTGATTTACGATCCAACCTTATATGTTTAGAAAAAATTGCTACAAACGGTACTAGGACTAACTAACTAGGACTAAATCTAGGAACACGCGCAGAAGATGACAGGATCCCGACCCCAATCCTTCAGGAAGTTGGTCGGTTTTAAAACAATAAAGCTGCTTTTGTTGACCAACTTCTATGCGAGATGTTAAAATACGGCGGTGAAGCACTGGCCAGGGCGCTGCACTGGGTAATTACCAAGATTTAGAAGGAGGAATGTTTACCGGAGGATTGGATGGAAGGAATAGTTTGACCCATCTATAAAAAGGGTGACAAGCTGGATTGTTGCAATTATCGTGCAACCACGCTACTGAGCGCCGCCTACAAGTTGCTCCCCCAAATTTTATGCTTCCGTCTGTCACCAATTGCAACGGGTTCGTGGGGCAATACAAAGCGGGATTCATGGGTGCCCGCACTACTACTGACCAGATTTTTGCGATTCGGCAAGTGCTGCAAAAATGTTGCGAATATAATGTGTCCGCACATCATCTTTTCATCGATTTCAAATCAGCTTATGATACAATCGATCGAGACCAGCTATGGCAGATTATGCACGAATATGGATTTCCGGAAAAACTGACGAAAAACATGAAGGGAAGAGGCTCGCGAGAAGACAATGTTAGCCTCCTAGTTCAAATCAACGGTGATGAAATTGAGGTTGTAGTGTATCTGGGCTCATTGGCTACCGCCAATAACGACATCGGCAGAGAAATACAGAAGCGCATTATGGCTGGCAATCGTGGACTCCGAAGGACGCTTAGATCGAACAAAGTTCACCGAACGACGAATTTGACTGTCTACAAGACATTAATTAGAACGGTAGTTCTCTACGGCCACGAAACATGGACATTGCTAGTAGAGGACCAACACACCCTTGGTGTCTTTGAACGGAAGGTGCTGCGTACGATCTACAGTGGAGTGCATTTGGAAGACGGAACGTGGAGGAGGCAAATGAACCACGAATTGCATCAGTTGCTGGGAGAACCTCCCATCGTACACATCGCTAAAATCAGTCGACTACGATGAGCTGGGCATGTCGTAAGAATGTCGGACGACATCCCAGTTAAAATGATTCTCAAAACAAATCAACGGATACAAGAAGAAGAGGTGTGCAACGAGCAAGGTGGATCGATCAAGTAGAAGGCGACCTGCGGACAGCGAGGCTGGCGAGGTACAGCCATGGACCGGATACAATGGAGACAACTTCTGTGTACAGCAGAGGACACACCAGCCTTGGTCTGATTGGTAAGGTAAGGTACGGTACAAGATAATGTCTGGGAAGGTTAATGTCATGGAGTGAAGTGTCAAGCAGTTTGAGAGGCATTTTTAAGTAATACAAAACATAATAAAAACCTAACAAAAGTCTTATTTTTCACATTTTTGCCTAAACTTCTAAAGTTTTAATTATTCGGCCATTAAAAGCTATTGTTATTCGAAAAATTACTCAGCTTTTCTATGGAGGTGATAATTTGTGCTAAGCCGTGTCCGGAAATAAATTTTGCATCATCACTCGAACGTTATAAGTTTATCAGAAATCCAAACAAATCTTTTTCTCGACATTTATTTTCCTCAAGTATGTTCTTTTACACTTTTGCAATATAAGATTTAATTTTCACCCTCACGCCCAAAGTTTCGGACCATTGACTTTTTCCCTGCCATCAAGGTTTGGACAAGCTGCTGGAGAAGTAGGCTGTGCTTTTAAGCGAAGAAGACGATTTTTCTCCCGTAAAAGTTCAAATTTTGGGAAAATTGAACAATAATCGTGTTTTCGATCGAAATTCACTTTAAAATGTACCAACGTGCTCCCAAACGGGTTTTGCTCACTGGTGTTGAACAAATCTATGCATTTCCGATCGATTTTCAGAGGACTACCATATCCAAATATAGGGCTTTTCACCTATGTCGTGCGTGAATTGATGAGGAAGAGTCGCAAAAAGCTGACGTCTAGGATCACGGTTCTCGGTGGCAGTGAAATAAAGTGCAAGTTTTACGCTGAAAAACGGTGAAAATTTGGTTAAAAAAAATGAAAGTATAAAGTTACGGTCGTTCGGATATGATTGGTGATATTTTTCAGTCAGGTCACAACGTAATAGCAGTAGAAAAAGTGAATTGTTAAAAATGTCCATTCTTGGGTCTACTGTCTGGTCGTTCAAAACGCACGGCATGATAGCTGCTGCTGCTTGCATCGAACATGAGCTGGCGATTGCTACGTTTGAGGAAGCATATTGACGACGGCAAATCTGAGCCAAAATAAAGTGCCAATATCTAGAACTAGATTTTAGAAGAAAATACCAAAACCCTGCCAAAGTGAATTTTGATTCGGTTTGCAGTTTGTAGTTTGTAAATTAAGCGGTGTAAGAAGAGTATATTAGACGCAGATATCATGTTACTACTGGAAGGTTTCCGACACGTCGTCGACGGCCGGCTTGATGAGGACGAGTGTTGACTGCAGGACTTGGCCAAGATCTAGGACATCGAGGAGAGCTGGTTTGCAAAGCAACAAATAATTTATTTCTACCAAATTTTGAAGACAATATCTAATATCCTGTTTTTTTTGCCTATTTTGTTTTGTTTTGTTTTTCGTTATGCTTGTCTCTTTTCAGTCACATTGGAGCGGCTCATTGCCCTAGCAGCACACTTGTTTCAAATCGGTTGAAGTTTCTTCAATGTGACCCAATTAAGTCACAATGAAGTTGCTGAAACCAGTTATGTCGGTTTGGTGTTGCTTGGGTGCTTTTAGTGGGAAGTGCTACATACTTTCAGCGTATCGTTAACCAAAACGAACCCTGCTGCTAACCTTTCCCCAACTATCCAACATCCCAGTGATTTCTCATGGAAGTGCAGAAGATTTCTCGGCTTCCTCCAAAGCGAGTATCATGTCAACACATTCCTTCCCATTCCCTACTTTACCAGCATTCGGGCACGGCATGCGCCGCTATTGCTTTATAATGGGTCACCAATTTTTACACACTGAAGATGTATGTTAGTCCCAAACATCGTCTGTTGACTTTTGTGTAAATACAGCTGATCTAGCAATAACGGAATTGCATAGGGGGCGGTCAATCATGCTCATGCTCATGCTCAAGGTATGGACAAGCTTCTCTCCTCTGGTTTTATAAGCTTTTCTCCACTTCTGTTTGAAGTTTTGAACCGATTTTGACTCTCTTCCCATATTCATGGGAACCTACTCTAAACTGGCCAATCCGAAGCCAAGTGACCGGACGGTCCAAAAACTATCGCAAACGTTCTTCTGGAACGATTCCAAGACATCCATATTGTTAGGGTTCAATTCAAATAATTTTCTGGCCATCCGTGACCCCATGGGAGCCTACTTCGGGGTGTCTGTTCCAGGATCAAGTCACCGGATTATCATTTGGCAATCACACACATTCCTGTGTATTCTTTGAATGGCTTTTAGTGTCATTTATGCTGATTTTCTATTGGAATCTTTTTAACTATACCATTTTCGAAACATGGTTCAATCACGTAAGACAACTTTTCAATTTAAAAGTAAACAATATGCACGTCGACGCGAAGGTCAAAAGATTCACTGGCAGCTCAACCATACACTTACGTTGACTCAAACCACAGACGCGACAAAGTTACAAAAATATTTCCGGACACGCTTTTTGCAGAATATTTCTATCGACATTTTTGGCTTCCTGTTACACAGAAAAAATATTGAATTTAAAAAAAAACGCGTAAAATTTCCCCCGTTTAATTACAAGCCAAAGCAAGCGTAAACAACGTAATTGTTTGCAATCTTTCTAGCAGCATACAACATTGTTTCCAGTCTTCGATACAACAGACCTCATTCCAGCGATATCTGGCTGTAATTTACATGAAAGATTCCATTAGTTAATGACAAATCTAGCAGTCCCTTTATGTGCATTAGAAACCGCAAAACATTCAATGTTTTTCTAAATTTTTTTTATTTTTTCTTCATTATTATTTTTTTTTAATTGCAATTAGAATTTACACAAATTTCTAAAAATAAAAAAAAAAAAAATAAAAAAAACAAAAAAAAAAAAAAAAAAATTCTTAAAAATTTTTTTGAAAAATTATTTTAAATGTTTTTTTAATAATTTTTCAAAATAGAGGTGTTTTTAGGGATCAAAGGTGGAAAAATATTACAAAACAAAAAAAACAATTTTTTTTTTTTTTTTTTTTTTGTTGTTTTTTTGATTTTTAATTATAAAAAAACAAAATTTTCGCTTTTAAAAAAATAATATTTCTATCGAAATTTTTGGTGAAAATAATTGCATTCTAAAACTATGTAAGAGCCTGGAGCAACATGCCAGGCATCAAAGGCGGAATTTGTATCTCAGCATTTCAGCATACCATTTATTTAAAATTGCACATCTGAACTTCAACTATTATATTCATAAAAGGCTGGCATGTGCTTATACGTTATGTAGGATTATATTTTAATGTTGTGTTTGTGGTATTATGGTAAGATAAGCCATTTCTTTCAGAAATTATCCCACCGGACTCTTCGTTCACTCTATCTTTGAAATGTTGCTAGAACAGTATAAAAAAAATATTACAAATATTACAATGTTTTATAAAATAATATCTTTTATTGAAATTTTATCTTTTATATTTCGAATGATCTATTCTGTTTTCAGCTTTCCCAGGACTAGTAGGATATTGATACATATCTAACTTTTATTTATTTTCCAGTAACAATCCATTTAAGTTTGAAATTTGAATAAATTAGCATTTTTGTCTATAATGGTATCTTAATTTGTTGTGTACAAAATATATTATATATTAAATAACACATAACGGGGAAAGGGAAGGACCATCAGGGCACCCAAGTAAAACGATTTGGATAGGGAGCATGGGACTGCCTCCTCCCTATTGTTAACATTTCGTGGAACAAGGGCGGGCTCTTCGACCCCATCTATTAGGTTTATTCTGTCAATCGAGGGCTCGATTCTAGTGCTGTGAGTGTGAACTTGCTTTTGGAAGGAGATTCTCTTCCCTATATTCGCGGGTTTCGCGTAAGTGTCTCTGCTTACGGGCCCGCCCAAACGTTTTTGGCCCTTCATACAGGAGCTTGATGATCACAAACAATAATAGAATCCTGATCAAATCGTTTTTCAAATTATTCCACTGCTATGGAAAGTTTCCTTGCTGTAATAGATGGTAGTATTACATCATCATCATCAATAAAATATAAAAAAAAAAGAAATAATATAAAAAAAACAGAAGTGGTGTTGTATTATAACGTATTGCCCCCCCCCCCCCCCCCCAACCCAAAAAAAAAAAAAAAGGTCCCCCCCCCAAAAAAAAAAACAGGAAAAATTTTTTTATGACCAAGAAAAAAAAAATTCCCCATTTATATCACCCCGCCGAAAAAAAAGTTTGTTTTTTCCGTAGTAATTCCCATAGAAATTTCAAAGAGCCAGTGCAGTTCGAGCCCGCAATCAAATGAGCTCAAATTTGGAAGAAGAATTAGGTGCTGATTTTGAATCGATTAAGTTAGATACAGCTGAATATCCATATTTTGAACTACTATAATCATTAATCCAAAGTAAATCAGTTTGAAGTATTTTTGGTACTAGTAAATTAAAAAATGGTGCAAGTAAATTACAAGCAAATTAAAAATCATTTTATTCGAAAAATTCCACCGTGTTGCTCGAATGTTTTCTTTACTTAAATACAAAGGTTTTCTGAGCCTTCACCGAGATTGAGCATTTTGAACGGAATAAACCCATACTAATCCGGTTGAATCCTGGTGAGTGTGAGCTTTTTTTTTGTATTAGTACACGACACTGAAGAAGTCTGCACATTGTAGACGAAATACGTTCAAGATAAGCAATAAAGATAGTTGGAAATAAATGGAAATTACTAATCTTTCTTGTCATATTCTAGTTTCTGTTTTTTCTTGTAAAAAGCCAAATAAAAGTTTTTTTTTTTTTTTTTTTATTTTGCTACAAAAAAAAAAAAAAACCACACCAGAGCTGCGCCCCACCCTATAAAATAAAAAAGAAAAAAAAAGAGAAAAAAAAAAAATGGAAAAAGGGGAGAAGAAACCACAAAATCTCTTTTTTTCCACAGCGCCACACCCCAAAAAAAAAATCACAAATTTTTAACCCCCCCCGGCCAAAAAAAAAAGAACACCCCCCCCCCTTTTAAGAATTTTTCCTTATTTTTTTGTTCCAAATAAAAAAAAACACTTTTTTTTTTTTTTTATATCTTATTTTTTATGTGTTAAGATCGTTTCTTTGGCTTTCGGGCTGCAAAATGGTGAGTAGACAACTGGGATGGAGCGTGCGTGCGTCCCCGTAACATAGCTATGGTCCTCACAAGTTCCTACCTCATGCTTCCACGGGTCAAGAGATGACAAAGACCGCCAGCTAAGGGTTGCGTACTTAGCTGGTAGTGCAGCCTGGGCACTGTTGTCCTTCTGACTTCAGCTAGATTGAGGAGGTGCGTGCTGAGCGTCTGTCCACCAAGGAGGTGCGGCTCAAACAGCGTCTGTCCTGGCATCCAGCGGTTGAGTAAGAAACGCTGCATCGCGTCAACTATACATTAGGTGGCAGCCGCACCAAAGCGATGTAGGCAGCGTGACCCCGGTAAAGAAGCATGCTGAAATCTTACCCTACCACGAAAAATGGAAGTATTCTTTATACGGTATATAATTTCTGATCATCCATGGCATTCCCAAGTATTGTATAATAATTTTGAATTGTTTTCTTCCCCCGTGGCTATGATAATGCAAGTCCGTCTACAATTGCAGCAGGATCAGCAGACATGCAGATATTACATATATAATTGTTATTATCACTTTATATTATAACATTTGCATCGTTGTAAGTTTTGGCCCACCTAACTCACTTTATGTATTTGAAAAGATAGGATGGGTTTTTACATTTTTTTAGAGACAGAGGATTATAAACGACAAATTCTACAAAACGAAAAATCTTCATCCAAAATAATTAATTCAAAAACTAACATTGTTTACCATCCTACATTTTCTATTTTACAGACATACAGAATGATTTATGGGCCCAGTAGGAAAAAAGAGTTATCGAAGAATTTCCTGTCATTTATTTTAATTTTTTTTCGTTTTGGATTTATTGAGTTTCCGTTTTTGGGCAGTAATCATACTCATATGAAATTGATTTCGCATAACTGTTTGCTTAAATTTTCTTTGCTATTTTGCTAGGCTGCCAGGTGATCAACTTTATTTCATTATACCACGTTGGAATTTTCGCCATTTTAGAGTTTCAAGATAGCAGCGGAAGAGGCAAATAGCGGCATTTCATTGTTATATGTACATTATGTAGTATTTCTTTACAGCATCGTATTATTTCCATCCAACAATAAATTAAAATTTATAAATGTTAGTCTTGTAAAATTTCGATAGATTTAACAAACTTTCTCAGAATACCTCAAATCAAGATTTTGGTGAATTGCTGCTATCGCTGAAAACGAACGAAAGCGTGCTTAAACGCGGAACCACAGAACTCTACACTTTAACATGTTACAACATTTCTTGCTTTTCAGGATCAACCGCATGAAGATCATATATTATAGATACGAATGCTTGTAGTATTTTCCATTTACATAAATATATACACTATTATATAAATATTTCATGGGAATGGGAGGGACCATCAGGGCACCCGATTGAAGCACTCTGGATGGGGAGAGTGGGAATGCCAACTCTCCATTGCTAACAGTTTGTGAATAGAGGGCGGGCTCTTCTCCCCGCCCATTGGGGCATCCTCATGTTAGATAGCTCGCTCTTATGACCAATTGTTCAATCTTGTTGTTGGAAGGAGATTCTTTATATCCCTGTGGATACGTATAAGTGATGTTGCATATCGATCTACCCAACTCCTTTTTGGCCCTTCATACAATGGCATGATTAGGATAATCAGTGGTTATTTAAGCTTGATCAAGTCTAACAGAGAGGAGAGCCCATTGCTGTCGGACTTAGTTTCCGTGCTACAATGGGTGGTAGTACATATCATACATCATACACCTATCCTGCATGGGGTAGTATGGTAAAGGGTCATGTGCCTGATCTGATACTACCGTTCAATAATGCCCTCCGCTTGTTTACAAACTTGATCTTTCAATTTTCAAAGCCTGCCGTTGCCCTATACGGAACTATCAATACACTTTCTCTTCATGTCTATTTCGTTCTAGCAATAAATTACCGTCCACTCCTAGCGCTTCGCATGGAGATGATAAATTATCTACTTCTGACAAACTTCATCAAAGATCGTTACTTCCGCGCTTGGGAGAATACAAAAACAACAATCAATGTGAACATTTCAAAGATAGCAATTGGAGTGAACGAAGAGTCCGGTTGGATAATTTCTGAAAGAAATGGCTTATCTTACCGTAATACCACAAACCCAACATTAAAATATAATCCTTCATTACGTATAATCACATGCCAGCCTTTTATGAATATAATAGTTGAAGTTCAGAAGTGCTATTTTAAATAAAATGGTATGCTGAAATGCTGAGATACAAATTCCACCTTTGATGCCTGGCATGTTGCTCCAGGCTCTTACATAGTTTAAGAATGCTTGTAATGGAAAGATGATTCCAAAGCGCGTTGAAATTATTAATAAATTGAGAATGGAAAATATGCTATATGACTTAAGGTACATGATCTTCAGTCGCACCCCCTCACTTCGCTATTGTCAGATTTACAACATTGCCCAGGCTACGCCAACCAGCGTCTCCATGTTTCAGCTGGCAGTCTTTTGTGATCATATGATTCGTGGAGGCGTGAGGTAGGAACTTGTGAGGACGAGAGGTCGGTCGCACTCTCCTTCGAAGTTGTCAACTCACCATTTGAAGCCCTTGTGAAAATATTATCTTTTTTTTTCAACGTAAACTTCAACATTCCAATTTCTTATTTTTGTTCAAAACGCGTTTCTCGTGAAACAGTTTTTTTATATGAAAAAGACGGTTCGAACGTAAACGAGCAGAATGTTGCCATGTAAGTTTTTCTTACTTCAAATACCAATTGTTAACTTTTAATATAACCGGGTTCAATCCATCAGAATCCATCAACGTTGCGTACGATCTAACCCGTAATATGGATTGGAAAAAAATCAGTGAAGCAATATATGAAGCCGAAACGACGGTAGGAGTGTTTCCACCACTATAGGAATAAAGGTTGTTTATCGTTAATTGTGGGTGCAGAGAAAAAGTTGCTTTTTTTAGCTTGTATTTCTTTTTCGGAGTGTAAATTACAAAAATAATGTTTCTTACTTATACAACACAATCAAATAACAATAATATTTATTTAGTTGTTTGTTGACTTCGCTAGGTCACGCGCTTTCTTCTTAGTGTTCCAAAGTAGGTTTTGGACAACTGTTCCATCGATTCTTGTGCTCACATTTACTCAATTCTTTTCGAAATTGTCAACATTAGAGGTTTCTAAACCTTTCTTTCGAAGTTTTGCTTTCATCAAAGCCCAAAACTTTTAAATGGGCCTTATTTGCGTTCAATTTGGAGGATTCATCGCCTTCTCTGCCAAATCGACTCCGTTTTCACGATACCAGTTCATTATGGAACGCGCATAATGGGATGACATTGAATTAGGCCAAACAGTTTAACCTTTGTGCTTTCGGATGAGAGCACACGTTTTTGAAGACATCCCTCCCGCTAAATTTCAGCATTCATGTTCGCAAGTGTGAAAAAAGCGAAGATTTCATACAACATTGGCAAATTGCTTGCCAAAGCAGTTCTTTCTTTCCAAATTTTTCACAAAAAATTACTTCTCAGAGTTTGGTACATCGGTTCCTTCCTTCACGGTGTAAAATTGTGCCCCTCGAAGCGTTTGGTAGACCAGCTTAACATACGTTTCATCATCAATAATAATGCACGTTACTTTATTGCTCATAACCTCATCGTTCAACTTACGAACCATGGGGGCGACCCTGACGTAGAGGTTAACATTCATACCTCTCACGCCAAAGTCACGAACTCGAATCTCACCCCCGGACAAGTTATGAAAAATACCCAAAAAGGTATTTGAGTAGCTACGACGGGAGATGAACCAGCCCAGGGCTGAAAATGTCGATAATCAAGGAAATAAAAAAATTAAAACTTACGATCCCCCTTGAAATTTGCTACGTTTGGTACATTTTAGATTCTTGTAGGTCTTGAAAGAGCTACGTGCCGCGCTGAACCATTCCGATTGATTTTCCACATTTTTTTTGCACAATCTCTAATCGACAACTCCTTTTTTCTTTCAAACTGCTCACCAATATTTTTGTCCAAATCTGGTTTAAATGGAGCAGGTTTACGAACACGAACAGGTAGATCCAGCGCGTATTATGTGTCCCAAATCGTTTCAGCGTATTTTGAACCGCATAAACGCTAACTCCTTCCTGCTTCGCCAATTTCCTCATCGATAACCCAGTTTCCGTACAGTATTTGGTCACAATCGTTTTACGTTTTTCTTCTATCAAACCTTTCATTATTGCACTTGAGTGAAAAAAAAAATCATTTTAGCCGCATAACTCAGTTGTTAACTATGCCGGGAACACGCGTAAAATGAACAGCTGTCAAATTAAGTCATAGTCTTTTTCGCAAAGCAGCTTCAGGATGTACCCATACAAAACGATAAGGTCTTTATAGCTTCCTTTCCAATCGCACTTCAAGCTCAAACTCGACCAGTTCACAGGAAATGAACTCCGTGGTGGGATCAACAATGCCTCGAAGTTTAAAGTAAAAAGTCCGGCTCGTAGACCTTGAACACCGAAACACTTCGAAATGGTTCTCGATCGCGAATGTAAGGTCTTATCAAACCGAAGAAACGCGGATATTGACGACAACTTGTGAACGAGCTATCGCGCAATCGCACTTTTTGGAACATGGTGCGAAGATTACGTAACCGAACTACGAACAACGAGGGTGAGGAGTACTCGGATCAATGGAACCTCAAGTGTGTGTGAATAGTTTGTCCAGATTCTGTGCCAGCAAAGATGATTTCTACCAAACACACGAATTCGATAGACCAGTGACCATTTGAAAATTTCAAGCGTCTTGTTTCGTTTATGCGCTAATTTAGTGGCAACACACTTTACACTTGAGACTATTGTCCTACTAACACCGGATCAATTCTTCATTTTTACAAATGGTCGCAGTTCTTTAGAGACTATTTGCTTGTTGAGGCCGGCAAAGCAACTCACGTATTTAGTCTTGGAAATAAAAAAGCTTCCTATTTTTTTTTTGTTTCGCAGCACACTTGGATTTTAAATTATCGCATGACGACCAAGCGACTCCTTTTTTTTTTTTATGCATCTTCATCTGATATTTCTTTACTTAGATGGCTTTCAGCCAGGACCAAAGGATTTACTTCTCTTCCAAAGGATTAAACTCAGACCACTGGGGTGTCAAATAGTAGTTGAGCTTACCACTGCACAACCGTTGACGGTGTGCCCCAGAGCTTAATTCAGTAAATATAAATTTTTGAAACAATTTAATTTCTTGTTTGTTTTATAAGACTGGGGTGAAATGGGCAAGCTGCCTGGGAAAGAGCAATATGAGCTATGTACTATATCAGCCATACATTCAGCCGATTTGATTATATAAATTTTCATAACAATATACCCTTATACATATTGACAATGTTTTGAGCATAGAAGATAATACTATTTGTATCTCAGAGCATTACTAAATGCTGTCAAGTAACAAATTTGGTTTTAAAACTACCCAAGTAACCACGAGGCTGTAATAGCATGCATATATAGGGCATATGTTTTACGTCTAGTGCATCATTGAAGTTGGATTAAAGCTGAAAAGGGCCACACTAAGATCGAACTAATGCTATATCTTTTGTAATGCCATAAGACATTGCTAAAGTAGCATTATTGAATTGGTAATGCATCACTACTTTCTTAAGCTAATCTAACGCTTCATTACTTGACAACTGTTGAATTGATGCGATCCCGCATTACCGATGTTGATTTTGGGTTGAATAAGTGCAATAATATAATGCTTGTGGCTACTTGGGTATGATTTAAGCTTGTAGAATGCTGCAAAATCTTAACATAATTTGTGACAGTGATCTCATGAGTTTAAATGGTCACAATTGTTATCAGCATCAACGATTTTGACCTGTTTAATTTGGTGTGAAGGCAGTCAAGTTTTAAATTATTGTAATCGTGGAGTTGTTCCTTAGTTTTTGTTTTTTAGTACTTTTGACGGAAGTTAACATTTGTGAAGGATAGTTTGAAAATTACTAGGGTGAAAATGTTTGAATTAACCACATGACACATCTGGAACTCAATAAATAATAACTGACCAAATCTTACTTCTTTTTCGAAGTAGCCTCAGAGGTATAGGTTTTATAAACATGCATCAATCTATCAAAAGCCAATTTTTTTGTGATATTGAAGGTGGCTTACTTTTATTATGACATCTCAAACACATGTGTTATTGTGCAGTGTATGTAATATAGCATTGTCTCTTTTCTTCATTTCATTGCCACTCGTAGTAGCAAGTCAAAACTGTAACTTAATTGGTTATCTCTGCTGGCTGAAAATAATCTTGGTTAAATCTTTCAAAAGTTTTTCTTTCTGCCGATTAAATTTTGCGGTAGCTTCTTGAAGAACATGTAAATAAACATGTATTAAGTCATAAAGATAAGAGCAGTGTGGAGTTTTAAGAATCAGTCCAAACGTATCCTTAAAAATAATTTGTTTTTTTTTTAAAGAACATTGGAATGCAACCTAGATCCTGGTTCTCCGGATTGTTGGTGAAGAAGTGCACTTGATAAAAACTGTTCATGCTGATTATGCTAATCACATGTTTTTACACTAGTTAAGAATTTTTTGTATCTTAAGTTAGAATAGTATTGTATATTATGGCCTGAAAACCATGATATTTGTTTATGTTCCGTCTCCGTCGGAAGCGTCAAATGCAAATGCATGAAAGCCCACACCACTTTCGAGCGAGAAAATACATTCCTATGAAGACCACCGTGCAGCAAGTAACCTACAGCCAATCAGAGCCATCCACATCATGACGCGCAAAAAGGCAAACCTATATAACGGGCATGAACCGAAGTGCTCACCACCAGTTTACATTCGACCATCACCCAGCGAGCATCAGCAGCAGCATACAGTTTTGCGAAGGAGAAAAGAAGAGAAAAATAAACTAAGTGGTTACTAGCGTAGCCGTCGCCGTTTGGATTTAACTGCACTCATCCCTTGGTTTGGAGCAGTGTCAACCCCCAGCTCTTTTCAGAGCTACAAGAGTTAATTTTCCCATTGACGCTTGCCTTCTCCACCAACCTACTGATACAGTCCACTGCAGAATCGATCCTGCCTGGATGGAGCCACCGTACGCGTGATGAACCCGAATAGAAATTTAATGTGACGACCCTACCTGGGTCGAACCGCTGACGACCCGTCAGCAAACAGTGAAACCGACACCCGTCGGAAGGAAAACCTAGGGCGCACACATTTGTGCATGTTTGAGCGTGTTTGAACGAAACGCGCTACGCTAGAAGTGAACTGAAAAACTAAATTGCTCCTGCTGTTGTTGATTCCAAGTGCGTAGCGAATTAAGTGAATCGTGTTTGTTTTTGTGCGCGTTCGCAAAAAGATAATATAAAGACTGACGTGATTTCAAAAGTGAATTGAAAATGTCGAAGGCTGCGTGTTTGACGAATCGTGACGCCGTGCAAGATGATGCTGTTGAACAACATCGAAGAGATCCTGGAGCGCCACCATCGGATGAATCTGGATCATGCCACGGTTTCGATTAATGGGAAGCCCAGTTGGATGAAGCGGCAACAAAGGAGTACCGAGGATTAGTTCGCCAGCGGTCGCAAGCAAAAATGAAGTTAATGAGAATGAATCGAACGCTAATTTACTCGTCGCTTGGATTAGCATAACTTAGTGTGCTTTCGAAGAATCTGGCTGTTCTCTACGCTGAATACAGCCAATTTCACAGCAAATAATTAGCAACAGAAGCGCTTGAAGTACAGGAGAACGAATGCGATACTTTCAAAATCTGTACTACGGCGTATCCAATGCTGTGAAAGAGTTGTTATTAGAAGCAAAACAACAAGGCCCCACCACCAGCCCAGCAACACCTCATGTGGTTATCCAGCAACAACCGTTAAAAACTCCAATACCAACGTTCGATGGAAAGTAAGGCTCGTGGCCCAAGTTCAAGGCTATCTTTCAGGACCTGATGGCCAACTCGGGGAATAAAGATACAATGAAGTTGTATCACCTCGTTAAAGGTCTTATCGGAGATGCGGCAGAAATTCTGGATGCCAAAATCCTAAATGACGGCAATTACAAGCAAGCTTGGGATATTTTGACTGATTGGTACGAACACAAGCGAGTCATAGTGGAAACTCACATCCGTGGGTTGTTGTCCCTTAAGAAGATAACATCGGAGACTCACAAGGAACTGCGGACACTGGTAAACAAAGCCACGCTTCACATCGAAAGCCTCCGCTTCCCCAAGCAAGAAATAACCGGTGTTTCGGAGCACATGATCGTGTATCTGGTGATCTCCGCTCTTGACAAGTTTACAAGGAAGGCGTGGGAAGGAACTCAGAAGAAAGGCGTTATTCCCAAGTATTCACAGGCCATCGATTTCTTGAAGTCCAGGTGCCAGATCCTAGAAAACTGCGATGCAGCTTTCCATACATCGAACCCTACCGTGAGGCCGAGGCAACTTCAGCCTTTCTCCAAGAATCCAACACAAAAAAAGTCATGCAGCATCAGCCACTAAATCGCAAGAATGCGAGATCTGTGGAGGCGCACATCGAAACAAGCAGTGCACAGCATTAGAGAAATTGAACACTTCTCAGAAGAACGAAAATATACGTGCCGGAGGAGTATGCTTCAAATTCCTGCGTAAAGGACACCGCATCAGAGATTGTCCATCCAATAAATCGTGTCTTAAATGCAAACGCCGACACCATACGCTGCTCCACGATGATGGAACACCCAGCCGTGAAACGAGATCGAACATTTCTCTTCCCGCGGAATTGAAAGTAAGCCTACCGTCAGATCCAGCGCTTCCGACTCAACCGATGCCGGAGCAGAAGTATCCATCCGTCGATCCCACTGTGTCAACCACCTGAGCGTCTAACGTTGCTCAATCGTGCAAAACAGTACTGCTGCTTACTGCAGTGGGGCATGTCTATGCCAGGAAGAACAAACCGCATCCATGCCGCGTTTTATTGGACAGTGGTTCCCAAGTGAACTTTGTGACATAATAGTTAAAAAACCGTTTGGGTCTGCCGAAGACAGCAGCAAACGTGCTTATTACTGGTATTAACGCCTTGCGAACCCTTGCCCGTGACAAAGTGACGCTGAAAATTCAATCCCGAGTATCCAGCTTCCATGCAAGCCTCGAGTGCCTGGTAACCTCGAAAGTGACAGGCACGATTCCTTCCTCGAAGATTAACATCGCCTACTGGGACATTCCAGAAGGAGTATTTCTAACTGATCCCGACTTTCATACGCCTGATAAAGTGGACTTACTGATCGGAGCAGTTTTTTGACATACTGAAGCCGGGTCAGCTCAATCTGGCAGACAACGTATCTTGTGGAGACCTGACCCATCCCAACCACTACGTGTTTTGGAATTGGGTACCGTTACTTACGGCACTGCAACGGCACCATTCCTCGCAACAAGGTGTCTGGTGTAACTGGTGGAAGAAGATGGCGATGCCTTTCCAATCGCCGCTTGCATCGTGAAGGAAAAAACATGGACGACGTGATCTCCGGTGCAGATTCTGTGAACGACGCCATTGAGGCTCAACGACAGCTGAAACAGCTCCTCAAACAAGGAGGGTTCCCCATCCATCAGTGGTGTTCGAATTCCCAGGAGTTTCTCGAGCACATTCCCGAAGAAGATCGCGAGAAGACGGTCTTAACGGAAGATCGATGAGTAAATGCAGCCATCAAAGTGCTCGGTTTGCAGTGAGATCCGAGTGGTGTTCATCGCTTACCATCCGAATCCATCTGCAGCAACGAATCAGCAAAAGATAACAAAGAGAGCAATGTATTCGGAGATCGCCAAATTCTTCGACCCTCTTGGACTCGTGTCGCCGGTTATCGTATTGGCAAAGCTCCTGGCTCAGCGATTGTGGCTCAAAACATCATTGTCATTTTTGCATCACATCGATATCCCTAGATGCGCAACATTCCAAGGAGTGATTGCGTATGAATTGCATGGTTTCTCCGACGCTTCCCCCGTGGCGTACGGAGCCTGTATTTATCTGCGAAGCCTGTTTGCCGATCGTTTGTCAAAGCTACGACTCGTCACCAGCACATCAAAATTGGTACCTTTGCATTACCTTTCCATTCCACGGAAGGAGTTGTGCGCAGCTCTACTGCCCACCCGTTTGGTGCAGAAGGTGTTACCAGCCCTCGATATGACGCTCCGAGAAGTTGTGCTGTGGTGTGACAGTACTATTGTCCTGGCCTGGATAAGAAAGCCGCTCAACCAGTTACAGTTGTTCGTCTGAATCGCTGTAATACAGGAACACACAAATGACTACAGATGGGAGTGTATTCAATCCTTACGGAATCCAGCAGACATCGTTTCTCGAGGCCAACTACCCGAAGCACTGAAAGACAACACCATCTGGTGGAATGGCCCTGAATTTCTTCATAAAGTGCAGTTTAAAATCGATCCGTCAGAGCTCGTCTCCGAAGATCAACTGCCAGAGCTCAAAGTAATGATAGCCAGTCTGGCTGTAAGTATCAAATCGTTTCCTTTCTTCTCCAGGTTCTGTAGCTTTTGAACGATACAGCGTATCATGGGCTACGTGCTACGATTCGTGGTAAATTGCCGTAAACCATCTATCCAACGAGCAACAAGCCGGCATCTGACCGTTAGAGAGCTGCGCCGTTCATCCGAAGCCATCATACGAGTGAACCAACACGTTCATTTGGCGGACGAGATAAAGCAAGTGACTCTCAACGAACCCTGGAAAAGGCTCGCAAACCTTCGTCCGATCTATTCCGATGGTCTACTTCGTGTGAGAGGGCGTCTGGACCGTTCCCAACTACCTTTTGAGAGCTGCCGTCCCATCATTACCGGACAAGGATCCTGCGGTACGCCTGTTAGTTTAGCAGATGCACGTCGATCTACTTCACGTTGGGCAATGCGACAAAGATATTGGCTCCTGAATGCACGCTCCGTTTTTCGTTCAATCTCCCGTAAGTGCGTGAGATGTTTTCGAGTCAACCCGACCAATACCAGCCAGCTAATGGGAAACCTGCCTACCGCAAGAGTTGTGCCCTCACCACCATTTACAGTCACCGGTGTGGATTATGCGGGTCCACTTCTCATCAAGCAAGATGTTCGTCGTACAACATTGGTCAAAGTGTACGTTTCCGTTTACGTGTGCATGACAACCAAGGCAGTGCACTTCAAGGTAGCCGAGTTTGGTGGCCTTTGGGAGGCCGCAGTCAAGTCAGCGAAGACACACCTCAAGCGCATCGTCGGCAACGTCAAGCTAACCTTAAAAGAGCTAAATACACTCATGGAAATCGAAGCTGTGTTGAACTCTCGACCATTGTTCGCCATTCCCAATGACCCTGCAGATCCGCTGGTGATCACACCGACCCACTACCTTATCGGACGTCCGCTCACTGCCATGGCCGAGCCTTCCTTAGAAGACGTGAAAGCAACCCGCCTGATTCGTTGGCAACATCTCCAACTCATCCGTGAACATTTCTGACGCGCATGGAGCTGGGAATACCTCAGCACACTACAACCCAGGAAGAAAAATCTTCGCACTATGCCAAACATCCGGAAAGGAATGGTCGTCCTACTTCACGATCGGAATCAGCCTCCACTCAACTGGAAGATGGGTCGCTTTAAGGCGGTCTATCCTGGCGACGATGGTTTGGTCCGAGCTGTCGATGTTCGTACAAGTGGATCTGTCTTTCGTCGTGCCGTCAACAAGATTTCTGTGCTACTCATCGAAGATAATGTGCCTATCCGAGATCCATCGAATTACGAAGATTGTTGAGTACCCTCAACCGGGGGATTATGTTCCGTCTCCGTCGGAAGCGTCCAATGCAAACGCACGAAAGCCCACACCACTTTTGACGAGAAAATAGACCCCTAAGAAGAACACCGTGCAGCAAATAACCTACAGCAGTGGTGCTCAGGTAGATGCTTGCAGCGGGCCAAAATGAAATTTTGCGCCAATGCCACGGGCCGCAATGAGTTATTTTTAGTGGCTTAAAATAATTAATAAAAAACAGCTTATTTTGAGGACACGTTACTAGTAGATGTACCTGAAATGTAAAGCAATGCTCTTTCTTCCAAAATAAAAAAAATTACAAACAACAAAATGTAGTTTTATATCAATTTATTTGAAAATCAATAAAAAAAAAACTTTTCGCATTTTAATACATAATTCATTTACACTTTTCTTGAGCAAGCTTATCGAGATCAGCCTTCATGCTAGAGGTCGAAATACGCAATGAATTGTCCAAATGTTCATCACTTATTTTATTTCTTGCTTTTGACTTTACTTGCTTCATCACGGAAAACAGTTGTTCACAAATGTATGTGGATCCAAACAAAGAAGCTACGAAAAGAGCATGATTTCGCAGCTCTGGGAAGCGCTCTTCCGGAACAAATTTGGCATAGAACTCCAACAAATCATGTCGATCAAATTTTTCTCGCAGTTTCGTGTCGCACTGTAACTCAATTAGTTCCATTTGGATATTATCTGGGGCTTGTTCAGCATCAACACTGAATGGAGCAGAAAAAAGTTTTAGAATTTTGTCATGCGCTTTGAAATCTCCAAATCTACGAGAAAAATTCACATTGCATTTTCCGAGAGTAGGGAAATGGGCAAAATTTAGAATTTTCATCTGTTTCTCCCACAACACGAGTTTGTTTTCAAATGTACTGATTTGATTAAACATGCTGTGCACCAATTTGCCTTTACCCTGGAGACTTAAATTCAAATCGTTCAGGTGCGTTGTAATGTCAGTCAGGAAAGCCAGATCTGTCACCCACTCCGCATTATCGAAAAACTTCACTGATTTACCTTTGCTCTCCATGAATTCGACGATTTCTTTCCGAAGATCAAATACGCGTCGCAGCACCTTTCCCCTGCTCAGCCAACGTACCTCAGTATAATATGGTACGTCACCATATTCTGCATCCGTGTCTACTAGAAGAGCCTGAAATTCTCGATGGTTCAATGCGTGCGATCGGATGAAATTAACTATTTTGATGACATCTTTCATGACATCTTTGAATCCCACGCTTTTGGCGCAGAGGTTCTCCTGGTGCACGATGCAATGGTACTGGGAGAATTGCTCTGACACTTCTGGTAATTTTCGAAGATGGGCAATTGCACCTTCATGTTTTCCTATGAACAAACATTTTTTTTTCAGTAATAAAATGACTAAGCACAGAGAACAGACAAACAAGCTCAAACATAATTCATAAATAAATAAATAAATTTAAACATAAATAAATGTATGAAGAAAAATACCTAAAATTTAACACCATCCTTGGTACTAAATTTTCCAAGGCCGTAAATCTGATAAAGCTGAATATTTTGCATCAATTTGTATGCAACCCTTCAAGTAAGAAGTAAATAAGCTTACGGCCTGATGCCAGCGCCAAATACATCAAATGTCCATAATAAATGTGATAATGCCAGTACTGTCAAAAGGCGACGTTCAAAATAGCACAACATTTTAGGCAAGAATTTTAAGGGGCTTGCACGTCTTTACACTGCGGTATAAGCTTGAATAATTTAAATAAGATGGAAAACAAAATACATACCACACATAGCGGGAGCTCCATCGGTAACAACTCCGGACATTTTCTTCAGCGGTAGATCAAACTTTTCTAGAACAGCGCACAGAGCATTAAAGATATCAATGCCCTTCGTCGTTCCTTTCATGGGGAAAAGGCTTGCCAATTCCTCAGTCACCTCAAATTTCTTAGATATGCCGCGGATAAAAACTGCCAATTGAGCTGTGTCAGATATATCCGTGCTCTCATCCAGCGCCACTGAATAAAATTCAAAGCTGGCAACTTTTTCCTTCAAACTCAACACAAGATTTTCAGCAATGTCTTCAACCCGCCTGGTGATGGTCGCCCGCGACAAACTCACTTGCGCAAAGATGCGACTTTTTTCGGGACAAATCATTTGAACCACAGCTTCCATACATTCCTTAACAAACTCGCCATCGAAAAATGGCTTCGAATGGGAAGCGAGCTTTTCTGCGATAATGAAACTTGCCTTTGTGCACAACTCGTTTTCTTGCTTTCTTCTCACAAAAAAGTTTTGCTGGCTACTCAAATTTCCCCTGAACTCAGCACATTTTTCAGCCCGCGCCACACCGACATATTTATCCATTTTTGACGCATGTTTCGACTCGTAGTGACGCTTCACATTAAATTCCTTCATAACTGCAACAGCTTCGTTGCAAATCATACACACCGGTTTTTGATTAATGCACGTAAAGAAAAACATTTCAGACCACTTCTCCTGGAAAACACGTCCTTCATCAGCCACTTTCCGTTTTTTGCTAGTGCTGGCTTCCATTTTCACTGAATAATTGCTCGAAACTTCTCAGAACTACGCACGCGACTACAGAACGGAACCAATTGACAACAGACACTGAATGGTGAAAGTGAATGAACCTGTGGTTGCGGGAGCGAAAATATGACTGTATTCTCTCTTTCTTTCTATCCCGCCTTTTTGGTCATTCATCATCTGTGTAACAAGCACGGTAAAAATTGTTCACATAAAACTATGAGAATCACAATTATTGCACAGTAAGAAATGCAACTCAAATCGAACAGCAAATAGCTACATATTCAATGAAGTTCTCATATTTCTCAAATGCTATCGCGGGCCGCATGCGGCACGCGGGCCGCAGGATGAGCACCACTGACCTACAGCCAATCAGAGCCATCCACATCATGACGCGCAAAAAGGCAAACCTATATAATGGGCATGAACCGAAGTGCCCACCACCAGTTTACATTCGACCATCACCCAGCGAGCATCAGCAATAGCATACAGTTTTGTGAAGGAGAAAAGAAGAGAAAAATAAACTAAGTTGTTACTAGCGTAGTCGTCGCCGTTTGTATTTAACTGCACTCATCCCGTGGTTTTGAGCAGCGTCAACCCCCAGCTCTTTTCAGAGCTACAAGATTGACGCTTGCCTCATCCACCAACCTACTGATACAGTCCACTGCAGAAGAGGAAGTTCCCTCTCAGTCCGAACAGTTTACTAGTAATTTTCAAACTCTTTTCTTGTTGTGAATGACCATCAACTGATAAGATTGCCACTAGAATGTTAGAAAGATATTCAGCTTCAAACATAGATATAGCTAAAGGCAAAGGGTAAATGCACCCTTCTTTTTGGGGAAATGCTCCTTAAACTTTGGAAAAATGCTCTTTAGATGCGTTTGCCCGGTATAATGCAATCGAAGGTATTAACCTTTTGGTTAGCGCTTGCCGGGTGTTTTGACGCGTCTTAAGTGTCTTCAAGATTGTATAGTATAGTATACTTAAAACCCGTCAAAGTTTCTGAATTTAAGAGTCGTCAAAACGAAATTAAGACCCGTCAAAACGAAATTAAGACTCTTCAAAATGAAATTAGAACTCGTCAAAATGAAATTTAAATCCCTCAAAACTACCTTGAAGATTGCGCTATACAATCTTGAAGAAACTTAAGACCCGTCAAAACACCCGGCAAGCGCTAACCAGAAGGTTAATACCTCCGATTGAATTATACCGGGCAAACGCATCTAAGGAGCATTTTTCCAAAGTTTAAGGAGCATTTCCCCAAAAAGAAGGGTGCATTTACCCTGCTGCCTATAGCTAAATGTCTTTACCCGTTATCATTATAATTAATTTAATCGTTTTTTCTCACTATTCAGCATGTCTCCGTACAAAGTTTGTTTATTTCACTCTAGTGAAAGAGAAAGAAAGTGTTCCCTATATTTTACAACCAGACTGACAATTGTTTGAACATTTATACCATAGAATCAAAGAATAGAGGAACTGGAGGGAAGACGAACAGGCTAAGCAGAGCTTCAATTTCTGGATATATTGTTCATGTTTTCTTATACTTGTTTGCAGTATGTTGATGTCTTATTTTCTGTTTTTTCATCTCCCTGGTAAAAAAAAAATTGAAGTAGAGCGTTTTTCATCGCTTGAAGGAGTACAATTTGGAATACAACTTGGTTTCCTAGAAAAACATACTTTTGCATATAAAAGCTATAAAACGGTCCGTAAAACAATGGAAATCGTTCCATGAAAAACGCACTCATGACCCATACAAATTTTGGCAATATGGCAATAAAAAAATGAAAATTATATTTTAAATTTATCGATGTGATCCGTTATTTATGTAAAATTTAGCAATAAAAAACAAAAATGTTCCATTATATATCTATGGAATGATCAATAATATTGTATGGATAACCCATAAACATGTTAAATATGATCCATAAATGGTTTGATGGAGTTTCTTTAACTTGCAATATCCTCAAAATATAACCGTTGAGCAGTGAAAAATGTGCACATATGGGTGCCAGCCAAAACCGACTTTCTGAATTTCAAAAATAAAAAAGTAGTACTCAAAAGTTTTGTCTCTTCAAAAGAAGTCTCCATGCAAAATTTGAGCTCAATCGGACTTCGTTAGTTGGACCCCAAAGCGGTCAAAGTTTGACTTGTTTGACCCATGAAAATTTTCTCAAGGTAGGTACATGAAATCTCTCCAATCAATTTTTTTTTTTTTGATGCCAAAGGTCTTAGAAATGCATGAAACGTCGATAACTTGTGGTGACTCGAAAAAAATGACTTTCTGGGACTTGAGTTGGGGGAGTGAATTTAATTTTACTTGATACCACAGTTAGCATTTAATATGTGACATTCCGTTAGGATGGCCCACTTATTTTCCATAAGGGTGGTCCATTTTGTCGAAAATTAAAAAAAAATCCAGAATGGGATATTAATATTAGCAATAATATTTTAAAACCCCTTTCATCATCGTAGGCCATTGTCTATACTCATGATATTTTATTAGGGTGATATTTTATTAGGGTTTGCTCACTTTTATTCCATTAGGGTGGTCCTTTGAATGGAATAGTGAAGACAAAAGTATTTACACATCTCCTGTGTCATCGTATATCGTTGCTAACATTTATTATGTGATATTTCATCAAGGTGATTAAATTGCTTTCGATAAAGGAGGTCCTTTTTGTCAAAAAATTAAAAATTAAAAACCAAATAATTAAGAACTTGAAAGGAATATTAAGGACATATGTATTTAAACATCTCCTATATCATCGTAGGACACTGTTAACATATAATATGTGATATTTCATAAGGGCGATTTCCTCATTTTCCATCAGGGTGACCCTTTAATTTGGAAATTTGAAATAAAAAATTGGCATGGACATCTCCTTCTACATCATTATCGTTACTCCACGTACGGAGAATACAGATATAACAATTTTAGTATGCAACACCGCGTTAAGATATTTTCATTATTTTTTCTTTTGAATAGCCAAAATAGAACGTACCAATACAATAACGTACAAGGAAGTACAACCCTAACTGCCGTGATCAAAATATGAATCCAAATAAAATATGTTTTGACGTAACCAAATTATGACAATAACTTGACACCGGGATAGGCGACAAGGAAGTGCAACACAACACAAGTCTCTGCTTTGGACTGCTTCATTTCCGAGAAATAAAAGTGCGTTGCTATTTACCTGCTGTGGTACATGTGCTTCGGTTGTGGAAGAAAAAAGCACGTTTATACATAAAACCTACAAAAAACAATACAAAATATAAACAAAAAAAAGAAGCCAAGAGCAATACAAACAATCACCTACTACATTGACAGAAACATAACCTCAACATAATAGAATAGCAATGACATAAGACAACCATAACAATAATAATGCATAATGGATGGAAAAAAAAATGTTTCCTTTAAAATGTTCTTTTACCAGCACACTTGTGTGTTACCTAAGGGACAAATAAACATCACTTAGCACGATTAAATGTATTGATTGTGAAATAATATTGGTTTCTTTCTTCATGCACTGTAATGTGCAATGCTGCAATGCAATGGAAAAGCCAAAAAAGAGAGTAAATTTTTACATATATCATAAATAAAATTTCAATGAATAGATGTATGATGATTTTTTTGAAAAGCAACAGATTATTCTAAAAGCAACTTTTTAAAAAGTTTTTTTTTATACTCTTTTAGTTATATTCCAAGGATAGAAGTAAGAGTGACTGAAGAGTCCGTTTTGATGATTTCTGAAATAAATACCTTATCAAAAACAAATTGAGCCTTTAATTGATCTCCATGCTTTCAAGATAAATGGTTCTGGAATGCAAAGCTGACTCCAAAGCGTGCTGCAACTATTAATAAAATGAGAACGGAAAATATTTAATGTTTCCATGTTTCAGCACGCAGTCTTTTGTGATCACGCCTTTACGAGTCGTGTGGTAGGAACTTGTGACGACCGGAGGTTGGTCGCACCCTCCTTCCTGGTTGTCAACTCACCATTTGAAGCCCACATACATTATTTGATTTTCAGATACCCAAAAAATTATACATACTAAATCCATAATCGAATAGACGGCGTTTCAACACATGAGCTGCACTCATTTGTACAAGGCAGTCAGGATACTAATAATTAGTGCTTTGCTCTAGAGCTTCCGGAATTCTTGTTGGAAACTGATATTACGCAATCGAATTGCAAACAAAGATTATCAAAATGCCAAAAGACGTAATCAAAGTTTGACAGTAGTAAATTACAATACAGAGCAAGGTATTGCATTAATAAAACAATATAATTCGAAATTATAATCGGACAAAAATCAAAAGCAGTACCTCTAACAATTACTTGAAGAACATTGAACAATGTATAAAAGTCCCAAAAATTAGATGTAATTTAGGCAACATATGCGATGTCATGTACCAAAAACTAGCAATATGATTTTTTTAATATCAAAATTCCTTTCCTCTCCCTTTCTTTACTAGCTTATTGCTACTAAGGCCATTGCAAAATTTAACAGTTCTCCATCGTATGGGCCCCCGAGGGTTACAATTCGTAGGCTTCTCACTTTACGTTTTTGGAGCACAATAGTCGGTAAGCATCGGGCCGATAACTCTGATTTTTTTAATCTGAGCTTGCACAGATGGTGCAAACCAAAAATGGGAAGCTCACTGATGCGAATAAGTGGATTTTGTATGATACGAGGACATCGAACTGTTTCACCTTAGTGAAGTGTCAGATAAAAATCACGCATTTATTTTAAAAGGAGCTAGCTAACAATGAGAGGCTCTCTAGTAAACAATTCTCTTTCGGTAGTAACTAAGCTATCCCTACATTTTTCGTCAAACATTATGCAAGGATAATGTGGTTGTCCGTACCATGATCTTTCGATATATAGATAAAGATTGGTTGAAATTATTATAATGACACCGTAATAAATTAGAGATAACGAAAGTTTTGCGTAAAATCGTGGTTTCAAACTATACGAAATATGTTGCTGGTTTGATTTGCTGGAAATAATCTTTGTTTGTTTTTAATTTCCAAATTAAAGGACTACCCTAATGGAGAATGAAGAAATCGTCCAAATTAAATATCAAATACAATGTGTTAACGGTGTCTTACGATGATAAAGGAGTGAGCCACCCTGATGAAATATCATAAAGCAAATGTCAAGAATTTTGGATTTCTTTTAAATTCTTTTACTAAAAGAACCATCTTCATAGAAGCAAGAATCTGTAGTGTTTCATCGACTTTACAAACTTTACATTACAAACTGACAAAATTTCATCCAAGCAAAGTTGTGTTAATTTTATGTATGAACGTACTCTTTTCTCTCACGACCGAAGCGCATGTACCACTGCAAGCTGATAGCAACGTACTTTTATTACTCATAAATGAAGAAAATATGCACAAAAAACTTGCGTTGCACTTCCTTGTCGCCTATCCTGGTATCAAGCTATTGTCATAATTTGGTTACGTCAATAAATATTTTATTTTCATCCATATTTTGATCACGGCAGTTAGTGTTGTACTTCCTTGTACGTTCTAGTATTGGTACGTTCTATTTTGGCTATTCAAAAGAAAACATTGATGATAATATCTTAGCACAGGAGATGTGTAAATACTATTGTCTTCACTATTTCATTCAAATTCTCAATTATTTTTCAAAGGACCACCCCAATGGAATAAAAGTGAGCAAACCGAAATGAAATATCATGAATCTAGTTTAGACAATAGCCTACGATGATGAAAAAGTTGTTAAAATAATATTGCTTCCTATATCCCCTTACAAATTCTGATTTTTTTGGATTTTTTTTAATTTTCGACATACACCCTTATGGAAATTTAGTGGGCCATCCTAACGGAATATCACATATTAAATACTGACAGTGGGTAATCATTATTTAAGAGATGTGTCAATATTGTTATCTTCTACATTCCATTCAAATTATTTTCTTTTCAAATTGGAATGGAAAATAAGCGAACCACCCTAATGAAATTTCACACATAATATACTACCAGTTGCCAACGATGATATGAGGTATGTTTCAATACTATTGTCATGAATATCTCAGCAGTTGAATTAAAATCATTCAAGTAAAATTAAATTCACTCCCCCAACTCAAGTCCCAGAAAATCGATTTTTTCAGAATCAATTTTTTCGAGCCATCACCAGGTCTCGACGTTTCATGCATTTCTAAGACCTTTGGCATCAAAAAAAAATATTTCGGTTTCGGAGATTTCATATACCTACCATGGGAAAATTTACATCAGTTTGAAAATCGTTCCTTTAGGTATCCGGGTAAAAGTTTGCTGCCAAGGACGTTGGAATAATATGGTTTTGCGGAGCCGTTTCGAGTATAAAAGATCTTAGGCGGCAGGAAGCATTTTTGATATCCAAAGTGAGAGTCTTCTGGAAAACGGCTGAATCAAGTATTTGCCAGGTATTATGCAAAAGGAGGATGTTTTTTGTAGTCAGGGACGAACGATAAGGAATTGGGCAGCAAGCGTCTGCCCGGCATAATTTTGTATAAAAAAAAAACCTGAAATAACACTTTGACCTGTTGTTTTTACGTTCACGAGAGCTCTTTGCCAAATTTCTTGGGAAACATGTGTCGCAGTTGCGGTCATCAAGGAGTGTGAGATCGCAAAGGTAAGTAAGCTTTCTGAAAAAAGGCAAAATCCTCTTAGACCAACGCAGTTTTACAGAAATATTGAAGGAACGGACATGTTAATCCATCTGAGTAGTAGCGCAGTTAAGGACGATTTCTCCATTGTCAAGATTTAAATAATAGTTCCCGAAATTGAAAAAAAAATCCGGCAAAATTGATGGATCACACCTATAAGTTCAAATGTACAAAGTTGGTTTTCTATTGATCATATTTAGAAGTTTATGGTTCATTATTCAAACCTTTATGGATCATTAGCAACTTATTTATGGAACATTTTCAATATTTTATGGATCATATGCATATATTTTAGTTCCCAAAGACTACATTCTGTGGATCAATTTTACAAGTCTAAGGAAAGTTATTGAATCTTTTATGGACCGTCTGCTCTATCTCTATGAGTAATCCGTACAATTTTATCGATTATTCCCCAGATATCTAACGATTAATTTTTGACATACTATTGCTGAATTTTATATAAATTATGGATCACATTGATGTATTTTATGGATAATTTTCATTTTTTTATGGATTTTCATCAGGGTTGTAAATACGTTTTTATGGATCATTTCTTCAATTTTAAAGGTGCAAACTTAGGGCTGCATTTTTTATTGTGGGGGGGAAAACGGCGGGGGAAACAATAATATAACACAAAAAACCAAAATTTTCCCAAAAAACAAAATAAATTAAAAAACCAAAGTTAAAATAAACCCAAAATTATAATAACATGCAAATAATAAGATAACAAACAATGATATAAACAACACCCAATCCAACCACGGAAACTAAGTCCGACAGTTAAACTTGATCAAGCTTTAATAACTACTGCACTATGGTCCAGATCACGCATTTACGAGGAAACATGCTCCCAACGCCTTAACTTGAAATTTTACAGCAAAGTGATGTGTGATGTACAAAAACTAACTTTTTTATTTGCTGAAATAGACGTTTACATTCTTTAACAAAGTTGTAGCGCAAAAAATTTCATGGACATTTCATGTAAAATTTTTTTTGTAGCTTAAAAATAGACCGATTTAAAGCAATTTTCCCTCATCAACCTAGGGTGTACCATAAAAAAATTGTTTTTTTGTCCTAACTTTTTTATTTCAATTCCCACCGTACAAATGAATTGGAACGAGTTTTTGAACTTTTAAAGACGCATACTTTGGTATAGAAATTTTGCCGCTAGCCTCAATAACTCAATAGTTATTGCAGTTTTTCTAAAAAAAATACGCCCTTTTCAAATGTTGATTTCTATGATTGGGGCAAACAAAAAAAAAAGTTAAACACGTCATTTAGAATTTATATTGTTTAACACATGTGAAAACTAGAGATACGTTATTTCTGTATCTTGAGAAAATTACATTTGAATCTGTGATAGTTTTAGAAGAAAAACTTCAATAACTATTGATTGGTAAAAGCTAGCGGCAGAATTAATATATCAAAATACGCGTCTTTGAAAGTTCTACAACTCGTTTGAATACAATTTTACAATGGAAATTGAAATAAAAAAGTTAGGAAAGCAAAACTTTTTTTTTTATGGTACACCCTAAGTTGACGAGGGAAAAGTTGCTCTAAATCGGTCAATTTTTAACCTTCAAAAGAACTTATATAACTAATCTAAATTTAATTTAAATTAAAGCTGAAAATGTATGCAAAGTTAAAAATACGATGAACTTTTCAAACGGTATCCTAATCATTCTAAGAATAAACTCTGAAAGGGTTTATTTTTTTCAATGATTAGTAGAATAGAAACATTTCTGAACTTTTTAGAGAATACTTAATGTCTATTTATTTATTTATTATTTAATTACATCAATAAATCCATGGCGTTTTCCGGAAGGCTATCTTTTGACTGCTTATGCATTCGTTTATTCGTCAACGAAATGACTGGATCGGATGTCAAGAGAAGCCGCTTGAAAACATCCTCCAAGTTCACTTCTCTGTTAAACTTTCTTGTGTGATCGGACCGGAACCTCCTAATGCTTTTATTCCTAGATTCGGCCGCTTCTTCGGAAAACATTCCGACTGGGAGTAGTGCATGTTGAATTACTGCGGCCCCATGCACTAGCAGTTTATGCACAGTCGGAGAAAGAGCAAACCATCCATATAACGAATTATACAGCTTCCGTGTTTCCTCGGCATACTCCTCATAAGCGACTACGTTTATATCTTCTTTGCTGTTGATAATCGTTAATATCGCATAAAACCGCTCCAGCAGGCTCTTGTTCAGTCCCGTTATTTCAGCAACAGCTTCTCTGTCCTGAAAAAACGCCTGGCGACGTTCCCTGTGTTTGAGTTTCCTCCTGCAGGACGAGGTTCGCTGATCCGAAGTCCCAACTGCTCCTTCAGCGCTAAACAGACAGTATTTTTGCGATCTTTAACTTCTTGGTTTGTTTTCGGTACCCTCCATGCAGGTTTCTTCATGGCCAAACGATAGCAAATTTTGAGCAGCATTTCCATCGTGCGGATATACGCATGGAGGGGGGATATGCCAAATTTGTACTTCTCAGGATCATCTGAGTCTACCGTATCGTACGGTATGTTGAGTTGTTTTCCGGCTCGCTGGCAAATATAGCATTTTTGTGAGTTTGTCTTCGTCAAATCGTTTACAACTTTGGTATCCACCATGGTGAAGCACATTTTTGTTGTAATCGAAACGTTACCGATTTTTGTCGGTACCAGTTTCTCAATTTCTGCATTGACCTTCGCAACGATATCGTTGGTAAGCTGTGCACTTTCCTTTTCAAATATCAATTTGATCGGACGGCACAGGCAGACCGAAGAGGGATGGTCGTTATTCCATATAACTTGCTTGGTGCCGTTTGTCTCCGTGAGCAACCGTAGAGGAACCATCGAAACTGCGAATATATTAGAGTCATTGTATTCCCGGAGCTCGCCATCCTCGATCTCATCCATGGAAATTTGTTTGTATCTATATAAAGAAATTGGTATCATTTTTTATATGAGTATAAGAGTAATAAGAGTCTGCTTCCAATATATGAATGTGCTGACTGTATAAGTCAAAATAAATAAATTATGGAGGTGAAGTATTGATATTCATTTAAAACATGTTACCTGCTGTGGTCCGTCGCAACCCCACTTGCAAATTGATACAATACTTTGCGCATGGGATGCAGTATCGAACTTGATGAATGCAGCAAGGCGCTTCACGGTGTGGTCAACAAGATGCTGGAGAACAACACTTGCCTCTGACGGCTTAATGCGTATACCTATAGTAGTTTAATAATTTTAAGATAAGATTGGTGGCTTTATTAACGAGACTTGCAGCCCGTGGCCGGTTCGTCTAGGAAAATAATTTAAAATAATTTCATAATATGTATCAGATTAACATACCGGATGGATAGCAAAGCCGTTTTGTTTCAACAATGGTGTTGTACGAGGGGTACAAATTAACTCCCTGCTCCTTTGTGGTCATCCGTATGTCCATGCATTGCGCCTTGCTGAAGTCATTCCGGCAGATGAACCCCAACGCTTTTTCCGGAGACATTAGGGCCGGCACTTCCTGGCTGTCTGCAAAATTCGTTGTTGGATTTTTCGCAATTTCTTCTAATGCCTTCCCAGCAATGCGATGGCCTTCTGCTCTTGCACTTAATCCCGCTGCGAGCCCCAGCTCTTCGGTGCTGAATTCGGACTTAAGATTTTGCAGACGATTCAGCTGCGTTCTTCGGCCGCTTTCTGAGAAAAGCTTCTTTTTGTATTGCCGCACAGTTATCGGAGAATTAACAGGGAATGAGATTTTTTTCGCCAACCAACCGACATGTTGTTCCACAAACCGAGAAAAGGTGCGGGAACATTTACCCCAACGTTTGGAAAAGCACAGCTTTTCTACTTCCAGCCGCTTTTTGGCACTCGTGATACAGATGAGCGGATCTCTCTTAGATAAATGTTCAATAACATCTTTAACACCTTTTTCCGTTTATCCAAAAATTCACTACTTCTTCACGTGAAACCTGCATATTTTTATAATACACCCGTTTACGGATTCCAGCGCAAGATCTCTTCGAAGAACTGTCAAACTTTCAAACTGAGGTTTTGTATGGTTCCTTGGTGGAATAAAAAATTCACGGATAAACAATTTTCGATCGCGAAGGTCAACTTAGGGTGTACCATAAAAAAAAGTTTTGCTTTCCTAACTTTTTTATTTCAATTTCCATTGTAAAATTGTATTCAAACGAGTTGTAGAACTTTCAAAGACGCGTATTTTGATATATTAATTCTGCCGCTAGCTTTTACCAATCAATAGTTATTGAAGTTTTTCTTCTAAAACTATCACAGATTCAAATGTAATTTTCTCAAGATACAGAAATAATGTATCTCTAGTTTTCACATGTGTTGAACATTATAAATTGCCCTTCTAAATGACATCTTTTACTTTTTTTTTGTTTGCCTCAATCATAGAAAGCAACATTTGAAAAGGGCGTATTTTTTTTAAAAAAACTGCAATAACTATTGAGCTATTGAAGCTAGCGGCAAAATTTCTATACCAAAGTATGTGTCTTCAAAAGTTCAAAAACTCGTTGCAATTTATCTGTACGGTGGGAATTGAAATAAAAAAGTTAGGACAAAAAAACAATTTTTTTATGGTACACCCTAAGTTGATGAGGGAAAATTGCTCTTAATCGGTCAATTTTTAAGCTACAAAAAAATTTTACATGAAATGTCCATGAAATTTTTTGCGCTACAACTTTGTTAAAGAATGAAACGTCTATTTCAGCAAATAAAAAAGTTAGTTTTCGTATTTCCGTGAAAATGGGGACCACCCTAATTTTATTTAACATAAAAAAATGGGCCTTAGTGATACAAACCATTTTGTAGAACATCACTTTGCTGTAAAATTTCAAGTTAAGGCGCTGGGAGCATGTTTCCTCGTAAATGCGTGATCTGGACCATAGTGCACTACCTTTATATAATAATAACAAAGACCCAGGGGGGGGAAAAACACCAACAACCCCCTCACTTATATAAAAAACCCCCCCCCACAAACAAAAAAAAAAAATTAAAAAAAAAAACCAAATAAAAAAAACAAGAAACCCAACAGGAAGGAAAACACCCCCCCCCCCACCCCAACCATCAACAAAGGAGGGGCATCCCCCCCCCCCCCCCCAGAGTCCTTCACCCGGGTGCCCTGATGGTCCCTCCTGTGGTGATTTTTGATTTTCGGCTGGAGCGCCATTTTGTTGATTTAAACAGTAATACTTAATAATTGAATGCACCTCCGTGTGCCACAAAGTTCGTCGAGTGAATCCTTGCCGTTCTCCACTTCTTCATACAGATACTCTCAGTCTACACCAGGAATCACCACTGTTACACTAACTCTAATTTCCGCTCAACACACACCTCACGATCACTAACTAAACCGTCATTGATCAGGATTATCTTTTTTTTCCACTATTTACTTACACTAACATGCATTTTCATTCAACACATATCTCACACTCACTGATCCAAACCATCATTCGAACCCTTCATTCCGGTCGGTTTATCAACACATACATTTTTAATCCACTCTATAGTTCTCACGCATATATTCGAGCATACATTCTTCGTCGGGTCTCTTACTTTCGGTATCACGCATTTATAATATTTTCAACCGAAGCATCTCGTTTAGCTATTTGACCGTACCTTGCATATTCTTGCTTACTTCGAATGCACTTACACATCCCTATCCAGCTTTTCGACAAGAAATGTCAAATCGTTTGTTTGTTTTATCTATATTGACATTCTTGAGCATTCTAATATGAAACTGCAGTCGAAATGCAGTTGAATTTGTTTAATTTTCATCTTTAACCTGATTCTTGGTAAGTACCATATAAAATAAGGATTTTTTTTAACCATTTTATTGTTCCAGATTTACTCTACCACACCTCCCATTTCCATGAAATATTTATATAATAGTGTATATATGAATGTAAATGAAAAATACTACTAGCATTTGTATTTCAATTTTTTTTATTATCTTATTTTTTATATTCTTTTTAAGTTTCACTTATGGAATTCTGAAAAAAAAGGAGTTTTACTTACAGAAAAAAAAAGTGCCCACTTCAAAAATCGATATGTTTTCGATAAGTTTTCATTGGAAGACCCCTCGATTGTTTATGTTTTGATATTTTGACATGTTTTGAAGCAAACGGCTCTACCTGGTGCATTTGTATACGTGCACGCATTTGATTCAATTGAAAAAAATGGAGAACGCAGTGCTTTCGAAAGCAATTCCCTTGTGTATCCGAAAATTGGTCGTTCGTGATGTGCAAAACGGTGAATCGCACCGGGCTGTCACTAAGAAGTACAGTATCAGTAAGGCAGCGGTTGGCAAAATTCTTCTGAAGCTTAAAACGTTTTGATCAGTGGTGGATCGCGCTGGCAGAGGCAGAAAGCGGAAAACGGATGCGAGAACGGACACCAAGATCATGCGCGAAGTCAAGAAGAACCCGAAGGTAACTGTCCGCGAGATCCAGGAAACCCTTCAGTTATCAGTTTCCGGTCGAACTGTTCGTCGCCGTCTCGTAGCACAGGGGTTGAATAGCAAACTTGCCCGGAAGCGCCCATTTATCAGCAAGGCAAACAAAGCCAAACGGCTTAAGTTTGCTAAGGAGCATGCTGATAAGCCCCTAGAGTTCTGGAAAACGGTTCTCTGGACGGACGAATCAAAAGCTGTTTAACCGAAAGCGGCGGGTTCGTGTTTGGTGCAGATCGGGAGAGGAGCTTCAGGAGCGCCACATCCAAGGCACGAAGAAGCATGGAGGAGGAAATGTGATGGTCTGGGGTTGTTTTTCGTGGGGTGGAGTGGGAAGCATTGTGAAAATCGACGGGATAATGACGGCAGATTCTTACATCAACATCCTGCGAGAAAATCTGGAGGTTTCGCTGATCCAGACGGGCCTTGAAGAGAAGTTCGTATTCCAGCAGGACAACGACCCGAAGCATACTGCCAAGAAGACCAAGTCTTTCTTCCGGTCTTGCCGGATCAAACCGCTGAAATGGCCTCCACAAAGCCCGGACCTCAATCCCATCGAGAATTTGTGCGCGATTCTCGATGCCAGGGTTGACAAAACTGGTGTTACCAATAAAAATAACTATTTTGAAGCCCTGGAGCGCGCCTGGGAAGAGCTAGATCCACAGCACCTAAAGAACCTGGTCGAGAGCATGTCGAAGCGCCTGCAGGAGGTCCTGAAGGCCAAAAGAGGACACATCAATTATTGAAATGCTTTTATTTTACTTAAATTTATGTTTTCTGTAGCCTAAATGAAGTGGGCACTTTATTTTGTCACTGTTTTTTTTTTCAACACAAATTGTTTTTTTTTCTTTAAGTAAAACTCTTTTTTTCAGTATTCCATAAGTGAAACTTAAAAAGAATATAAAAAATAAGATAATAAAAAAAATAAAGTGTGTTTACTTTAATTTGAACCAAGTAAATGAGAGAAATTGAAAAAACGATGAGGTGGGCACTTTATTTTGCCTATCAGTGTACGATCTTCATTCGGTTTATCCTGATATGTAATAAATGTTGCAAAGTGTTAAAGTGTAGAGTTCGGTGGTTCTTTATTTTGCCTATCAGTGTACGATCTTCATTCGGTTTATCCTGAAATATAATAAATGTTGTAAAGTGTTAAAGTGTAGAGTTCGGTGGTTCTTCGCTTAAGCATGATTTTGTTCATTTTCAGCAATTCACCAAAATCTTGCTCTGAGGTATCCTTAAAAAGTTTGTTAAATCTATTGAAATTTTACAAAACTAGCATTTATACTTTTTAATTTACTGTTGCCATGGTCTCTATTTGCTGTGTGATACTTTTTTTTCTTTTAGTTCCTTTATTATCTAGATTTTCAGCCCTGGGCTGGTTCATCTCCTGTCGTAGTCACTCAAATACCTTGTGGGTATTTTTCGTAACTTGTACGGGGGTGAGTCGAATCGTGACTTTGGCGTGAGAGGTATGGATGCTAACCACTACGCCGGGGTCGCCCGCACCCTGTGTAATGCTGATTTTTTAACAGCAATCCGCTTTTATTTTTGCTGACCTTATAGTTATTTCTCCTGAGTTATGAAAACAGGGTAGATTTAATTGAATGAAAGTTAAAGTTAAAGCAATCCGCTTTTATTTTTGCTGACCTAATAGTTATTGCTCCTGAGTTAGGAAAACAGGGTAGATTTAATTGAAAGAGAGTTATTTGTCGCCGACGACAAATGGACATAAAAACAAGTAATGTGTAAATCATCTATGAAGTGAAATCAATGAAACCTTATTATCAAACATAATGATATTGTGAGTTTTGATGAAGTATGACAAAGATTGAACTGTAAAATCAGACACTGGCACACACCGCTGCATGAATCAGATCAGCTCAGATTTGATCAAATGTTCATTTGCAAACCGGAAATGAAAAATACATTCAGTAATAAGTGCAAAAGCCTGCCACAGATTCTGTTGCCGCTGCTTGTAGATACTTCTAAATCATAAGAGGAGAAGAAAGGATCAAAATGATAATTGGACATATAAGACATAATAGTTAAAAGTATATATAATCTATTAGATAAAAAGTAAAGAATTATTTTTATGTTAATATATAAATCACGAAAACACAAGTAATGATAAAAATGGTAATGATGATGATAACCCTAGTAGCACATCTGTTGCAAATGAGTTGAGATTACTTAAATGTGACTCATTCTAGTCATAATCAAGTTGCTGTAACCTGCTTAGACGGTTGTGTGCTGCTCAGGAAAGATGAATGGTAATGGTAATGAATAAAAGATGTCATATAAGATAATAAATATAGTGAAGGGATATTATAATATGAACTGAAAATTATATGTGTGCCGATTGCTGTTTTGTTGCAATTGTAGACAAACTTGCTCATCCATTATGAACCAGAAAAATTAGACAATGTATGACAAGGACAATGTAAAGGAGCTCCTGGGGCAATACCAAGCGGGATTCTTGGGTGCCCGCGCTACTATGGACCAGATTTTCGCGATTCGGCAAGTACTGCAGAAATGTCGCGAATACAACGTGCCCACACATCATCTTTTCATCGACTTCAAATCAGCGTATGATACAATCGATCGAGACCAGCTATGGCAAATCATGCACGAATATGGATTTCCGGAAAAACGGACGCGGTTGATCAAAGCAATGATGGATCGAGTGATGTGTGTCGTCCGAGTATCAGGGACGCTCTCGAGTCCCTTCGAATCTCAGAGAGGGTTACGGCAAGGTGATGGATTGTCGTGTTTGTTGTTTAACATTGCATTGGAGGGTGTGATTCGAAGAGCTGGGATAGACACGAGTGGCACGATCTTCAGGAAGTCTGTCCAACTATTTGGCTTCGCCGACGACGTTGATATCGTAGCACGTAACTTTGAGACGATGGCGGAAACGTACATCAGACTTAAGGCTGAAGCTGGTAGGATTGGGCTTGTGATTAATGCGTTAAAAACAAAATACACGAATGGAAGAGGCTCACGAGAAGACAATGTTAGCCTCCAAGCACAAGTTCAGATCGACGGTGATGAAATTGAGGTAGTAGACGAATTCGTGTATCTGGGCTCATTGGTGACCGCCAATAACAACACCAGCAGAGAAATACAAAGCCGCATTATGGCTGGCAATCGTGCGTACTTTGAACTCCGAAGGACGCTAAGATCGAACAAAGTTCGCCGAACCACAAAGTTGACCATCTACAAGACATTAATTAGACCGGTAGTTCTCTACGGCCACGAAACATGGACATTGCTAGTGGAGGACCAACGCGCCCTTGGAGTCTTTGAACGGAGGGTGCTGCGTACGATCTACGGTGGAGTGCAGATGGAGGACGGAACGTGGAGGAGGCGAATGAACCACGAATTGCACCAGTTGCTGGGAGAACCTCCCATCGTACACATCGCAAAAATCGGTCGACTACGATGGGCTGGGCATGTCGTAAGAATGTCGGACGACAGCCCTGTGAAAATGGTTCTCGAAAACGAACCGACAGGTACAAGAAGAAGAGGCGCGCAATAAGCAAGGTGGATCGATCAAGTAGAAGGCGACCTGCGGACCCTCCGCAGACAGCGAGGCTGGCGAGGTATAGCCATGGACCGATTACAATGGAAACAATTTCTGTGTACAGCAGAGGCCACACCGGCCTTATTCTGATTGGTAAGGTAAGGTATGACAGCGATGAGAAAAAATGAATTTTAAATTATTTTACCATACCTAATGACCTGGAAGACCTGAAATACATCATGCAAAAGACAGTACATCCCAAATCTCTATAAACTGAAACCAATTTATATGCAATAATAAACTATCATATCAGAACAGTAAAAAAACATAAAAAATTTATTTTGCCTCTATTTCCCGTAATGTACTTCCATGTATCTTAGGCAAGTATGATCCCAAAGCGCGCTGCAACTACGAACCTAATGTAAATAGTAAAATTCTCAATGTGACCTCCAGGGACACAATCCTGTGTGGCAGGTGGAAAAACTACTTGATGTGATATTTCCACAATGGAACTGATTCTTAGCTTCGGGTCTTGACCAAGAATCCCTACTGAGCCCTTGTGGCACGACAAGCCGGCCAGTTCAGCGCATGGGAGAAAAAATAAAACAAATAATTTTGTTTGCTAGAGAAAATTATTGCTTTATCTTTGAATGGTTATTTACGTTATTTAATTGGTCCAAAAAGTAAATGAATTAGCATTAGCATAAGCATTAGAATTAGCATTGACGTTTGCACTCCTCGTGGATGGAGCTACGATGAGGATTAATTAGTTGAAGACATTGCATGTCACCATGAAACGGATCCAGTTACTGATACGTTTCTTCACGCAATAATCTCGACGAAGACACTCCTCGATCGCTCACCTGGCCACGTACATGCAACCGTTGGAGATAGGAAGGATTTGGTATCTACCTTAAGAAGACACGGGGAACCCACGTTGCCTTTAGTAGATATCAAAGGAAAAGAGAAATGAATTGTCGGAGAGTACAGTTAAAAAGAATGCCCTGTTTGGTGTACAGAACACAACATTATTTAAAAATGGTCGATGGGAGCATCTAGTCCAAGAAGGTTAAGTGATTCTCCATTTTTCTCCAAACGGTTGTGACTTAAGCTATAGTCCTAGCCCCTATTGGCTTATGGTTATAGCGCCATTACTCGCTCTCTGAAATGAGACGAATGTCTGAGAATATATGTACGTGTGGTGGAAGAGAACTTATCAGATTTCAGATTTCACGGATCGAATAAGTTATAACTATTGTTCATAGAATAAAACATATAGTTCATACTAGTTCATCCAAATTTCATAAGTTACTTAATGAAATTGAAAACTGATAGTTCTTACATGTTTTATAAGCCTCAACTTATGATTATCCTATGGTAGTTTGGTTGAGTGCAGTCGCGATTGATTAAGCGCAAAGCCTAGAAGCAGCGTTGCCGGATGAAGGAGAGCTGGCCGAAGTCCCTCTTGAAGACTGCTTGAGTAGTGTCGAAGTAGCCGTTTACACCGCAGCAGAAGGTACCATCGACGGAACGACTGGCTATACGAAGAGTGTCAGACGGTTTTAGACGAGAACAATACAGCGAGGGCGATGATGCTGCAGCAAGAAATCCGTCAAAATGTGGAGGGATACGAACAAAAGCGAAGACAAACTCAGTTTTTGTGGGATAAGAATAAGGCGCTAAGTGTACCGCTAAGTGCCACATTGAGAAGTTGGAGTGCAAAGAAATGGAACAGTTGTATCGTTTTCAAGAATCGTAAAAGTTCTACAAGAAACTCAACGCATTTCGTAAAGGCTTTGTGCCACGAGCTAAACCGGTAAGGTGACGTAGAAGCAGCACTTCGTTGAACACCTGAGTCCGGAACATCGAGACAATTCATTTCTTCGCTGACGACGTGAACATTGTCGGAAAAACGTTCCAGGCGGTTACTGAGTAGTACAACAGGCTGAAACGTGAAGCTAAAATGGTTGGATTAAGGATGAATTTGTCGAATACTAAGTATCTGATTGCAGGGGGAACCGAGCGAGATAGAGCTCACTAAGGCAGAAGTGTGATTATCGACAGAGATGAGTTTGAGGTGGTAGATGAGTTTAGATGTACCTTGAATCATTGGTGACGCCAGATAATAACTGCAACAGAGAAATTCGGGGACGCATAATAGCCGTAAGTCATGCCTACTATGGACTTCAAAAAACCCTTAGGTCCAGCCAACTTCACCTAGTGTATCATGTACAATACGCTGATGGAACCGGGAGTTTTATACGGGCATGAGGAGAACCTGCAAGCACTTGCAATTTTGTAATTTTGGTCGAGAAAATGGAGACGAGCAGCCCGAATCTTGGCGAAATATAGAGACGCAGGTGCGTTGAACTAGCAATAATAAAAAAAAAAGAGAAATCTACCTACTTGAATAGGACAAAACAACGCTGAAAATATTCAGCCTTTGATGCGTGATACTTAGCTGAATCTTTCGGAACAATCAGAATCCCCCCCCCCCCTAAAAGTTAAAATGTCGGTTTGCTTCTTAAGGGACGCCCGTAAAAAAAAAAGGTAGCACCGATAGAGCACATAACCGAAAGGGCCACCGAGAAGTGGACATGGCTGTTTCACTTTTCTTCATTTCAATGCACTGTTTCACTTTTATACACTTATTGGCAATATTCAAGAATCTTTCTTAGCAAATTTAACACGAGCGAAAATATTGCAAAAGTCCAGTTCAACAATACGCCAGGCTTTCTCCTCCTAAACACACACATGAATTTAGGTAATCTAAATACTAATTCACGTTTCTATGAGCTCACTTGAAACACACGTGATGATTATAATTAATATTCTTCTATTGATCAGATGTATCACACAAAAAAGTACTAAATTTCAGGGCTGCACAATAAACGGAAAAAACGTGAGAGCTCACAAAAATTCAACCGTGCGTGAGCAGTAATTCCTATGTTTTCGGTACAAAAAAAAAAAGAGTAAATAAATTATACCGATATACGATTGCATTTCCGTTTTAAACTTGAGGTATTGCTGAAATGAAAGAAGTGACCAAACCAATTATAACATATTCATAATCCTCCCAACTTACCCATAATAGCAGTTGTTCATGTCACCCCGCAAGTCCATTTTTTTAAGTTTTTAAGTTTTTCCGTGCCACATTTGTAGACCTGTGTTTTATTCATTCTCTAAGTAGCTTAAATGTTATTTAAGCAGAATATATCCTCAATCATATTGATTTTTTTTTTTAACCAGTCAAATTACCTGATCCGATTACCCAAAAAATACAGGCGCTTTCAAAATTGCTTTGGATTTTCAGTTTTTGTTTACATTTCCACCATTCGACTGTTGCTCAATATTGCAGTTTGGTTTAAATATCATAGATCATAATGGTAGAGTGCTAATCAGAAAAATATGAAATTTAATAGATACAGGTTCAAATCATTATGTGCCTGCTCCGGCGTTTTCAGAGTGTAATCTATCTAGGTACAAAACATCATTGTTATTTACGTTCCAGTCTAGGATGCCAAATCCGGCTTAAACAGCGTCTGGCCTCAGTGAGACTTAAGATAGAACAGGATGCGCTTTTGGAGGCGTTCATCCTTGTAAATTTTCCCGCTGATGCTGCCAGATGATGAAGGGCTGGCTCATTTTGCCATATAAACAGTTCACTTCCCAAACAAGAATCTTTTTGGGGAAATTGGAACAGTTTCTTCTACCGGACGGTCTCAGAAAAGGCAAACCTGGATTTAGCTGCTCTTGTCTGTTTGGTGTTGGCCTTGATATACGTCTCGTCGTCTGTAAAATGCACCTGGATTTTGCCACTGCCAGTACTACTTTCTTGCACGGGTTTTAACCCCCGTGTTCTGCTTATCACTCCCGTCCTTCTGAACTTTGTATACGTATAGTCCAGCACGTTCCATTGTTTTCTGCACAAAACTAATTGGAATATTCGCCACCTTTGCCACATATCAAACGGAAAGGTTGAGTTGACGCTTGAAGAGGTTGAATGTCATCCCGGTAATAACCGGATCTGCTATCATGCGTTTCCTGCCGCTTCCATCCTTCCGCTTCTTGCTCGTCTGATGCTCTGTGAATGTGTTGGTCTTACAGGATACGGTTGAATATAGAATTACGAGCTGTGAAACGTTTGGATTTTTGACGTGGACGCACATTTTTTTTCTCATCTGCTCTTCTTCGACCCATGACTGTAACCACTTTTCCGTTTTTGGTTTTTAAAACTCTTGAGGGGTAAACATTCTACTGTTAGCTAGGTTTGAGCATAATTCCAACATTTTCACACACAAAATATTGAACATAAATTTGAGTAAAGTGATCTGGTAATACGACTTCAATAATCAATCAAATGTGGAATGTACGGTAGAGTCATATTACCAACTGATACAGAAAGTGATTCAAGAAGCAGTTCCATTCACGCGAAGTCGTGAAAATTATGTTTCCAGAAATAAGCAAATCACTGATTTGGAAAATCGAAAGATAGCTTATAATTGCATGTGAATATTTACGACCAACTAAATACAGCTATTTCCTCTGCCAATACTACGTATAACTTTATAACTGAAAATGAAATGAAATCATACCCTAAAATAATTTCGTAGTTACTTAAAAATAAGTTTAAATCGTGCAGTTTTCCTTCAAAAATGACTTAGGACGAAGAGGTAAGCGAAACTAAAACTGTTGAAAAATCTGATATTCGTAGTATCTTAAAAAAAAATTCATCAAACTCGTTAATATGGAAGGCTCAATCGCGATAGCTTTACGGGTCCAATAGTTTTATATTTATTTTTTGGCAGTGATTTGCCCAGCCGGATGTGGTGACCATTGGGCGACGATGATACTCCTCAAAATATCGGTATAAAACAACACAAACTAATTAATTAATGAATTAAAAAAATCAGTGGGGTTGTGTTTAATACACGACCGGTTGACGTAGACTACGTTAAACCGTTTGATTAGTTTCGTCAGTTTCGTAGCGGAACATTCACAGAAAAAATCTTAATGAATTTTAGCAGACGTGTAAAATTCTCCGTTGCTCAATTGAAAGCCAGAACAAGCATAAAAAAAGAACTCAGGTGATATCAGGTTTACATTTAAATGGAATAAGCCATGAATTCGTGTCAAATCTAGCATTCCCTTTATACGCATTCGATGATGCAGAAAATTAAACGTTTATTTCAAACTATGTTGCAACGCAAGTATTGTTCTAATTGGACGTTGGGTTAGCATAAGTGAGTAAGTATGTTAGTCTTCTTCTTATTCTTTCTTAGCGTTTCAAGCTTATTGCTTTCGCAATTAGCTTATTGCTTGCTCTCAACTTAGTATTCTAAATGCACTTCCACAGTTATTGATTGAGAGTTTTCGATGCCAGGTACCATTTTTGCATTAGTATGATTGTGTGGCAAGTACAATCATACTCTATATGTCCAGGGAGTCGAGAAATTTTCCTCAACGAAAAATGTCTAGACCAGACAGGCAATCGAACCCAGCCCCCTCCAGCATGGTGTTGCATTGTAGCCGCGCCCTTACCGACTGAGCTAAGGGAGGACCCTGTATGTTAGTATGCATTATGAAAATTAGGAAATTCTATTGCACACTCTTCAGAAAGGTTTATATGATGATACGGCCTCAAGTTGAAGGTCCTTCTCCAGCATCTCAACCAGTAGTTGGCAACGTTTACGTTTTGCCTGATAATCACGAGTTTGCTCGGCATCGGTACATGATCGGAGGATTTTCCATATGTTCGATTTTAACGCGCTTCCGAAATTTTCGCAACCGTTTGGCATCAAAACGATTAGGCATTGTGCTTATTCTCACTTTCACAGTTTCTCAAAATTTATTTCTTCCTAGAAGTAAAACTCTATCCAACGCGAATCGTTAAAACAACAGAATAACTATTCCTAACTGTACTAATTGGAGTATGCAGAGAATGTGACTTCGGAATATCCTTTTTGAAAATCAAAGCGAAAATAAAACGTAGGAAATTTCTTGATACTTGCAGGAACGCAACATTCTTTAAAATTTTCCATTGATGAATATGTTCGCGAAAATATATATCTTTTATTTAAAATTTTTAAATGGCAATCGTTTAAACATATAAAAATGCAAAAATCTCAGCTAAAAATTAAGTCAATGAAGAAACGATCGAATTATTATCGACCGGTGTTTCAATTCCTCGTGACGGCAGCCATTTATAAATTATCCACAATGCTCAAGGTATGCGACGAGAAGAAAACTACAGTTGATTTAGCCACCGCTCTCTGCCAATTGGTAAGATAAACCCAAGTAGCAATTCAAATGCAAATTGGTTTTATTCATGTTTTATGGTAGTTTTATCAGAGCATTATGGAGTTCATCCGGTTTTATCAGGGCATTTTCCAAGTTAAGGTGGTTTTAATTCATTAACAGTTCTCAAGAGTGATTAAAGAACACTTGAAGAAACCTCCATAAAACTACATCATTTATAAGTGTAATTCACCTTATCAGTAGTTTTATAAGATACTTGATCCCCCTCTCAAGACATCGTTTCGCAACTTGCATAAAACCTGATGAAAGTTTTGTAAAAGTTTTATGACATTCTTCTTTAAGATGAATGTATCTTGGAAATGCTGCCATAAAACTCTCTTAGAACCATTTGATTTTAAATAAGAGCACATATTCTTGAGAAAGAACATTATGTGAAAAATAAACAAACTGTCACAATGGACGCCCACAGGTGGAAGAAATTAAAAACCAGCGGATCGTTCAAGCGGAAATTCAATAAAAACCTATTCAATATATTGAACACTCCTTCATCTCAGCCACCAACGACAATTTTTTTTTTTACCATTCCATTGGATTCGCAGCTTACTGAGACTAACTTATCAAAGGGGTCTATGCGTTATGCGTAAAACGAATAAAATAAAATGGTGCAATGTGTTGCCAGTTGAAAACCGAAACGCAACTCATGATATTTGATTTTATGCCAATTGTGCTAGTTAAACCTAACGTCTCAGGTAGTGCGTTATATGGCGCACCACCGTGGAAATACAGCGCAGTACTGTTGACGTAAGGTTTAATGTGCACTACGATTGTCAAATGTTATGTTAATGTTGAATTCTCCCGAGTCGTGCATTTCCGTTCCCAATAGGCTACACAATATTTATACTCGTTGCAAGTAAAAATTAGTATATATCATCTGAGCGAAAATCGATTTTTCTCATGATCCGCACGTTTAAACCAAAGTCGGAAGTACTGCGCTGGAATCGCTTAGTGATCCACTACACAGTGCACTTCTTCCAAAGCTAGGTTCAGTGTACAGATCAAGAGAAAAATCATCTTTCGCTCAACTGATGTTTCAGCCATCGACGCAATATTATTATCTGTTCTTCTTCCCAAATCCATTGTTAGCATATTCAAGTTAGAGTTTATTTTAATGTTTTAATCGCCTTACGCTGGTGATTAAAAACAACAAATTATAAGCTGTAATTATGAACAACAACTATGCATAGGCACTTTTGATTTGAACGTTCACATTTTCTTTGTTTATGATGTGCCTTCTCCACAATGATTTTATGGCTATCTTACGAAAGAATTGTTTGCCTTGAGTAATTCAAACAAGTTTTATTCAAGCGTTACTCCTCTTATTCAAGAATAGAACAAGTAAAGATGAACTTATCGCACTCCTAAAAAAATCTTGTTAGTCTTGTGCAAGAAATATTAGTTTTATATGCGTTTTATGGTAGTTTTAGATAAAACCACTGAAAAAATGGCGAGCGTGGCTATTCTGGATTCCCTCCGAATGGTAGCCATTTTCATATATATGCAACAAAACTCTCGTTTTTCCAATGCTACGAACAATTTCTGCTGTTTAAAATACATTTTGAAACTTAAAATGGATTGTAGACACAATTTATTCAAGATCTACCAATTTATCAGCCTTGTCACCTAATTGTTGATTTGTCAAGTATTTTTTATTTTTCAAATAAATCAATGTTCTAGCAATGATTCCGTGGCGCATTAAAATTTTCGAACTTTTATGTTATAAAACACCAATAAACTGAACGTCGCATGAAAAATTTATCAATTGCAGGCAAAAAACTCATGCATTTATGGTCAATTTTACAATTAATTTGCATACGTATCCACTTTGGAAAAGAAACATCATATGTATAACGATGTTTTTTTTTCTCTTAAAAAAGTCCCCATTCAGCAGAACGAATCCAAAAATGGAATCTTTGAAACATATTTGTGACGGACTGGAAGTGTTCTTATAGAGGAAAATCATAAAACTACCAAAACTTGTGGTAGTTTTATCATAGTTTTAAGCATGTCCTGCATGTCATTACAAGTATGTACCGATAAAACTATCAAGTTTTAAGCGAATCTTGGGAAATAGTCTTGAGAACCTCCTGTAGTATGGGCCTTTTTGAACTTATGATGGTTTTATGGCTGTTTTATCGATGTTATGTAGAATATGTAGTTTTATGCGTGGTTTTATCAAATGAGTCTTGAGAATTTCTTCAAGTGTACCTTAAAATTGAATTTGTTACTTGGGTAACAAAAAAAAAAAACACTTTAATCCATTTAACACCCACTACATTTTCTTTTATTTCATTCCCCACCCTTCCATAAGACGTTTAAATTTTTCATGACGACAGCCATTTGTAAATTGTGCACAATGCTCAAAGTATGCAACGAAGAGAAAATTAAAATTGTTTTAGCCACCGTTTTCTGCCAACTGGTACGATAAATTCAAATTAAATAAACTCTCTTATCATTGGATTGGTCGTCCTGAAAAGGACGGATTTGAAACTATCCGCATAATAATTGAATCCTTCTCGGTCTTTTCACAAAGCTGTACACGGCAGCTATGGATAGAGATGGCTACCGGAAATATCACACACACACACACACACACACACACACACACACACACACACACACACACACACACACACACACACACACACACACACACACACACAAGTGTGAATGTAGTTCGCCTCCCCGCGGTGCACCTTGGAAACGTTAAGCTCCCCTTAACGGCTAAACGAACTACGGAGGGAGCGTCATACGACGCATTGGGGTGGATGCCAGTAAAACCCCAATTATGGCAACTGGCTGCGAAAAGATTCACGAGTGGTACCGTTGTATTCGGGCTGGCGCCTGTGTCGTCTCCCTCAGTACTGCCGGGTGACACCGAGTAGGAAATGGCGAGGTTTCCGCGGCACAGGTTGTCTCCGTCCCATTAAAACCCTGGCAGGCCCCCAGTACGTTCCATTCTCCACCGCCCGACCTCGCCAGTCGGGTGGGAGTAGGCTCAGATGACCTATACCTGTCTTGCGCTGATCCGGCTCTGAACACGGTTCCCCATGAAGGGCCGTGTCAACCCTCGCATGGCCTCCCTGCTTGCATAGATAACCATGGGATCACAATAGCGACTACTCCACGTGGGCTTGGATAGCGGCTGGAGGGGGACCCAACAACATGGAGGAAACGAAAAAGACACAAGAGAGAGTGAATCCGTTCGCTAAAGGCGGCCTAGCGAGGTCCCCACCGCGTAAAACGGTGGGATCGGGCGTGAGCGACACCTGCGGTAGTGCTACGGCATCGGAGGCAGGTGGCACCAAGCTAGGCGTGGCCATGGATGGGCCAGGACTCATCCGGGCCATGGATAGGATGCGGGAAACCCTTCCTAAGGTGATGGAGGTCTCGGAGCAGTTGGATGCGATCATCGACTTTACGTCGTCGCGCAACAACATTGCGAAAGACCTAAAATTGAGCCTTCTTAGGCTACGCATGACAGTGCAGGCTGCATGCAAGGAGAGGGAGGAGCTGGAGGCCAAACTGCTAGCCGAGCAAAGTGCCAAAGAGTTGGCACGGCTAGCGGCCACCGAAAGGGCGAGGGACATTGCCTCGAAGCAGACGCAGACGGAATCATCCGTCTCCGTCGGAGAGTCCACCCTATCCATGGGGGCGGGGACCTCCAAGCGGGCTAGGCAGTCCCCGGGCGAGACGGCACCCGGCGCTTCTAAGAAGCGCATCGTGTCGGAAGCCCCAAAGGGGAAACGAACCTATGCGAACGTGGCGGCGGGGTCAGAGGGTCCATCCTCGCGACCAGCTTCGGCTTCTCGCAAAGAGAGAGGCCCCGGCGCTAAGCCCAGCGCGAAAGGCGCGCCAACCAGCTCGCGTGTTGTCTCAAGCGCCGAAGGGGGCCCAAGCGGCAGGGCTCCAATGACAACAATAGCCATAACCAGCACGGAGGCAGATGCCAGTGCTAGGAGGGGGACAAGCGATGACCCCAGGCGGGGCAGGGAAGCCCCATGGAATAAAGTGAGGAAAAAAAGAAATAAAACTAAAAAAGAAAAAGATAAGCGACAGGTGGCCCGCAAGCGTAACCGCGGAGAGGCCCTCATCGTTAAGACCGAGGCGTCAAAGTACTCCGAGGTCTTGAAAGCGATGCGCGGGGACGCTAAACTGGCAGGCCTAGGCGCCGACGTGCGGAGTATACGCCGTACCCGCACCGGCGAAATGCTCCTGGAGCTTAAAAAAGCGACAACGCTTAAGGGCCCGGCGTATAGAGACCTGGCAAAACAGGCCTTAGGTGAGGGTGTGGAGGTGCGCGCCCTCGTCTCGCAGGTGACGATCCAGTGTAAAAACCTGGATGAGATCACCGAGGCAGACGAGATCTCCACAGCACTGAAGGAACAGTGCAAGGTCGAGGTTGCCGCCGCAGACATACGTCTGAGGAAGGGTCCACTTGGGACCCAGGTGGCAACCCTGAGGGTAGCGGCAGTCGACGCAGACGCGGCGTTGAAAGTGGCGAAGGTGAAGGTGGGATGGTCAATATGCCCACTAAGCCTGCACCAGCTGCCGAAGGCATGTTTCAGATGCCTAGAGAGCGGGCACATGTCCTGGGAATGCAAAGGCCCAGATAGGAGCAACATGTGCAGAAGGTGTGGCAGCACTAGCCACAAGGCGCGGGATTGCAAAGGTCCCCCCAAATGCTTGATGTGCGCCGGGAAACCGGACGATAAGGGTAATACCAACGAGCCAACCGTAATGCAGGTAACCCAACTAAACCTGAACCATTGTGAGGCAGCCCAGCAACTGCTGTGTCAGACATTTAGCGAGTCAGCATCGGATATCGCCATAATTTCCGACCCATACCGCATCCCACCCGGCAACGGGAACTGGTTTGCGGACAGGGCTAATATGGCGGCATTATGGACGACGGGTAAGTACCCGGTTCAGGAGGTTGTGTCCAACACAAACGAAGGCTTCGTGGTTGTAAAAGTGAATGGAGTGTTCTTCTGCAGCTGCTACGCACCGCCAAGGTGGTCGATCGAACAGTTTTCCAATATGCTTGATCGGATGACAACGGAGCTAACTGGCCTGAACCCGTTGGTAATAGCGGGGGACTTCAACGCTTGGGCGCTCGAGTGGGGGAGATGCCTTACCAACCCTAGGGGCCAGATTCTTCTGGAGGCCTTGGCTAGGCTCAATGTAGACCTAGCCAACGTGGGTACCACGAGTACCTACCATAGAAATGGAGCGGAATCGATTATCGATATAACATTTAGCAGTCCTGGGCTAATTAGCAATTGGAGGGTGGATGATGGCTACACCCATAGCGACCACTTGGCGGTACGTTATTGTATCGTCCACAATACAAGGCAGCGTGCGGAAGGAGGAGCATCCACTCCATTCGCCCGCAGATGGAGGACGTCCTACTTTGATGTAGAGGTTTTTAAAGAGGCGCTTGAGAGGGAACGAAACTTACGCGAAACCCAGGAACCTTGCGGCGAAAGACTCGTTATGACACTTACACGAGCGTGCGATGCGACCATGCCGAGGGAAGTCAAACCGAGGAATGGAAGATCGCCGGTGTATTGGTGGACGGAGTCGATCGCCGACCTCCGAAGAACATGCCTCCACGCAAGACGGAGGGTGCAAAGAGCGCGGTCAGACGCCGATAGAATCGAGCGTAGAGGGGCGCTAGTCGCCGCGAAGGCCGCACTAAAGAGGGAGATAAAGGCCAGCAAGCGAGCCTGCTTCGAGGGTCTGTGTCAGAAGGCCAATACGAATCCGTGGGGTGACGCCTACCGGGTTGTAATGGCCAAAACCAGAGGATCGGCGGCTCCAACCGAGCGTTCATCAGAGCTGCTGCAGGTGATCGTTGGGGGACTCTTTCCGAGCCACGACCCAAGTCCATGGCCCCCCGCCGCCGTAGACGTGTCCCATGACCAGCGTTCCAGTATCCCAGACCTTAACGCTGTCATAGCAACGGAAGGGTGGACGGCTCAGCCGAACACCCGTGACCACGTGGGCACCGACAACGGCACAACGGGGGTCGGCGACGAGGCGACGGTGACGAATGATGAACTCATTGCGATAGCAAAGTCGCTAAAGGTGAACAAAGCGCCGGGACCGGATGGTATTCCGAACCTGGCCATCAAGACGGCTATCTTGCTGGATCCCGGAATGTTCAGGGTGGTGATGTAAAAGTGTCTGGACGAGGGCGTCTTCCCAGACGCCTGGAAAATTCAGACCCTTGTGTTGCTACCAAAGACAGGGAAGCCACCAGGAGATCCATCGGCATATAGACCAATATGTCTGTTGGATACAGCGGGTAAGGTGCTCGAGAGGGTAATCCTCAACAGACTGACAACATACACGGAGGGTATACGCGGTCTGTCAAGTAATCAGTTTGGCTTCCGTAAAGGGAAGTCGACGGTGGATGCCATCCTGTCCGTCACCAAGACGGCCGAGGTGGCAATCCAGCGCAAGAGGCGAGGATTACGATACTGTGCGGTGGTCACCCTTGACGTGAGGAATGCGTTCAACAGCGCCAGTTGGGCGGCTATCGCTGACTCGCTCCAACGCCTTCAGGTTCCTGGGTACCTGTACAAGATTCTCGGAAGCTACTTCCAGAATCGCGTACTGGTATATAATACAGAGGCAGGCCAGAAACGTGTGCAGATCACCGCCGGCGTCCCGCAAGGTTCGATCCTGGGTCCGGTGTTATGGAACACGATGTACGACGAGGTACTGCGGCTCGAGTTCCCGAGCGGGGTAAAGATCGTCGGGTTCGCAGACGATATCACCCTGGAGATATGTGGTGAATCCATCGAGGAGGTCGAGTTAACGGCCTCACACTCCATTGGCATTGTGGAGAGATGGATGAGCTCCAGGCAATTGGAGCTAGCCCACCATAAGACCGAGGTCACGGTGGTGAACAATCGAAAATCGGAGCAACATGCGACGATTAGTGCAGGTAACTGCACAGTAGAATCGAAGAGGTTCTTGAGGTATCTTGGAGTTATGATCGACGACAAGCTGTCCTTTGTCAGTCACGTCGATTACGCTTGCAAGAAAGCCTCTATGGCTATATCGGCATTATCCCGCATGATGTCGAATAGCTCGGCGGTGCAAGGGAGTAAGCGTAAACTCCTGGCCAGTGTCGCCCTGTCCATACTTAGGTACGGCGGGCCGGCATGGATCACCGCCTTGAGTACCAAGAGCTACGCAAATAAGCTCGAGAGTACACACAGGCTTATGTGCCTAAGAGTGGTGAGTGCATACCGAACGGTATCACGCGACGCGGTCTGCGTCCTAGCGGGGATGATGCCAATAGGCATCGTCATAAAAGAGGACGTAGAGTGCTTCGAGCAACGTGGAACAAGAGGTATCCGAAAGACCACTAGAGCCGCATCCATGGTTAAGTGGCAGAGGGAATGGAACAACTCCACCAAAGGTCGGTGGACCCACCGACTAATCCCGGAACTAACCGGGTGGGTCGGTAGGCGACACGGTGAAGTGAACTTCCACTTAACGCAGATATTGTCTGGCCACGGCTGTTTTAGACAATACCTGCATAAATATGGGCATGCACAGTCCTCCGCATGCAGTGAGTGCGCGGGAGTCGAAGAAACTGCAGAACATGTGTTTTTCGCATGTCCTCGCTTCGACGGCGCGAGATCCGGCATGATGGCCGTATGCGGTCGCGACACGACTCCGGATAACTTGGTCCAGAGGATGTGTCAAGACCGGGACGTCTGGGACGCGGTATGCGTAGCAGCCTCCCAGATCGTCCTTGATCTCCAACAAAAATGGCGAAACGACCAAAGGCAGGTCGCAGGGACCACCTAACTACTAAAGCCCTAAGTAGTTAGACATAGTGGGTGCTTAACAAGCACAATAGCCCCCTCCCCGAAGTAATACCGAAAGGTGGTTCCGGGGAGGGACCAGGGCTAAAGGCACGGGTGGGTTTTTAGTGGGTCGAGGAGTTGGCACCCTCATCCCCACACCCTGAGTTCTTCAGGTGTCTGGTTGCAGATTTTCCATCCCGTCTAAAAAAAAAAAAAAAAAAAAACCCACCACACACACACACACACACACACACACACACACACACACACACACACACACACACACACACACACACCCCCGCCCCTTTTTCCCCCCCCGCCCCCCCCCCCCCACACCCCCCCCCCCCCCCCCCCCCCCCCCCCCATCCCCCTCCCCCCCGCCAAAACCCCCCACACCCCCCCCCCTGTTTGTCCCCCTGCACCTTCTATGATACGTGCCACCACCACCACCTGCCAAATCCACATTTGCCGCTCCGCACTAGAGGCTTCGTGTCATCGAGGTTGCCTCCAGAGTTTATGCCATCGCCAGTTGCTGATCCTCGATGGTTCGTTGGTCTGCCCAGCTCCAGTACTGCTACACTAATGAGTTTAATTGCGAAGGTGTACCCGTTTAATATCGTACACTGCTGCATATGAGCCCTCCTTTGCTTAAATTTGAGATCTGTGATAGTAAAGTACAGTGTATTTTGTAAATTTACTCTGAAAAATCGGCATTATAAGACATCTCATTATATTTTGATTATTTTCAATAGTTCTCAACTATTAACGGATAATTTTTGATAATTGAATTGATACGCGGGAAAATTTCCAACCGATTGATGTAAACATCTTGAAAATCTATTGAGCAATTATTAAGTTATTTTCACGCTGCCAAAGAATTCTATCCACGTGGTTAATTCGATAGTGATGTGCTTCTAACTGGTAGTGGCTGGACGTTAGCTTATGTATCACACGAATGAAATTATGACATACGTGCAGGTCCGTAAACTACACCCTGGATGAAACAACAGAAAGGATGGAATGTAACAGCCCTCTTAGATTTCCAGTCATTCCCGACCAGAAGGAAATAACAAAATTATTTCAAGTGTTGTTATTCAGTTATGCCTTTTTTATAACAGAGGTTGTTAGAATTTAGATCGCGGATGTAGTTAAAATAACAGAAATTGTTACAAAAAATCCTCAACAGGTAACAAAATATTAGCAAACTATGATATAGACATAACATAAACAAAACAAAATTTGTAACAGTTTTGTTACGATGTAGCAAAATTATATCAACTATTGTTAAAATTAATCTATTTCTTCACGCAGATTGTCCCTCCCAGGGTATTATATCTTAATTTGTTATAAGTATGTTACACAATTATTCAGATGAAAACATTTTTAACAAATTTATATCATAATCAGTTAGTCGTAACAAGGTTTGTTGTAATTTTGATATTTTTATGTTATGCCCTTCTGGTCGGGTTTCTTCACGCAGATTGTCCCTCCCAGGGTATTATATCTTAATTTGTTATAAGTATGTTACACAATTATTCAGATGAAAACATTTTTAACAAATTTATATCATAATCAGTTAGTCGTAACAAGGTTTGTTGTAATTTTGATATTTTTATGTTATGCCCTTCTGGTCGGGTTGCCAACTCCAAAAGGTACTCTGACGTACTAAATAGTTGTCATACAATTCTGCTACCTGTGAACTCATTTTTGCGAGCGAGTTCGCTTTCTCTATGCCTAGGATTGAGCTATGTTAATGGGACCCATATCAAAGATATCAACTCTTTCAACCAACAAACTGATCTGTTAACTTACTTTTAAAGGAAATACGATAAGTGTCTACTAGGTTTCTTTGTCCGAAGAGCCTCCATCGAATTCAGACTGTCCGAGAAGATGAAGTAGTAGTCTGAGGGCATGTTGGAAATCATCATCAATGCAAGTTGATAACTAACTGCTCAGCAACATAAACAGAATATGATTCCTGAAGCTTGTGGAAGGTGCAAGCATATTCATTAAAGATACCGAAACCGATGTGAAATTAATGCGAAATCTAATAAGATGCTTGTTTCATGGAAATAGCATCATCAAATGAGAAACTGTTTTAGGTGAAGTGAGCATTGTCTTAAGTATAGCACGGATGACACATATCCAACGATATGTAGTGGTGGTAAATTCTCATAAATCATTTTTTTTTGACGTAGGACTACGTCTGTGTTTTCAATACTGGGGTACACGTTCGAATTGCGAAAATTTGGAGCGAAACGAAAAATATATAGGTTTTGAACGTTAATAACTAAGTCATTCCACGATTGATTTCCAAAATGTTTGCATCAAACGATCGGAACATTTTCTACGCTTCGATTTAAATATTTAAAACTATTGATTTTTAACATTCAACTATTGAAATTAACGCAAATATAAGGTGATGTCTTATAATGCCGATTTTTCAGAGTAAATTGACCAAATAAAGGGTGATACGGTCAAAATTTGGTCAAGGGAAAACGCGTGTAAATCGGTGAAATCGTTTATTTGAAAAACTGCGAAAAATCAAATTAAATTTCTTTTTCAAGTTCAATTAGTATAAAATTCAGGAAAAATATTCAGTTAGGCTTCCGCTTTTCCAAATCCGAATTGCCGGGCCTTACGCTTGACCCCTGCCATCAGATTTTGTACAGCCACCTTGTCCACCTTCTTCGCCGCAGAAAGCCAGTTTGCCTTGAACTGCTGCTCGTCCTTAGCAGTTTTTTGGTCTTCTTTAGGTTCCGCTTGACAATAGCCCAGTATTTCTCAATTGGGCGGAGCTCTGGCGTGTTGGGAGGGTTCTTGTCCTTGGGAACCACCTGCACGTTGTTGGCGGCGTACCACTCCATGGCCTTTTTACCGTAATGGCAAGATGCCAAATCCGGCCAAAACAGTACGGAACAACCGTGTTTCTTCAGGAAAGGCAGCAGACGTTTATTCAAACACTCTTTCACGTAAATTTCTTGGTTGACAGTCCCGGAAGCTATGAAAATGCTGCTTTTCAAGCCACAGGTACAGATGGCTTGCCAAACCAGATATTTCTTTGTGAACTTTGACAGTTTCGTGTGCTTGAAAATATCTGCTACCTTTCCCCTTCCTTTTGCCGTATAAAACTCCTGTCCCGGAAGCTGCTTGTAGTCGGCTTTGACGTAGGTTTCGTCGTCCATTACCACGCAGTCAAACTTCGTCAGCATCGTCGTGTACAGCCTCCGGGATCGCGCTTTGGCCGTCGTATTTTGTTTATCATCGCGATTTGGAGTCACTACCTTCTTGTAAGTCGATAGTCCGGCTCGTTTTTTGGCTCGATGCACGGTTGTAGACGATACACCCAGCTTATTTGCGGCATCTCGGAGAGATAGGTTAGGGTTTCGCTTGAAACTACCGGCAACTCTCTTTGTCGTCTCAGCGGCTTCCGGTTTTCGATTTCCCCCCGATCCAGACTTCCTGGCTGTCGACAAACGTTCCCCAAACACTTTAATTACATTTGTAACGGTTGATTTGGCAACTTTTAGCGATTTTGCCAACTTTGCGTGCGAGTAGCTCGGATTTTCGCGATGCGCGAGCAAAATTTTGATACGCTGCTCTTCTTGCTTGGACGGCATTTTGACAACTGAAGAGTGAATTCCAAAATCAAAATAGGAGCAATATTCTACACACACACACCTTCAAAATGAGGGGTGTTCAGGTTTTTTAAATGCAAAATTGAAAGAAATACGTCAAGTTGATATTGACCAAATTTTGACCGTATCGCCCTTTACACAGTACTTTGCTTGCACAGACTTCATTTTTAAGTAAGAAACGTCTCCTATGCATCAGGAAAAGATATTAAAGGGGGACACGTTGGAATTTTCCGTCAGTCTTTCAGCGATCTCGAAGATGTTAAGTCAGCGCTCGGCTACGCACCGTCAAGTCAACCATCGACCAACTCCGTATGTTGTGTCGTATGTCTTTCGTCGCGTTCAGATCGCAGTTCATCCGTGTTGTTGTTTATAACTCTATAATTAGGAAAGTTTGCCTTTATTGTGCCTCAAAAATCGACAAGTGTGTACCTATTGTTTGGTGTTTGACTCTGCTTAGTTCTTTGTTACCTGTGTGTAGTTTAGGTGCAATAAACTATAATAGAATCGATTCATCTGAACTGTGCCGAAGGAACATTATTGGCAGTTGTTTTTAATTACCATCTTCCCTGACGTCATCACTCATTTTTCGTGGTCAGCGCCATCTGTTGACGAGTCGCAGCTAGTATTCAGCAAAAGCTCTCTACAGCACTACGTACATCTGTCGGCTGGCTATAGAAATAGATTCTATTTGCAACCAGTGCTCTAAGCCGGTGAAAACGTTCGAGTTTATGCAGTGCAATTTTTGCAACAAAGCTGAACATTTGAAATGCGTTGGCTTGAAGTGGCCTAATATGGACTTCGTGAACGAGCAAAAAAACCTTCTCTGGTTCTGCGATGTATGTTTTGACCAGCTCAAAATCCTGAAGGATTCCCCTCGCATTACACCGAACGAGATTGTGACTGGTGTATCGGAGTTCATCAAAGAATCCCTGACCGAATTAAAGAATGATCTTCAGGAAACGAAGACACTAACCAAATCACTAGCTGTAAAATTGTACCCAAATGATATTTCTGCTTCAAATAAGGTTCGATCTTCTTGGCCAAGTATCAAACGGGCCCGTGACACAGGTATTAAAGAAACACCTAGGTCCCGTCCTAGTGCTAAACTTGTCGTTGGTACCAAATCAGTCGAGAGAGGAAATATGACAGTAGAGACGGTTGCAAAACCGGCAGAAAAGCTCTGGATATATCTTTCCAGAATTGCTCGACATGTTACTGAAGCTGATATTTCTGTATTAGTGAAAAGTTGTCTGCAGACCCAAGAGCCAATCGATGTGAAAAAACCAAAAGGATGAGTTATGTCAGTGACATAACTGCAAAGTTGACGTAGGACTGCTTGTTGATGTGAAGAAATTGATGTCATCGAATTGATGAATTTCTACTATATTTTATTCAGTCAAAAGAACCTTGAAACCCTGTGCTGTTGATGTGTGAGGCTCCGGTTCTTCTTCCGCTATTGGTTCTGAGCAGCACTGAGAAAAGCCCAAGCATCCCCCTTCCTTGAATAAGAAGGGATTCAAACTTCTATCAGAACATGCTTCTTACCCGAGAAATACACATTTTGGGTTTTAATTGCCTGGATAGTTCTCATGTTTGGCTGAAATTTGTGTTTCATTTGTATGCTCAGATGCTTAAAAACTGCAGTTCGGCTCGAATGTTAATGATATTTTGTTTGTTAAATCAGCGCCAACATTAGATTCGCCCTAATTTGCTTTTGTAAACAATGGCTTTCGTAGTCATTTGCTCTTGAACAAAAGGTCACAAATACAAATTAAGCACTCTTTAAGGAAGAAGAGCTTTATTTCTATCCGCTGATATATTCAATTTGAAGGAATTGTATACAACTTCCGATAAATTAGCAGACAAAGTGTTTGCTTACAAAAGCAGATTCGCCCTAAGCAAATGTTGGCACTAAAATGTCCAACGTGCTTGTAAGTGTGAAATGGATCCTGTGTTTACGGAGGGAACATGGTTCGCGATTGAAATGTTCTTATCAGTTTTCTTGGGCTGCATGACAGCCTGAGTGTTTGGCGGCACGTGATACTACGATAAAAATAGGCATTTATACCGCCTTCAACTCGAGATTGTACAGACTGAAGATTGAACATACACCCAGGTGGCAGTTGAAAAGGTGGCAAAAAATGCAATTGAAGTTTTTCCAATCATATCTTGAGAAATCCGCATGATTCAGACATGGCAATTTTGCCCATTTTGATCCACAAAGCGGTTTATGGCCAAATGAAGCCATGCTAGTGTGTGCAAGCAACTGGTAAGCAAAAATAGCTCGAAACAAATTTATCGCTGTAGGATCCTTATTCAATCATCACCAACATATCAATATACAATATGGATGAGTCGATATCACAAAATGTCACAACGCTATTGGCCACTGTTGTATTGCCGCCGTCAAGTGTTCTATTTTTGTTCTCACTGATCATCGACAAAGCATTTTATGAAATAAACAATGCCATGCAAGTTTGTTAACGACAGGATGCACATAGCTTGGTGGAAAATATGTCCATTTGCTTCATTGCTGTACCCTGAATTCCTCGTCAAGTGACTAACCGTAGGGTTTCTATTAAACTACTCTTGCTTTGTCAAAGTGGCTGAATAGTTGCCATCAAGAGCCGCCGCGTTAGCGGTCCTGTCTCGATCTTGTGATATGCACATTTTAATTTGTGAGCCATCTGACTTTCGGGCACTCATCTCTTACCCATCAACTAAGTATATCACTGCGCAAAACCTCACGCACACGTTCAATTTTTCATTGCGAATTGCTGTTGCTATTTTGCCCACAACTAATGTTAGATTGTTCATCCAAGCAACGAGCAATAGCAAGAATGGAACAAAGTCAAGCAAAATTGTATAACAATCTTACTTTATTAGTTTGGGTGTAAAGCGAATTACGAACAACTTCATTTAACACCAAGTAGACAGTGTGGACATTTTCGTGTTGCAAAAAGTTCCACAGGCTGGAGCGGGAATCGAACCCTCAACTTCATGACAACAACCGCTTGAACGACGGGCGACGCCGCTAACCACTTGACCACGAAGATGATGTGGGCGATTGATTTGGCCATTTTCTCCGGGACGCGGCAGTTTAAGCAACGCCATGTTGAGCCGGTGCGTGATAATGAACATTTCAATGAGCTCAAGCGAAAATTCAATCAAACATACTCTTTAATCGGTAAATTGATTTGGTCGTCCTGAAAAGGACAGATTTTAGTTGTCTACGGAGGGATGATTTACGTCAGCGTCGACGTTGGGCTTCTACCGCTTGCCTCGTCTAGCGGACGTGCCAGCCACGTCAGGCGCCACATCAGCGTCTACTCGATTTACAGCAGCAGGGCGTACAACTCGGAAAAGCGCTTTTTTATCACGAGAGCGGGATACACACGTCTGAACGTGTCGATGATCCAATAACGAATGATTACTGTTCTTTCTCTTCTTCTTTATTGTTTGACCGGGAATGTCAGGCCTGCTTTATATAATGGCATATACCATTACATGACAAAAAGGGGGTTCTCAACGAAGGCAATGCAAATCAAGTTTTACAAAAGGGGACGGGCCTCAGTAGTTACGACTGACAGCAGCGTGGAAATGAAATCATTTATTTTATTAGCGCAACAGGGATTTCGGTGGTTAAATTCGCATCTTCTCAACTCAGGCAACAGAAAAACGGCCCTTGTCAGGGCCTCAGAACCCCATCCCAAAAGAGTTGAGATTTAGACACACTTGCTTCTGAAACTGCAAAACAATAGTTTTTAGCTATTGGCCAGAAAAATTATAACTCACATTTTAAAACTACCTGCAACTAATAAAATCTATTATCTGCAACTAATCCATTATGTACCTATGTACAACAAGAACTACAATGAAGCTAACCTACCCCCTACACTGAATATGTGAAACACATAATTGGTCTGCCGTGTTGCAGTTCGGCTCAAATTAACTGTTAATATTACGTTTATTGAATGTACAACGTGCTTGCTAGTTTTAACATGGCAAATAGAGATTTATATATGGATACTAATAAAAACTGTTGCTCATTTTCTCCAGAACGTGGCTTTTCAAGCAACGCCATGTTGAGCCGGTGCGTGGTAATGAACATTTCAATGAACTCACGAGAAATTTTAATCAAACATACTCTTTAGATGGCAAATTTATTTGTTCGTCCTGAAAAGACCGGGTTTTAGTTGTAAACGGAGGAAACATGGTTCGCGATTGAATTTTTCTTCTCGGTCTTCCTGGGCAGCAGGATGGCCTGAGTGTTTGGCGGCACATAATACTACGATACAAATTGACATTTGCAACGTCTTTCACTCCAGAGTGTACATATTGAGCATTGACCATAGAGCGAATTACGACGAACAACTTAACCTAACACCCAGTGGATTAAACTGGACATTTTCGCTTTGCAAAAAGTTCCACAGGCTGGAGCGGGAATCGAACCCTCACTTCATGGCAATGAACGACGGGCGACGCCGCTAACCACTTGACCACAAAGTGGGGGGGTTTGATTGATTTGGACATTTTTTCCGAGACGCGGCTTTTTCAAAGCCATATTGAGCCGGTGCGTGGTAATGAAAATTTCGATGAGCTCAAGAGAAATTTCTATCAAACATACTCTTTAGTTGGCAACTTGATTTGATCATCCTGAAAAGGACGGATTTTAGTTGATAACATGGTTCGCGATTGAAATTTTCTTCAGTCTTCTTGGGCTGCAGGACACCACTCTGTGAAATGGTCACACCGGAGAAATTTTTTTTCACCTCCTCGTCGTTGCGGATGGCTAGTTGCAGGTGACGTGGATGATTCTTCTTGGTCTGGTCTTCTTGGTTTCACGGGCGGCGTTTTCTACCACCGTGCTCCGCAAATACGTTTGTCGCTTGCGGATGCACAGAGAGAACTGATGATTGGTCGGTCGTCCCCACATGTTTGATATTCGTTGGCACGGTTACTGTGGCAGTATGAACCAATCAGAGTGAGGCGCAAACATGATGTCATTTTCGACCAATAGCATTGTGCGTTTAGACATGTTTCTTTTAAGGACTGTTTAGTTAGTTTATTAAACATTATGAATTAAGTTTGCAACAGGGATTCAGCTTTGATGTTCTATCTTGCGAATGAAATACTTATCGTAAAATTTCTGTGGGCCAGAGCGGAGATATTATCGTTCAAAGTCTCCAAACCCGCGTAACGTTTGCGATATCAGAAATTTTAGAACGGCGCCCCTATGCAGGAATAGAGAAGAGAGACGTAAGTCCTTCGTCAAAATTGGTACGCAAAGATGCTGATTTGAAACAATTCGCGTTCATATCCTTCAAAGTCAGTGTTGATACGAAGTTGAGGGATGCAGCCCTAGATCCATCTGTTTGGCCCAAAGGAATATATTTCAGAGAATTCGAAAATTTGTCATCCGAACGGGATTTTTGGGGACCAGCCAAAATCCCACGAATCGACCACGGGACACCCCTCGTTGCCGAGACGCCGATGATCGTTTCCTCCCCTTCAACCGTAGCAACTCCATCACAATAAGAAGCCTGCCGATAACGGAACGCACATCACAGAGCATGATGGAAGACCCTGAGCCCTCCGACACAGTCGAGCCCTGCCGTTTTTCCTGTTCTACTTTATGTTCCGGCCATCCAAGTCGTTTTGTTCCTGTGTTCGGAATCGGTGACGGGGTCTTCCAACTTGCTAGCTCAGGCAAGTATGACAACTATATAGGTCCTTCGTACGCTGAATCCCGTCCAATTCACAGAAATAGTACGCGCGACGCATCGGGCCGTCTATCAGATCCGCTACAATCTTCGATGATAGAGACGTCACTCTGCATGTTAGAATCAGATCCAATTTGCAGCACTCATGATGTCTTCAGTTTGTGTCCTTCCAATCTTCTACGATCTCCAGCAACGGAACGTTCATCACAAAGCATAATGGAAGCCTCCAAGCCATCTGACACAGTCGAGCCTCCATCGCCGTTTTCATCTCCTGCCGGCCACCCAAGACGTTCCATTCCTGTGTTCGGAGTAAGCGAGGGGGTCTTCCAACTTGCTCGCTCAGGCAAGTATAATGATACTGGAGTATTATCGGACCCTGAATTCTGTTCTGTTTGTAGCCACGACATACCATTAGATTGTGTTGATCAGCACCACCATCAATCTCCGTCATCACAAGCAACGCAGATGAACGACTTATCTGACAACCGCATCTGGGTCTACTATCAGAACGTGCGAGGATTTCGGACTAAAATTGACGACCTGTTCCTTGCTTCTGCTGGTTGTGGGTTTGACGCCATTTTTCTGACAGAAACTGGGTTCGACGATAGTATCAATTCCGTTCAGCTTTTCGGATCGGGTTTCAATGTCTTCCGCTGCGACCGTAATTCATTCAACAGCGATAAAACTAGTTTTGGTGGCGTGTTGATTGCTGTAGCGCAGGGTTATCCTAGCTCGCTTGTGAATGTCGAGCAAGGCAGTGAGTTGGAACAAGTTTGTGTTTCCACGAAAATAAAAGGTAGTAGGCTCAATCTGGCCGTTGTATACATTCCACCAGACCGAAGCAGAGACGACAGCATCATGGAAGCTCATATCGCATCCGTAAAAGAGCTGTGCGAAACAACCGACAGAGTTTTGGTATGTGGTGATTACAATCAACCCCGACTACAATGGTTATCCGTAGATAGCTCGATCTGCCTTGCTGAAACATCATCGCTGAATGCTGCTAGTACGGTTCTTCTGGATGGGATGGATTTTCTTAATCTAAGCCAACGCAATTAAGTTCAGAACGAACTTGGTCGCACGCTAGATTTAGTGTTCTATAATGATGAAGACGATGTGGAAATCGATGAGTCTGCTGTGGCACTGTTGCCGATCGACAAGCACCAACCTCCACTCGTTCTGTCATTACCTGCCCCGCTGCAATTACCGATTCTCCCTAACCACACTGTGGATGATGAAGTTAGACCTCTCGATTACCGGAAAATTGATCACGCTTTGCTTATACAGTTTCTTTATAATCTGGATTGGAACAACATTCTTGAAAGCACGGACGTTGATGAAATGTCAGAACGATTTTGTGGTGTTATAAAACATTGGCTGGCTTCGAATGTACCTCTCAAAAGACGTCCAATGTTCCCTTCATGGAGTACTCCGCTGCTTCGCAAGCTAAAACGAGAACGTAATTCGGCTCAGCGAAAACTGAGACGATGCAAAACAGCTGATACTAAGCGGAAGTTCAAGCATGCAAGCACTGCTTTTCAGGAAATTCCAGGTGTTTGGAAAGAATTTTTTTTTCCCACCCCCGTTGGTTCACCCCCCTTTTCGTTGAATTGAAAAACACGACTTCGAGTTTGACAGCATGTAAACAATACACATCAATGAGAAAGTGTGCAAAATTTGGTTGATTTTTACCCAATGGTAAAAAAGTTATGCTCTGTTGAATGTGTCGCAATAATTTCGTGTTCGCCCTTTAAACGCAAGCACTGCCACTGCATAGCGCGGCAATGAACTAACATGTTATAAATCTGCCAGGTGCCGCCTTCTTGTCCACAGTGCGTTGTCATTTTCATAAACTGCGAACATGGAGAAAGCACGCCAGCTCTTAATTTTATTGAAAATTTTGCATGAAAATATTCGAAATAAGACAGGCGCACATTGGCACAATTCTGAAAAAAGACTGTCAAAAACATTTTCACCCTTTTTTCATCATTTTATCGACAAGGTGTCTTCAAAAGAGTTGCTCAAAATGTTAATCCGCATCTTTTGAAAAAACACGCCTAACCTTTCATAAGTGCTTAACTACCTTTCACAAGTGCTTAAAAACACGCCTAACCTTTCATAAGTACTTAACTACATTTTCAAATTCTTACTTTCTCCACCTACGACATAACGGGTTATTGTCCAAGACAAAGTAGTAGAGCAAGTAATTTTAAGAAAAGTTGCTGAAGACACTAAGCTTTTAGAGTCTAACGGTAAAGAGATATAATTGGTTTTCTTACAGCACTACCTTAAAACCGTTTTTTTTAGATAATTAGTACTCTGTTAAAATTTGACGATTTCGATATGTTCCAAGAAATTGTAGGAATTATTGAAATACACGTTTTTGCTGAACTCTGGTGACCACATTTTGATAAATGGTGATTCAAGTGTCTTTGTGACGTCATAATCAACCTCCTCAAAATGGGTAGGTGGGTCCTAGCGGAGTCTAAGACAGATTGTATTTCAAAGATTATCTTATGAACTAGTATTCCTGAAATTTTCAGCGTTGGGTACTGAAGGGTACCTAATATTACCTCAGTTTGAAATAGTACCGAGTCTAAATGCGATATATTGTTGGTAATAGGTTGTTGGGGAGTCTCCCAACCAATATTTCTGGTTTTCTTTCCCGTTTTGCCCGGTGAACGTATCTTTCCGCCTATAATTCTGTCATAAAATGACCTTTCTTCACACAAAATTCTTACACAACATTCAGTCTTGTTCAATCCCCAACACTACATGTATTTTTTTCCTTAGGACACAGCTTTTTTTACTAATACACCACATTTATTTAACTAAACTACATTTATTCAACTACACTACATTTATTCTTAAAAAACTAAACATAAACTTCACGGAGTTCGCATCCGGTCGACCGATCGCTACGATTGCAATATTGCACACTGACCTACTGACCTAGTTATTAATGTTTACCTTTTAATTTTATATTTTACTTCCTACTATATACCGACAAACTCTCTCCCACTCTCCGCGTTCCCCATAGATAGTGGTGAGTGACCGTAGTCAACCGGATCACTATTGCTGCCTCCTAGGCAAAGTGATTGGTATTACAGTGGGGTCGCTAAATCCATATAGAGTCTGATTCCAGTTGCATGTTGCATGGAAACTTCTGAAAAAAAAGAAAGAAAGAATTCTCCTCTCGACTATCGAATTCAAGACCGATTCCCTAGTTTCACCATATCTTTGAAAGGTAACAAGCAAAGTTTTGCTACAGAAAGTTTCGTTAAACCGGTTGATGTCCGTACTGTAACCACTCAAGTAACTTCATTGATGACCGGGTGAAGTTGTTGTATGCAGCTCATCATTTGCTGTATGGGTGATTGATTTGTGTCAACAATGACAACAAGTTGTCCGATTTCAATAGCTGCTGCTGGCTGCATTTTTTGTATACTGGATTGAAGCTGCGATAAATACTTAAAAAATCTCCATCGTTTCCATCGTCTTGAAGTTGCCGCTGCCCATTGCCACCTGGACTGCCGATTCATTTGGAAATCACCTCTAGCGGATCGTCAGATGGAGCAGTTAAGGGTCTCGAGTTCATGCATTCTTCCACTAAAAGGGTGGCAAAATTTTCTGCTAGGCTCAACACTTCGTTGTACAAGACACATGTTTTAAAAGTGCAATGGAATTTGCGACGAAATCCTCGAAGCTTTTGGAGTTTCGTCAACAGCAAAAGGAAAAACTCCAGCATTCCGTCCAACATACGGCTAAGCGATAGAGAGGCTACCTGCGTCTCCGAAGCGACTGAGCTTTTTGCGGAGCACTTTCCTTCGGTGTTCGAACAAAGCGTAGCATGTGATAATGAAGCTGAGTCTGCTGCCTGTGATGTACCAATGGATTTTTTAAATTTGACCACGTTCGTGGTAACTGAAGAAACGATTATTGCTGCGTCGAGAAAATTAAAAAGTTCTGTTTCGCCTGGTCCGGATGGTATTCCTGCGGTGGTATTTTGTCGTTGTGCAGCTGTCTTGGCTAAGCCCCTTGCAGTCATATTTACTTAATCTTTCCAGCAAGGTAAATTTCCGGTCTTATGGAAGCAGTCACTCATGTTTCCGGTGTTTAAAGCCGGTGATCGTCGAGATGTAAAAAATTATCGTGGCATAACAAGTCTTTCAGCAGCGTCCAAACTGTTCGAAATTATATTAAGCCAAGCTGTCTTCACTAGTTCGAGAAGCTACATATCGACAGATCAACATGGATTCATTCCTGGAAGGTCGGTGGCGACCAACTTACTGGACTTCTCTAGTACGTGCATATCGGCGATGGAGCAAAATACTCAAGTCGATGTCATTCACACTGATCTAAAAGCTGCCTTCGACAAGATTGACCATAACATACTTCTGTGTAAGCTTTCTCGACTGGGTGCATCAGCATCACTTAAGGCTTGGCTGCATTCGTACCTGACTGACAGAACTCTTCGGGTACAAATTGATTCCTGTGTATCAAAGCCATTCACCAGTACGTCTGGCGTGCCTCAGGGAAGTAACTTGGGTCCGTTACTTTTTACGCTCTTCTTCAATGATGATGCGGATTTATTGGGAGCTAGGTACAAACTTGTATATGCAGATGACATGAAACTCTACTTTGTTGTTCGTACGGTAGATGATTGCTATTGCCTTCAAAGTTTACAGAACCTGTTCGTGGAATGGTGTGGTCGGAATAAATTGATTGTAAGTATCCCTAAGTGTGTTGTGATGACGTTCCATCGTGTAAAGAACCCAATACTTTTCGACTACTGTATTGATGGCATTCCGCTTCGTAGAGTTGATAAAGTAAATTACCTGGGTGTTCTTTTGGATGCGAAGCTGGATTTCCGTCTACACTATCAAGCCATAATTTCCAAAGCTAATCGTCAACTTGGATTCATTTCCAAAATCGAACAGGATTTCAACGACCCCCACTGCTTAAAGGCGCTGTATTGTTCACTAGTCCGCCCTATACTAGAGAACGCATCTATTGTCTGGAGTCCGTATGAAGTTACCTGGATTCTACGTCTTGAACGGGTACAGAAGAGATTTGTAAGGCTGGCTTTGCGAAACCTTCCATGGCGCGATCCTGTCAATTTACCGCCGTTTCCAAGCAGATGTTTGTTATTGGGTTTAGACACTCTGGAGCAAAGAAGAAAAATTCAGCAGGCAACATTCGTCGTTAAGCTTTTAAACGGTGAAGTGGATTGTCCGGAATTGCTATCACAGCTGGTCTTTCGTGTCCCTCAACGAATGTTACGGAATTCTTCCTTGTTGCAACCAAGATATCACCGTACTGCATAAGGCTACCACGAACCACTGACGGCCATTATTAGGACTTTTTCGGCAGTGGAATCTGCTTTTGAATTCGGCGAATCATTCAACAAGTTCCGAAACAGGATACAAAGAATGTTGTAGCGTTATATTTTATGTATTGAGTATTGAGTACCCAAGTAGCAATTCAAATGCAAATTGGTTTTATTCATGTTTTATGGTTGTTTTATCAGAGCATTATTGTGTTCATCCGGTTTTATCAGGGCATTTTCCAAGTTAAGGTGGTTTTAATTCATTAACAGTTCTCAAGAGTGATTAAAGAACACTTGAAGAAACCTCCATAAAACTACATCATTTATAAGTGTAATTCACCTTATCAGTAGTTTTATAAGATACTTGATCCCCCTCTCAAGACATCGTTTCGGAACTTGCATAAAACCTGATAAAAGTTTTGTAAAAGTTTTATGACATTCTTCTTTAAGATGAATGTATCTTGGAAATGCTGCCATAAAACTCTCTTAGAACCATTTGATTTTAAATAAGAGCACATATTCTTGAGAAAGAACATTATGTGAAAAATAAACAAACTGTCACAATGGACGCCCACAGGTGGAAGAAATTAAAAACCAGCGGATCGTTCAAGCGGAAATTCAATAAAAACCTATTCAATATATTGAACACTCCTTCATCTCAGCCACCAACGACAATTTTTTTTTTTACCATTCCATTGGATTCGCAGCTTACTGAGACTAACTTATCAAAAGGGTCTATGCGTTATGCGTAAAAAGAATAAAATAAAATGGTGCAATGTGTCACCAGTCGAAAACCGAAATGCATAACTCATGATATTTGATTTTATGCCAATTGTGCTAGTTAAACCTAACGTCTCAGGTAGTGCGTTATATGGCGCACCACCGTGGAAATACAGCGCAGTACTTTTGACGTAAGGTTTAATGTGCACTACGATTGTCAAATGTTATGTTAATGTTGAATTCTCCCGAGTCGTGCATTTCCGTTCCCAATAGGCTACACAATATTTATACTCGTTGCAAGTAAAAATTAGTATATATCATCTGAGCGAAAATCGATTTTTCCCATGATCCGCACGTTTAAACCAAAGTCGGAAGTACTGCGCTGGAATCGCTTAGTGATCCACTACACAGTGCACTTCTTCCAAAGCTAGGTTCAGTGTACAGATCAAGAGAAAAATCATCTTTCGCTCAACTGATGTTTCAGCCATCGACGCAATATTATTATCTGTTCTTCTTCCCAAATCCATTGTTAGCATATTCAAGTTAGAGTTTTTTTTTAATGTTTTAATCGCCTTACGCTGGTGATTAAAAACAACAAATTATAAGCTGTAATTATGAACAACAACTATGCATAGGCACTTTTGATTTGAACGTTCACATTTTCTTTGTTTATGATGTGCCTTCTCCACAATGATTTTATGGCTATCTTACGAAAGAATTGTTTGCCTTGAGTAATTCAAACAAGTTTTATTCAAGCGTTACTCCTCTTATTCAAGAATAGAACAAGTAAAGATGAACTTATCGCACTCCTAAAAAAATCTTGTTAGTCTTGTGCAAGAAATATTAGTTTTATATGCGTTTTATGGTAGTTTTAGATAAAACCACTGAAAAAATGGCGAGCGTGGCTATTCTGGATTCCCTCCGAATGGTAGCCATTTTCATATATATGCAACAAAACTCTCGTTTTTCCAATGCTACGAACAATTTCTGCTGTTTAAAATACATTTTGAAACTTAAAATGGATTGTAGACACAATTTATTCAAGATCTACCAATTGATCAGCCTTGTCACCTAATTGTTGATTTGTCAAGTATTTTTTATTTTTCAAATAAATCAATGTTCTAGCAATGATTCCGTATTAAAATTTTCGAATTTTTATGTTATAAAACACCAATAAACTGAACGTCGCATGAAAAATTTATCAATTCAAGGCAAAAAACTCATGCATTTATGGTCAATTTTACAATGAATTTGCATACGTATCCACTTTGGAAAAGAAACATCATATGTATATCGATGTTTTTTTTTCTCTTAAAAAAGTCCCCATTCAGCAGAACGAATCCAAAAATTGAATCTTTGAAACATATTTGTGACGGACTGGAAGTGTTCTTAAAGAGGAAAATCATAAAACTACCAAAAGTTGTGGTAGTTTTATCATAGTTTTAAGCATGTCCTGCATGTCATTACAAGTATGTACCGATAAAACTATCAAGTTTTAAGTGAATCTTGGGAAATAGTCTTGAGAACCTCCTGTAGTATGGGCCTTTTTGAACTTATGAGGGTTTTATGGCTGTTTTATCGATGTTATGTAGAATATGTAGTTTTATGCGTGGTTTTATCAAATGAGTCTTGAGAACTTCTTCAAGTGTACCTTAAAATTGAATTTGTTACTTGAGTAACGTTGTGTTTTTTGTTAAATTTTATATTTTTATTTAATTAAGTTTCACCTTTATTAATGTAGACACAAAAGTCGGATGAATTACAATAAATAATAATAATAATAATAATAATAATAACTCTATTGCCAACTAACATCTCTGGCCGTGACAAATTTGCATTCGGCTTGCAGCTCTCACTCAGTCACATTCACCGTCTGCTCTGAAAGCGGACTACACCGAGTGCGTTGGTGCCGGAGCTCCCGTCTACTTCGCTGCGGTGATGGAAAACCTGGTCGGTGAAGTGCTCGAGATGGTAGGAAATGCCAATCCACGACAACAAGTAGACCAAAATCATACCACGTCACATGCAGCTGGCCATCCGCAACGACGCAGAGCTGATGAAACTTTTCCGGTGTGAACATTCACAGAATGTTCAGGCTCTCTTGCTGAACAAGAAGACCGAGTGAAAAGCCTAAGTTCAATTGGAACCATGCTAAAATCCGTCCTTTTCAGGACGAACAAAATAATTTACCTATCTAAAGAGTTTGTTAATTTGAAGTTTCTCTTGCGTTCATCGAAATTTACATTCCCACGCACCGGCTCGACATGGCATAGCATTAAAGGTCGCGTCTCGGAGTAAATGGCCAAGCACGTTGAATAACCAACACACGAAATATATGTCCATATCTCGACTCTCTTTGATTAGGGGTTTTGTCCCTGAAAAGGGCATTTTTCTTTTGCATAAGGTGATGTGAATTTAATCTCCAAAACCATACAGCGTGATGATTTCATTTCCTTGCTGGTGTCTGCTGCAACTAGTGAGGCCCGTCCCCTTTTGTAAAATTTGTTTCGCATTGCCTTTGTGTTACCGTCTTCCTTCCATTCAATGGTACATGATGCCATTATTTAAAAAATGCCCTTGCACGGCTAGCAGTCAGCGCAGGGACGAATGACCTCAGAAGTTAAAGTCCCTCTTTAAAAACAACCAACAACAACGGCTAGCAGTCATTTGTAGTAAGTAGCAGCTCGAGGAAACAAAGAGCACGTTAAAGTCCCGCTCGAATCGCACCGGTCTGCAGTTACCACTCGGTCGCATTCATTGTCTGCTCGAGAACGGTAACTACGCCACGCCAAGCACGTTGGCTACTTCGCTGCGGTGATGAAATACCTGGACGGTGAAGTGCGCGAGATGGCAGGAAATGCCAACCCGCGACAATAAGTAGACCAAAATCATCCCACGTCATATGCAGCTGGCCATCCGCAACGACGAAGAGCTGATACAACTTTTCTCCGGTGTGAACATTTCACAGAGTGTAGTACTTTTCAGGCTGTCCTGCTGTACAAAAAGACCGAGTGAAAAGCCTAAGTTCAATTGGAACCATGTTCTCCCCGTCAACTAAGTCTCCAATTCGGGAAAAAGTCGCCCGTGACAACGAGACAAGAATAAATCATATCACGTCAATTGCAGTTGGCCACCCGCAATGACGAGGAGCTAAACCAAGAAAGAAAGCACAAGTCCAATCGCGAACCATGTTTCTCCCCCGCCAACTAAATCCGTCCTTTTCAGGACGACCAAATTAATTTGCCAACTAAAGAGTTTGTTGAATTTTTTCTTGTGCTGTTTGAAATTTTAACTACCACGCCCCGGCTGAACATAGCATTCATTAAATACCGCGTCTCGGAGTAAATGACAAGCACTTGAACAACCAACAAACAAAATTCCTAGTTGTGTAAAGCGGATTAGTTGCTGGCAAGTAAACTAGGCATATTTCTGTTAAGAAAATCATCTGTCTAGCGTGCAGTAATTAATACTAATGATTGTGACGCAATAACTGAACTTCGTCCCCTTTGGTGCAATTTATATCACATTGCCTTCGTTGGTACCGCCTTCTTTCGTGCAATAGCATTCAACGCCATTACATAAAAGCTTTTAGCTGTACATTTTGATTCTCAGTCATTCCAGTTCAAACAAGCGACACGTACTGTCGTGTTTTTCGCTCTCTGTAAAAAAAGTTTTTTCCCGGACCGCAAAAAAAAAGTTTTTGCCGGACCGCACACAACCATGGATTGCGCTCCGATGGATGAAGGTGCCCCATCAAAGTGCGCCAATTGTGGCGCTAACCACGAAGGCAGCAACCGTGCTTGTCCCAAACGAGCGGAGTATTTGGCCATCCACAAGCAGGCGTCCACCAAGTCTCGGCCTGGTCAACGCCGCCTTCCACCTCGAATGGACGAAGAAAATTTCTTGACGCTCCGGTATAAAGTGCCAAACCTGCCGCCAGTTCCGTTAAACTATCGCCATGCAAACCACCCGCCAGCTTCCGTTCATCATCGATTCGCGGCATCCGCCGCCGATCCCTACCTAGCTCCTCCTCCAGGCTGGGGCAATCTGAGTTGCAGTACCTCCACGCAACCACCCATCGAAGGACAGCTCTATGACACGGAGCAAATGGTCGAGTTCATCCAAGAGCTACGTTCCTGCCGCTCGAAGGAGGAACAGCTCAAAGCCGCCACATTCGTGACGACGAAATTTATTTTCAAATATGGACCGTAAACGCACCATCAGCATCCTCAATTGGAATGCTTGTTCCATCCGGAACAAAACAGTTGAGCTCGGTGACTTCCTTAACAGGAAGGTCATCGACATCGCCATCGTCACCGAGACACATCTAAAGCCGGAACACAGCGTTTTCATCCCAGGATACCGAATTGTGCGCCCTGATCGAAGCGGCACTAGTGGAGGAGGAGTTGCGATCGCCCTGCGCTACAACATCAACAGCCATCTGCTTCCGAATTTTCAGCTGCAGTCTATCGAAGCCATCGGAGTCGAGGTCAAAACTGCCGTCGGCCTTATCACCATCATCGCGGCTTATTGTCCCAAGCAAGCCAGCACCGCTAACGGAACAACAACGGTCCTACAAAACGACATTCGCAAGCTACCTCGGAGGCAGCGGCAGTTTATCATCACTGGCGACCTAAATGCGAAACACAAAACCTGGGCGAACACCCGGCGCAAGCGGAACGGAATAATTCTGCAGGAAGACCTGGAGGAAGCCATAACACCGTCCTGGGCCCGGATACTCCCACCCGGTTGCGCAGATCCGGAGTACACTCGACAATCGACATCTTCCTCACCAACATGGGTAGTAGTACACCAGGAGCTCAGCTCGGACCACTATCCAGTGGTGGCCGAAGTTGGGTCCTCGGTCAACCGGCATCGGATCACTAGACAGAACCACCAACGCGCCAGTTGGAAGAGGTTCCGACAACACGTAGACGACAACATCGATTTAAACATGCATCTTGAGTCGGTTGATGACATCGAACGGCAGCTGCAGAGCATCGAGCAAACGATCTCCCAGGCCCGGGAGCAACATGTCCCAGTGATCGATCAGGTGAGCAACTCTGTGCCCATTGATAGACCAACTAAAGAACTGATACAATTGCGCAACGCCATCCGAAGGCAATACCAGCGAACTGGTCTGCTTACCTTAAAAACTCATTGCAATAGGATAACAAAAATTATCAAGGCCAGAATAGTGGACCTCAGAAATAACAATTTTTTCGACAAGATCCGATCTCTCTCAGATTGTGCAAAGCCGTTCTGGACGTTGACTAAAATTTTGAAAACTAAGCCAAGGCCCATTCCACCGTTGATTCCACTAGACAGCAATGGCTCTAAGGATCGCTCGATAACTCCTGCAGAAAAGGCTGCTGATATAAGTCAACACTTCGTCAGCTCACACAATCTCGGACAAAACATCGTCAGTCCACACGAAGCTTACCATATAAGCCTCAACGACTTAACAGAGGAGCTGGAGAACACAGCGGACGAATTGTTGACTTATATCAAAGGCTCAAAGAACATGAAGGCCCCAGGTTTCGATAATATCTTGAACTTGGAGCTCAAGCAATTGAGCCCCCAGTTCTATAACAATCTAGCGATGGTTTTCAACCATTGCCTTCGACTTAGCTACTTCCCCTCGTGTTGGAAATCAGCCAAAGTCATCCCCATCCAGAAACCTGTGAAAGATCCTTCATGTTCCAAGAGCTATAGGCCCATCAGCCTTCTCTCAGGAGTATCAAAACTGTTTGAGAAAGCGATCCACCATCGGTTTCTCTCGTCTGCCGACGAGCTGAACATCTTGCTCGACGAGCAGTTCGGATTCCGACGTGCTCAACAGTGCACCAACTTAACCGAGTAACCAATATCCTCAGGCGGAACAAATCTGTTGCGAAATCATCTGCCATGGCACTTCTCGATATCGAGAAGGCCTTCGATAACGTGTGGCACGATGGCCTGGTGTATAAGCTAAAAAGAAACAATGTTCCCATCTTCCTGGAGAAGCTAATTAAAAATTATCTGTCGGACAGGACATTCCGTGTTTCACTGCAAGGTGCAGTTTTCGATGCACAGAAGATCTCCGCCGGTGTTCCGCAGGAAAGTATACTAGGTCCACTTCTGTTTAACCTATTCACCTCGGACATTCCCCCGCTCCCTGAAAATGGATCTCTGTCGTTGTTCGCCGATGATACATCAGTCGTCCACAATGGTAGGGTAACAAGAGCGCTTACCGCGAAACTGCAACGAAGCCTGAATGTTCTGTCAGAATACTTCACCGAATGGAAGATCTGTATCAACGCGGCGAAGACCCAGGTCATTCTCTTCCCACACTCCAACTCTCCCAAACTTGTTCCGCCTGAGGATTGTAAAATTAGCCTAAACAACACAACGCTGGAATGGGCCAAATCAACTGTCTACCTTGGCGTTACCATAGACAGCAAGCTTATTTTAAGGGAACAGGTTGACAAAACTGTCACAAAGTGTAACGTTCTGTTGAAGCTACTGTACCCATTGATCAACAGAAGGTCTACACTATCACTGAAAAACAAGCTTGCTGTCTACAAGCATATCATACTTCCAGTCATCGAGTACGGCATGCCAATCTTGGAGAGTTGCGCAAAAACACATCACCTGAAGCTTCAGCGTGTTCAAAATAAGTTCCTCGGGATGATCCTGAACACCCCTCCGAGGACAAGAACATCTGAGGTCCACCGTCAGGCCAAGATAAAAATGCTCGATGATCGCTTTAGTGAGTCTATCAATCGGTACAGGGCACGCTGCCTGACATTGGATCACCAGATCATCCGGAATCTAGTTGCCCACCCCTAGGATTTTCAAATTGTAGTTGTAGTTGTAGTTTAAGTAGGTTATAGAATTTCAAACAAACAATGCCCCAAGGGCTGATATGAAAAATTAATTAAAATATAAAACACACAAGACAGATCAAACACACAAAACACTTAAATCAAAGTTGAAGAGCCCAATGGGCTAAATCACTTGAAAATTTTAAATTATTATATAAGACAAAGAATGCAAAATAAACAAGCATTTTACTACTTACTATGTATATTTTGATTCAGTCTTACAACAGTCGTGGAGCTGCGCAGTGGCTGTAGGATCGCAGTTGACGGCAGCAAGCACCACGGAGGGTGCACTGGCGAGCAGTAGTTGCTCAGAGGGGCGTTAGGGCAGTTGGCTGTTGTTGCTGATGCTCCCGTCCACCTCGCTGTGAGAAACATGGCTACAGAAACCTACGAGTTGACGGGAAAAAGCCACAAGTGACAACGAGACAAGAATCATCCCACGTCACCTGCAGATGGCCACCCGCAATGACGAGGAGCTGAACCAAGAAGACCAAGAAGAAAGCCCAAGTTCAATCGTGAACTATGTTTCTCCCCCGTCAATTAATTCCGTCCTTTTCAGGACGACCAAATCAGTTTGCCAATTAAAGAGCGTGTTTGGTTGAACTTTTATCTTGTTCTGTTTGAAATTTCCATTACCCTACTGAACCTGGCATTGCTTTAAACGCCGCGTACCGGAGTAAATGACAAAGCGCGTTGAACAACCAACGAATGAAATTCAAGAACGGATAATTCGAGCCGAACTGCAAATTAAGGTTGTACTGCGAACGTTTACTGTATGGGAATTAGAACGACCAAGCGATCTAGATTGCACATTTCTGCGTAGTCCTACGTCACCTTTGCGCACAACCCTATTGAGCAGTACCATATAGTTTTTGTTTTTGTTTTGGCTTATCATTTCTTCAAATAAATTCAATATAAACGCGTTTTTCACTCAACATTTCATTAATATTCTAAACGGAGCTCCCAAAATCGGTTCAGGAGAAACTGAAGTACACGAAGGTACCCGAAATTGAGATGATGCTCAACACGAGTGTGCACTCCTCCACAGAGTTTACGCCATACTTCATCACCCACGGACAAGAGCAAACAGACACGCCACGGTGAGGAACTCTCTGATGGGACGAGGGAGGTGAGGCTTAAGGTTGAAGACTTCGTAATTATTTTTCGAAATCAATGGTTGCATTGTCCTTGTATTGTTAAATCTATTTGAACATATGTGTAAGGAAATGAAAATCAAAATCTAGTCTTTAGCTTACCACTACACGTGTATCCGTGTTTGAGACATGTGTTTTCGTGGAAAGTATTGAAATTTACTGCAATATATATTTATTTATTTTTTCTATCACTCACGAGGTGAAATTGCTTGCGTATCGTTTCTCGATAAATGGGTTTTCATGTCACATATGCTGAAAAATTAATTCAATAATAAAATTTAACATGGATTACAGTAGTCTATTATACAAACCATCGGGTATACAACAAAAGAAATTATTACATTGGTCAATTAAAATATTCGTTAAATTAACTCGTATCCGGTTACATTTCTTACGTGCTGTAGAAGTGTTCCGACAATATTATTATTATTATTATTTATTGTTCCATATTATGTAACGTAAGACTTAAGTCTCTTTTATATTACATTGAATAGTATCTAGTAGACAAAAAATCACCATTTCCTAATTTATATTTGAGAACATTGATAATAAAAAAAAAATCTTATCTGAAATGCTCTTTACATCCTCTCTTAAAAGCTGTGAAGGATTTTTCATTAGAAAGATTTACAGGCAACGAATTCCAATGTACTACACCTCGCACAAAAAATGAATTCCCGTACTTGGTCGTCCGATATCTCGGCAAAATATACTTCTTGTATCGATTGCTCCTGGCAACTTGCAGTTTGCTATGTAAATACTCGGGTTGTTTTGTACTTGAAATATTGTGCAAAAGTAAGCAACAGCGAAGCTTGCTAAAATTATGTAAACGACATCCTAGAAGTAAATGCTGCAGATGCGAAACGCTCGAATATTTATTCAGATTAAAAATGTATCGTATGCATGCATTTAAGGTGACTTTCAACTTATTGAAAATAGCCATAGATATAGAGTCAAGCAAGAAATCGCTAGCCATGAAATACGGGAGAATGAGACTTTTAAAAAATTTCAATTTCATTGCACAGGACAAGAATGATGAAGTTCTAGTAAGAGTACGCAAACCAGCATAAATTTTCCCACATTGTGACATTATATAGTTATCCCATTCGAGGTTTGATTCAATACGGATGCCTAAACTAGTTGCGTGTTCAACAAATTCAAAAACCTGATTATTGAGCTCTAGAATTGGTTTTATAGAGTTTTGAAATGAACCATTTGAAATATAGATTGCATTTGTTTTTCTAGCATTTAATGCCAACATATTTTCACAAGCCCAATCATTTATTCTTTGCAAATCTTCATTAATTTCTTGAGAGATTTTTAAAGCACATCTTCCCAGACACCTGTAATACATTTGTGCGTCATCAACAAAAAGATGAATTTCTCAATTCATAACAACATCTGGAAGGTCGTTTATATATACAGCGATTCCACGGGAAAAGAATAGAGTTGAAAAAAAAAGTTGTCCGATTTTACTCAAAATCGCTTGGTATGTTCTTCATCGAAAATAATAAGACCCGTATTTTTTTATTTTTTTATTAGGATGACCATGTTCGATATAGGGTTACCAGAAAAATCGACATTTGTCAAAAAAAATTATTTAAAAAAAATCATAACTTCTGAACCATGAACTATGAATAGAAAGCTCATTACTTTTAATTTTAATTTAAAAAATTGATTAAAATAATTAATGCACTAAAATTTGCTGAAATGGTCAAAGTATTTGTTTTTTATGATTTTCGAAATGTTGGACCACAACGACTATTTATTTTTATATATTTTTTATCAAAATTCAACCATTTTTACATAACATATCAAAAAATCTCAAATGTTCATCGAGCCGTTTTTGAGTTAATTTTTTTTTGAAAATTTCAAGTTTTTTGCCCATACACACATGGAATGAGCATCATTTTCCAAATTTGACAACAAGCGCTGTCTGAGAGAATCTTGGGAGGTCGGAATTGGCCACAGGGTCGGGATTGGTCCAGGCTCCGCTATATTAAGGAATTGGAGCTCAAATCTCAAAGCTTTAGACTACAAGCAAGGGTTTTCTCAGATTACCTTCAATTAAAACTCAGCATTTAATTTGATTATGTAATGATTTTGATTTTGCATAATTCATCCAAAAAAAATATTACATAAAAAAATATTAAATATTACAAATTGTATTCTGGCTGGTTCAAGTGGAACGCATACTGTCTGCGTATGCATTTATCATCAGAATGTTAAATTAATGTTTAAAACCCTTAAGGATAAGAAACTTATTCCTAACCATTTAAAAACGTATCATGACTTGTTTTTTAAAATACTATGTGAAAATCCTACAGAGAAATGTTGGTTGAAAGCCTGTGATCATAGCCTGGGTTCGCAGACACTGGAGAATGACCTGATGAATTTTCTTGAAAATATCGATTCCTTAGAATTTAAGCAATGGAAGCAAACAGATCGTTGTCATCTAAATTCAATGCGAATGGATGCAGAAGAGTTTGTGGAAACATTTTTCTGAAGCTTAAAACGTTTGGATCAGTGGTGGATCGCCCTGGCAGAGGCAGGAAGCGGAAAACGGATGCGAGAACGGACACCAAGATCATGCGCGAAGTCAAGAAGAACCCGAAGGTAACTGTCCGCGAGATCCAGGAAACCCTTCAGTTATCAGTTTCCGGTCGAACTGTTCGTCACCGTCTCGTAGCACAGGGGTTGAATAGCAAACTTGCCCGGAAGCGCCCATTTATCAGCAAGGCAAACAAAGCCAAACGGCTTAAGTTTGCTAAGGAGCATGCTGATAAGCCCCTAGAGTTCTGTAAAACGGTTCTCTGGACGGACGAATCAAAAGCTGTTTAACCGAAAGCGGCGGGTTCGTGTTTGGTGCAGATCGGGAGAGGAGCTTCAGGAGCGCCACATCCAAGGCACGAAGAAGCATGGAGGAGGAAATGTGATGGTCTGGGGGTGTTTTTCGTGGGGTGGAGTGGGAAGCATTGTGAAAATCGACGGGATAATGACGGCAGATTCTTACATCAACATCCTGCGAGAAAATCTGGAGGTTTCGCTGATCCAGACGGGCCTTGAAGAGAAGTTCGTATTCCAGCAGGACAACGACCCGAAGCATACTGCCAAGAAGACCAAGTCTTTCTTCCGGTCTTGCCGGATCAAACCGCTGAAATGGCCTCCACAAAGCCCGGACCTCAATCCCATCGAGAATTTGTGGGCGATTCTCAATGCCAGGGTTGACAAAACTGGTGTTACCAATAAAAATAACTATTTTGAAGCCCTGGAGCGCGCCTGAGAAGAGCTAGATCTACAGTACCTAAAGAACCTGGGCGAGAGCATGTCGAAGAGCCTGCAGGAGGTCCTGAAGGCCAAAGGAGGACACATCAATTATTGAAATCCTTTTATTTTACTTTAATTTAAGTTTTCTGTAGCCTTAATGAAGTGGGCACTTTATTTTGTCACTGTTTTTTTTTTCAACACAAATTGATTATTTTTTCTTTAAGTAAAACTCCTTTTTTTTCAGTATTCCATAAGTGAAACTTGAAAAGAATATAAAAAATAAGATAATAAAAAAAATACAGTGTGTTTACTTTAATTTGAACCAAGTAAATGAGAGAAATTGAAAAAACGATGAGGTGCGCACTTTATTTTGCCTATCAATGTAGGACTGCAGGTCGACCGTTATCAATCACGATGCCAATATCATCGAAGATTTTAAGCATAGCTGTCTTAGTGCTGTGTTTTGCTCGATAGCCTGATTGTGATTGACTCAAAAGGTTGTGTCTGTTTATATAATTACAAATATCAGTTTTAATGATTTTTTCAAACACCTTTGATAATGCACAAAGAATACTAATCGGTCTTAAATTTTCCAGTGAGTTCAAATTTGACTTTTTCTTTATCGGTATAACCTTAGATTTCTTCCAGACATCAGGAAAAACACTCGTTGTAATAATAGAATTAAATAAGTGTGTAATTGGCTCAATTAGGATCGGACAAATAGCTCTCAAAAATTTCATTGGCAACATATCTAGACCAAGAGCGTTTGATTTGATTTAATTCATAGCATTAACAACGTCAAATTGGTTTATTCTATTGAAGTAAAAATATTCGCGATCAACATGAGCTGTATCATTAGAGTAATCAAATAAGATGTTGTTATCCGTAAAACTGTTGCAAAAAGCATTGTTGATTTCATCAGCAGTATATCTATTGACCATTTGTGTTTCTGATGAATTTATTCTTAGTATCTTAACATTCTTCCACAATTCTTTAGTTCGGACATTTATGTTTAACCTGTCAGCAAAATAGTTTTGTTTAGCAGATCGTACGAGATAATTTACTTTATTACGTGCTCTCTTAAAAGCATGATGATCAGAATCATTTTTGAAGTTCTTCCATTTCCTGTATAACAGAACGCGATTTACGATTTCTCTACTTTTGACAGAGGTGAACCAAGGGTTGACCTTTTTCATAAGTCCAATGCACCAGTTTTATGGAAAAAATGTCGGCTCACTCCCTAAGCATTGCACTGAATTGGTTGATAGTACGTTACGAAACCACAATATGATTGTTCACAATATGATTGTTCTGTTGGATGTGGTTCCATGTTGTGGTCGTAAGTAAAATCAAATGACATTTTTTTCAACGTCTTGTCTGTAGAATCAATCACATCAGCTGTGAAGCCATATTGTCATAGAAAGGTTTTTTATTGTCTGCACTCGGTCTGGATTATATATCAACTTTTTGGCATAGAGTACAGCTAAAATTTTGTTCGTGAAAATTGCCATATTTTTAACTTAACCGTCTATTCAGCATATTGGTATTTGGCCATTTAATATCTGACATATTGTTAAGACTATATAGGAGATTGTTAGTTTATAGTTGTCAACTATAAGAGTAAGTGTCGTAACAATAACGGAAACGGTCGTCAACAATAAGGGAAATGGTCCAGGAATAGTTTGTGATTATGCGGGTGTTCCAGTAATCTCCATTAATCCATTAAAAGCATGCTAACCTATTTATAGCATGTGATAACCATACTATTAAAACTCATTCATGAATGAATTCATTCTCTAGTTACGTATCTCTAAAATAACACTAACCTGAAGCTAACAGAGGAATATTAGTGAGATCTGAATTCCACTGATCCTTAAAATACTGGATCGTTTCGACGGTGGATTCCATCACCGGTAGTCGATGATCGTAGTCCGTTTCACCGGAAAGGTCTGACGAGATGAAATTTGCATTCAAATCACAACAATGTTTCCACTCATCAGATTAAACGGTAGAAAAACATTTGAACATTTGTTCACTAAATAATTCCCCAATTGATAATGGTGCACAATTCCATCTAACATTTTCATCTTCACGTTTTTAATAACAATCACTACTCACTTGATCTTCGACAAACAAAACACTTTGATCCGTTGATGAGTGTCGAATATCGATGCAGCGATAAATATTCTTCCTGATCACTCCCGCTCAACTGTTCCTGCGCAATCCGCTTCGTCGCTTCGCAAATTAACGCCCCCTGTTGTGCTTTTCTTTTCTGCGACATAACTACTCACCGGAATTAATTTCAATTATTGACAAAGTTACGCTCGGTCTGTGCAAAGATTGTTTACAAATTGAGAGGAGGAAACTGGGCGGAACGAAAATATCAGCTGACGAGCATAGTTGCCAACTCAGGGAAGAATATTATTTTTTTCAAAATTGTTGTTCATGGTAGATTATGTTACATAGCAAATTAGCGAATATTTTGCTTCCAACTCAATAAATATATCATAAGACATCGTATAACATCTGAAACAACATGTTTTGTACAGATGTATCTCAGTTTTTGAACATGCCAAAACCCATCAGTTAAAAATATCAAGATGTAAATCTGGCAACTATCGATGATCGATGATTCTCTGGCTCGCTTGAGGCGTAGTGTGTGTGCTGTCGAAAGTGTGGCTTATATTGTTAAGAATCTCGAAGTTGCAATGCGCTCAAATGGATTGTGAATTTTTGCTTGGGGCGCGAGTGATTTTACGAGTTGCGCTGTTCTGCTACATTGACAATACAGTGGCCTGGCTTGTTTCTCGTTTGGAAATTTCGGAAGCAGTTTTCTCATTTAAAAGTGCTTGAAGGAACAAAAAGTGAATTTTCTTAAAATGAAAAATCCAGCACGAGAGCTGTGAATCCTTTTAAAAGCTGTGAAAATATGGAAATAGACCAGAATGATTTATGGAAAAAATAAGTGATGGGTCCTTGTAATAGTGTTAGTTTGAGAAGCAAATGGTGAGTTTGTGTTGGTATATTGTGTTTGCGAACCAGGTTTTTAACAACTACCAGATTAAAATGAATTAATAGTGTTTTGTTTAATAAGATGTTTTTTTAAGAGATAAAAAAAAATCATTTGTACTCAGTGAACGTGCACAGAAAAAAGTTACCCATGATTTATTACCGAAAATGGCTAAAAAGAAATGTTGACAGGAAGAAAAAGAAAAAGAACCAGGCAATCATCATCATTGCCCAAATTAATGACGACTTCTTCAACCTTAAACAAATGTTCGCCAAGATCTACGAAATTGTCCGGAAGAATCTTGAGAAGTCCCACAATACGTCCCGAATCCAGTACAATTTGCGAAGCCGTAATTTCGATAAGTCATTCGTGGTAGGACAATTGATCTACCGAAGGAATTTGAAGCAGTCTTCAGCAGCTAAAAATTACAATGCCATACCCGGGAAGCAATACTTACCCTGCAAAGTAAAAGCCAAAGTGGGGTTGCCTCTTACGAGCTGGAAGACCTAAAAGGCCAAAACTTAGGGATATGGGCAGAAGTTAGTTATTTATACCCAACGGTATGTTAACATGATTATACCCAACGTTGGCTTCCCACACTTAACTGCTCCGTTGGGTACTTTTTTCTTAGCGGACGTACACTTAAGACATCACCCGGGTTTTAAACCCCAGGGAATTTCTGGGATAATCAATTTCACCAACATAGGAAATCGTTTCACCTTAATTTGCGCCATTCATGCCTATCCTTAATATCGTCATAGTCAGAGTGAAGCTTTGTTGTTGTTCCCACCTCCACCTTGAACAATGCCGGCTGCTTTTTATTTTCTTACCCCTTTTTTACAATTTTTGGTATATCTACAAGGGTCAAACTATGGGGAATGTTTAAATATTTCTTAACGCCTCCCTAGAAAGTGAATTTAATCGATAAGTTTAATCTTTAGCTCGAGGGGTCTATTGCGCAATCGCCAGACACTCGAAAACTTAAAATTAGGACTCCCCAATACTTTATTCTTGAATGAGTGTGTGTTAAATTGTTCGTGGTAAATTATTTTCTGAGCCCAACAACTGTAAGAATAAAATGATTGAATAGACCTTTCTTGTGGATTTTTTTATTGGCTTATCAGAAGCCTTTCAATCTATAGAGTATACTTTTCTATGGGACCTCTGTATTTTGAAAAACAATTTAAAAAAAACTGTAAAATCACCATATCACACCATATGCGCCCTGTGGTGAACATCCATTTGGCCCTCTCTTCCCCAATCTGATGTTTCTCTTCTGTGGTGAGTTTCACGTTAACTTATTAGCTCTTCACTCCTATGGAGAAATCCTATAAGCAGATGTCAGTGATCGCGTGAAACATGGCAGTAGTTTTCTTACTCAGTCACTCCACCGGAAAGTCTCGTATAAAATCAACTTCTTCAAAACGACGTATCTGATTTTGTTAACAAAATGGTAAACAAATAATCAAACAATATTTTTCGCACACGCACATGCACCAGCACCCGATCTTAACTAAAGTGATATGGCCAAAAGATGTTCGAATGTACAAAAGTAAAACGCGCAAACTGTTTTAAAGTCGAGCGAAATACAAAGAGTCTTTTAATTATCTTTTCATACAAAGTTGTCGAGTTGTAATAAAAGAAAATAAATTCACACATACATATATAAATGAAAAAGATTGCAGGGTTGTACTTATCCACGAGGGGCGCATCCATAGAGATCTGATGATAGCAGAGTTTGTAATTCTCAACACACCCACTCAAACGCTGCAATCAAGTATTCCAATACTCGATCGTAACTTCTGGAACGCTGGAGTAGGTAGACCTTTGGTTAGCATGTCTGCCTGCTGTTCTGCTGACGGTACGTAGTCCATCTTGATGCTATCGGCTTCGATGAGTTCCCTCACGTAGAAGTATTTAACCTCGATGTGTTTGAGTCTTCCTGTATCCTTGGGGCTGGCAATTATCTTCATTGTAGATTGATTATCTTCGTGAAATGGTACTGGACTATCCGATTTCCAACCCAAATCCTGCAGCACACGTATCAACCATTGACCATGACACGCTGCTGCACAAAGAGCAATAAGTTCGGCTTCCGTAGACGATAGTGACACTGTGGGTTGCTTCCTCGCGAACCAGCTAACTGTTGCATCAAAAACCTTGAATACAGCTCCGGAAACAGACCGGTGATCCGTTACATCGTTTGCCCAATCCGCGTCAGAGTACGCTTCCAACAAAGCTCCATCGTTGTCTGCCTGGTATACGAGTCCAAAATCCAATGTTCCTTTGATATACCTCATCACTCTTCGCAGATGAGTCCAGTGTTCTTCGTTGAAACAGGCTTGACACTGGCTGAAATAGTTTGCGGCTGCAGCCAGATCCGGTCTCGAAGTCATGGAGACGTACATGATACAGCCCACGAGCTCTCGGTAGGGCTTATCAATCCTCTTGGTATCATCCCCTTTTCCCAGTCGCAGCCTATGTTCCATTGGCGTGGAAATAGGACGACAATTCTCCATACCGAAACGTACCAGCAGACTCTCCAAGTAGCTTCTCTGGCTTATACGCATAATCTTCTTAGCAGAATCACGAACTACCTTCATTCCCAAGAAACTCTTAACTAGTCCGGCGTCGGTCATCTCGAAATCTTTCGACATAGCTTGCTTGACTTCCAGTACGATCTCCTTCGATGGGATGATCACCAGTACATCATCCACATACAACACCAGGATGACTTGACGCTTCTCTGATCCCCGAACGTACAGACAGAGGTCACTTTCACTGCGCTTGAAGCCAAGTTCGTTCACAAAAGCGTGGAATCGCTCGTTCCATGTTCTGGACGCCTGCTTGAGTCCATAGAGCGATTTGTTAAAGCGACATACCATGCCATCTTCATGGCCGATGCCTTCTGGTTGTTGCATATAAATTTACTCCGACAACATACCATTGAGGAAGGCCGTCTTCACATCCATCTGATGTACCGCCATTCCTTCCCGATTTGCCAAAGCCAAAACAGCACGCAACGTATCCAAACGGGCTACAGGTGAGTATGTCTCTTCGTAGTCAAATCCACGTTTTTGGGTGAATCCTCTTGCGACGAGCCGCGCCTTGTATCGCGGTAGTTGATCGTCTTCTGTTCTCTTGATCTTGAAGATCCACTTGCAGGTAATCACACTACGACTCTTGGGAAGCTTTGTCAATGTCCACGTCTCGTTCTTGACAAGCGAATCGATTTCTTCCTGCATCGCCTGCTCCCACTGCGGCCAGTCACTTCTCTTCTGTAGTTCAGACACTGATTGAGCTAAGTCTTCAACATACACTAACGCGTTCAAAGCAAAACCAGCATAGTCTACCTCATAATCGTTATGTCAAATATGTGCACTACGGTTTCGAATTGGTCTGCCCTCAGGAACGACCTCTGCCGTCTCCTGGTAGCCGGTGTCCTGTTCAGCTTCTTCATACTCTTCTTCAGTTTCATCACTTCCAAGATCACACTCTTTATCTTCTTCTTCTTCTTCGACATCCTCGTCAATAGGACGTACTCGGATTACTGACACTTCAGTATTTTTCTTCTCCTTCGGTTGTTGCACGTTCAGAGATTCCACGAAATCAACGTATCTAGCGGCCACGATAACATTCGTTTCGGGGTTCCACACTCGGTATCCATTCGGTGAATACCCGACGAAAACAACCTTCCATGCTTTGGCGTCCAGTTTCTTGCGACGTTCTTTTGGCACATGAACGTACACAGTGGACCTAAACGCACGAAGCCGAGAAACATTAGGCTTCTTGCTTTCCTAGCACTCGAAAGGAGTTTTGTGTTCCTCTATAGCATTAGACGGACACCTGTAGAGGTACCCAGCTGTCTGCACGGCTTGAACCCAAAACGATTTATCGATCTGTGAATCCTGGAGCATCGCTCTAGCTCGTTCGACAACGGTACGATTCATTCTTTCACTGGTACCGTTCTGTTCCGGTCTATATGAAACAGTCCATTCGATTTGGATTCCCTTTTCACGACAAAACGATTCAAAAACTTTGTTCCGGTTCTCCCCTCCATTGTCACATTTCAGACGGGAAATACGCACTCCGAACTTAGCGGTGACTAACGCCTCATAATACTGAAACCACTGGATTACTTCGTCCTTCGTTTTCATCGGAAAGGTCATCACGAAATGCGACCAATCGTCTATGAACGTAACAAAATACTGTTCACCATCGCGACCTATCGGCGTAACCGGCCCGCAAACGTCAGAATAAACTACTTCCAGCACACGTGACGATCGCTTGCCTTCGCACACGGAAAAGGCTTTCGTGATTGTTTACCTACGACGCAGGGTTCACAAACAATTTCACTTCGGTTCATGTCTTTCGTAATTCGTCCGCATGCTAACATCGATTCAGTCGCATAATCAGCAGTCGCGTAGAGGTCCAGCTCATATAGCTTTCCGTTACGTACACCGGTTGCACTTTAGAACCGTTGTAAATCTTCACCTTTCCGTCACCGAAAACAACCTTCATTCCTTTCATCTCTACGTTCAACACCGAAAACAAATTGAAACGCAAAGAAGGTACAAATAACACATTGTTAACGATACATGGAACAGCTTCACCATTCACGATAGATAACATTCGTATGGTTCCAGAATGCCGTGCCACGATCGACTCACCATCTTTGGCGACGGCAATTTCGATCGGCTTATCAAGCGGTCGCAATACGTCAAACAGTTTTGCATCGTTCACTAGATGGTCTGAACAACCGGAATCTATAAACCACTGCACTCGTTTTCGATCCGGAATAATGTCACCATTCTTCAAAACCAAGAACGAAACAGCATTGCCGTCTGCCATGTTCGCCTTCGATCGGTTTTTCTGGTGTTTTTCGGTAGTTTTCTTCTGATTCTTCGGACACTCTGAGAGTTTATGACCCTCTTGTTGACACCCGTAGCACTTGAAAACTCTCTTCTTCTTATCCTTCTTCGGGCCCGTGAATGCGGCACCATCAGATCGCGGAAAAAACGATTCCGCACTACTACCGTTTCGTTTAATTTCTTCGTCTAAAAGACGACACTTCACAAATTCGAGTGACAATCCTTCTTCTGGCATCGTTTATAATGCCGTCACAACAGTAGCGAAACTCGGTCCGAGAGTGAGCAACAAATGGCATATCACGTCAATATCCTCGATCACTGCTCCTGTGTTCCCATATTCGCGCACTAATCGGTCAAACCGAAGAAAGTGGTCCTGAAGAGAACCAGACTCAAAACGTAAACATAGCATTTTTTTTCTTCAAATGCATTCTACTAACGATACTCTTTCGCTCAAATACAGGCGTCAAAGCATCCCAGATTTGCTTTGGTGTTGTTTTCTCCTGCACGTACTCTAGTTGAGTATCGTGTATGCGTGAGATCAACAACGATTTACATTTCCTGTCTTTCTTCGCTCGCTTCTCACATTTCACTTGTTTCGCACTTTTCACTTCTGCTGTGTCGCTCGCTCCATCCGCCAAGTCTTCCACTTCAGCCGCCTCTCGCTCCACACACACCAAAAGCTCGTACTCCTCGAGAATAACTTTCATGCGGAATTTCCACGCGGTGAAATTCAACCCGTCGAATAGGGGCAACAGAAATCGTTCGTTTCTATCTTCCTCTGTCATGATTCCACTTTACTTTAATCACTTCGCGACACTGGGCCCATTACCTAAAGTGATATGGCCAAAAGACGGTCGAATGTACAAAATTAAAACGCGACAAACTGTTTTAAAGTCGAGCGAAATACAAAGAGTCTTTATCTTTTCATACAAAGTTGTCGAGTTGTAATAAAAGAAAAGAAATTCACACATACATATATAAATGAAAAAGATTGCAGGGTTGTACTTATCAACGAGGGGCGCATCCATAGAGATCTGATGATAGCAGAGTTTGTAATTCTCAACATTAACAAAGTCTAATGTTCTTCTACCATTATGCTGATGCTAGTTTGCGTAGGGGTGCAAAGATTCTCAAGAAATTTAAGTTTGAATTTTCGTTTACCTGATGACAATATCAGATACATCGTTTTGAAAAAGTTGTCGAAAAATTCTGTTTTTGTTTTTGAAGCTAGGTTGGAACCAGTTCCAGCATGCGATACCCGAACTTATTGTCAGTGCAAACCTCAACCCGATACGTATTATATATAAAGATAAACACACCGACGTTCAGCACACATTCAGTCGACCCAATCTTGATACCTGATCCAGGTTGGATCTGAATCAAAATTGAAAACGATAAAGTTGTCAATGTTTGCGTAGAAAAGCCTCGTACCGCTCGTACCCAGTTTGAAGGGGAAAATTGAAGCGGTCAGGACGACGATGACGTTGTCAGATGCGGGACAAACGAGTGCGAAAAAAACAGCTGACGGAGAGTGATACTTTGAATGCCACCGCCAGAACAAGCAATGAAAGAACGTTGGCCAAGTGTTGGAGTATGAGGTTGTTTCTGTTCTACTTAGTTTATGAGCTTTCACCGGATGCACAGGTGGTATCGCTTGGTAAAGATTTTTGTAAAGTTTCTTCTGTTTGAAGAACTTGATAATAATCGGTTCCTTTTCAGTGTGAAAGGCTCTGTCTTTATCTTGTAGCGGTTACTCGAAGAGCGTGAGTTCGGGTGATAACCAAAAACGATCAAGTTGAGTTGTGGCACACTGTTCTGCATTTCTTATGAAACATATACAATGTTCTTAACCTAATGAAAATAGCTAAAGGACGGAGACGAAAAGCCCCGACGCAAGTAATAAACCTTTTCGAATCCTTATTTCTTTTGGCACCTCCCATCTGCATATTCTTATTCATTATGCATATTTCTCTAGCATAACGCATCGACTCATTGGAAGAGGAACGGGTGGAATTTATTGCCTCAAGAAAGAGGTGGCTTAAGCCCTTGTGCTGAACTGACCCGCTTGACGTGCCGCATGGGCTCAGTAGGATTTTTTTGTCACGAGCCGAAGTTAAGAGTCAGTTCCATTGTGATTATTTTACATTAATTAGTTTTTCCACTGTATCTATCTACACGCTGTTTTCTACAATTTCATTGATTAAAATTACTGTAGTACCTGTAAGATTCACTACGAGTAATTGATGCGATGCAAGGAGGTGGAGCAGCGCATCGAAGTTTTAGATAAATATTCTTTGAACGGTATGTAGTTTCGGATCATCCATGGAATTGCTTTAGATAGTTTAGTTGTTTTAGATAGTTTTAGATTATTTTTTCCCCTCGTGGCGGACATGCAAACATTTCAAATGGAATTGTTATTAACATTTTATTCTTTAAGGATATTCTCTATCCTTTCCGTGGGTTTCGCGTAAATGCTTCTGCGTAAAATTTCGAGCCCCAACAATATGAGTTATACCACGGTGTGTAGTTGATTAGAATTGATTTGCATTCAGCCCAGGAAAATCTCGGTTCAGTTTATTTTGTTGAAACTGGGTTAATAACGTTCGTTCCGCCATTAAATGTGTACGAAAGTTAAAGGCAAAGATGGGCCTTAGTGACGGATGTTAGACTGCGTGGGCCGCTGTCAGTATTCTGTTAGATTTGTACGTTTGGATTTTATACGAAGATGCTGAATTATTGGTGGAGGCATCCCATTCGACCGCACTGCTGATGTAGCAGTTGCCATGTTCATCTCCAACTGTTCCGGCAGCGAAAATATATATTCATCATTTTCGAACTATACTAGAAGCTTTGCTACGCTGGTTTACTTCAAGTATAAGGATGATTTGCATGGCTACTGGGAGAGTTAGTATTCGCTGAATGCTGAATCGACGGAGTGCTACATTTTGGATATTTTGGTTTAGCTGGAGATTATGGAAGCTTGTAAGAACCGAAATCGATCGAGGTTGACATGCCTCGATTACCTCTTGGAGATAATCGTGGTGAAGAAGGAATGGTTACGGTAAGACGTTAAATAAACGTATTCGTCGGTGATATGTTTGTTTATCAATTAATTCGCCTTATCTTACAATGAGTAAAAGTTTTGTTTATATTCTCAAAAATGTAACCAACAACCGTTGGTGGGTACGTGTCTTCAACATGATCACAATACTTCCACAAATCTTAATACGATGCCGGTGTACAGCACACTCATTGGACATTTTGATCTTGGTCGTCTTGTTTGTTTCCATTAAATCTCTGCAAAAAAACAAAGCCTACAAACTAGATAAAGGCACTACAAGGAAATATTTGAACGATTCGTGTGGATCGTGAGATGAGTCGTTCCTCGACTTCCAACTGGTTAATACCTAAGATAAGAGTAGGCAACTGGGTATAGATTTTGATCCAATTTTGACACATTGGTTGACATAGCCTCATGATAGACATAGTCCAACTGCAGCTCCTGTAGTGACTGCCAACCGGCTTTAAAGGTTGTACAGCAGACCGTACGGTGAGAAGGGAAAAATGGTGACGTTCAACTGTTGACGAGCGAAGAACATAAAGCTATCAGAGCTGTTCAACAGTGCTTGTAGGTGAACAATTTTAGGCATTGGGTTCTTCGACGTACCCCGGAGGGTCATTGGAACTCGAACTTACATCTTCTTTTATACAGAACAGTAGATGTTCAGCGGAGGGGGGTCTATCACTTCCATTCCATTAATTACAAATTCGGATTCGTTGATCAAGCTGAAAGCATTGGTGCGACACCACAGAATGTAGTACACTCAAAAGACCAACGCATTACTCTTCGCTCCGGTTCAACGGAACGTGCTTTGACGGGTACTGTTACTAAGGAGGTAGCGAATAGGGTAAAGAACGTAGCATTGATGAATCCATTCCGCTCGTTGTTAGTCAATTGATCACAGTCGATTGTCGAGGCTCTTGATAAAATCATCATTTTGTTGCTGGTCACCCCCTCGACCGGAACCAGTAGTCAATGGTTTCACTTTGAAATTTTCCGTACTACCCTTCGACAAAGTCATATCACACCTTGCCGTTTGAGATATAGGAGGCAACGGAGATGATGCAAAGGTAACAGCATTGAGCGATTGGGATGAACTCGTTAGTGGAAGATTAAACTGATTCCCTAGGTTGGATTTCTCTTACCGATGATTGTTGCTTTGGTGGGAAGCTTGGTCAGCAAACCTCGGTTGAATTGGTCGTCCGGTAGCTGACGATTTGCAATTCCCGCCGCAAACGAAGCCTGCAAGCCACGATGTTCCGGCGTTTGACTACGACTGAACGTCAGTAGGACATCGTTGCTGAGATAATCGTTTTACATTATCCATTATCTCGGCTGCTGACATATGAACTATTTTTGATCTTGTGTCCACCCCGTCTAGCCTCTTTACCTCCATGTTAACTCGCAGGATAAAATCCACACCAACGGTTGTCGACTTAGGCTATAGAATTGACCACTAAGTTTGATTTCGTCTACGCAAGGCACTGCGACCGTGTTCTCCTTGATCTTCCTAACCTGCTCCACCTCCTTGCATCGCATCAATTACTCGTAGTGAATCTTACAGGTACTACAGTAATTTTAATCAATGAAATTGTAGAAAACAGCGTGTAGATAGATACAGTGGAAAAACTAATTAATGTAAAATAATCACAATGGAACTGACTCTTAACTTCGGCTCGTGACAAAAAATTCCTACTGAGCCCATGCGGCACGTCAAGCGGGTCAGTTCAGCGCAAGGGCTTAAGCCACCTCTTTCTTGAGGCAATAAATTCCACCCGTTCCTCTTCCAATGAATCGATGCGTTATGCTAGAGAAATATGCATAATGAATAAGAATATGCAGATGGGAGGTGCCAAAAGAAATAAGGATTCGAAAAGGTTTATTACTTGCGTCGGGGCTTTTCGTCTCCGTCCTTTAGCTATTTTCATTAGGTTAAGAACATTGTATATGTTTCATAAGAAATGCAGAACAGTGTGCCACAACTCAACTTGATCGTTTTTGGTTATCACCCGAACTCACGCTCTTCGAGTAACCGCTACAAGATAAAGACAGAGCCTTTCAAACTGAAAAGGAACCGATTATTATCAAGTTCTTCAAACAGAAGAAACTTTACAAAAATCTTTACCAAGCGATACCACCTGTGCATCCGGTGAAAGCTCATAAACTAAGTAGAACAGGAACAACCTCATACTCCAACACTTGGCCAACGTTCTTTCATTGCTTGTTCTGGCGGTGGCATTCAAAGTATCACTCTCCGTCAGCTGTTTTTTCGCACTCGTTTGTCCCGCATCTGACAACGTCATCCTCGTCCTGACCGCTTCAATTTTCCCCTTCAAACTGGGTACGAGCGGTACGAGGCTTTTCTACGCAAACATTGACAACTTTATCGTTTTCAATTTTGATTCAGATCCAACCTGGATCAGGTATCAAGATTGGGTCGACTGAATGTGTGCTGAACGTCGGTGTGTTTATCTTTATATATAATACGTATCGGGTTGAGGTTTGCACTGACAATAAGTTCGGGTATCGCATGCTGGAACTGGTTCCAACCTAGCTTCAAAAACAAAAACAGAATTTTTCGACAACTTTTTCAAAACGATGTATCTGATATTGTCATCAGGTAAACGAAAATTCAAACTTAAATTTCTTGAGAATCTTTGCACCCCTACGCAAACTAGCATCAGCATAATGATAGAAGAACATTAGACTTTGTTAATGTTGAGAAGCCACGATGTTCCGGCGTTTGACTACGACTGAACGTCAGTAGGACATCGTTGCTGAGATAATCGTTTTACATTATCCATTATCTCGGCTGCTGACATATGAACTATTTTTCGATCTTGTGTCCACCCCGTCTAGCCTCTTTACCTCCATGTTAACTCGCAGGATAAAATCCACACCAACGGTTGTCGACTTAGGGTATAGAATTGACCACTAAGTTTGATTTCGTCTACGCAGGGCACTGCGACCGTGTTCCCCTTGATCTTCCTAACCTGCTCTTTGTTCAGGTACTCGTTCTTAACATTATGACCACGGGTATACTTTTGGTAGGTGCGAGCGTATACTTTTGGTAGGTGGTGCGATTCCTTTTCACTGTTCGGGATGGAGGGCAAGTCCGTCACGAAGTGCGCTGTCGGTACTGGTTTGGTTCGATGCGGATTATCCGTCTGGTAGTACAGCCGTTGAAGCAGCTCAATTTTACCCTCGATCAAACTGGTAACGTAGTACGTTCATTGCAGCAATTGTTCGCCAATGGCGATTTGTTCCTATTATTATTATGTTTGGGCCGCAGGCTGGTTAAATCAACCGTGAGATATACATTGCTTCGTACATTTTGTTTTGGCGTTTTGTTGTATATAAACAAAGTACAAAAATTGAGTTTCAAGATGATAATAATTTCTCTACTTTATAGAGTTGCCAAAACGCCTCATATTTGTTCCACATGGTTATATTCACCATAAAATGTGGAACAAATTGGATTTTTCAAAAATTTGAAACAAAATGAGGAGTCCATAGAAAAAAAAAGTTATTATCGCAAACGCTATAAGAAGATCTTTGCCTATAAAGGAAAAATATAAAAAATGGGGGTTAGGTCTGACGAGAAAGGTCTATTAACGGATATGTATGAAAGGAGAATGTATGAATGGGTTTGAATGAATGTGTATGAATGAGTGTGTAATTATTTTTCCCGAATCAATTTTCAACGAGGCAAAACTAGAGAGTCATTAAAATGTTCATTACTCTTCCAATTAGAGTCTATTTCTTAATAATAGTTTTTTCAAGTTAGTTGTAAAATAAATATCTAGATTTTTAAGGCTGATAGCGAGAGGGCGGGTTAAAAAAGCTTTATTCTGACGAATCATATTTCCAAAAAGGAAGTATTTTTCTATAACGCATATCAACCGATATAACTCATACTTTGTCATCTTATCTCAACCTATGACTAATCTGAAGTATAGTGGCTAGACTCACTGTGCTATTCCAAATAGTTTGAAGGAAAAAAGCGTCCATGTGATATCAATTATTGCTTCACATTGTAACTGAAATAGCAGTGATAGTGAGCCAGTGATTCATTACGCCCACTACGAATTCAATAAGCAGCAAACGGAACGCGGATCTATCTTCTGTTCGGATACCTTCACTTCTTCATATTAATCGTAGGGTCATGAATGTTAGAATCTCCCAGTTATTTCTTTGATCTTGCACTGTGACTATTACTCTCGAAAATAAAGGCTCCCTACAAGGAACGAGTAATTTCCCAGATTTGAAGACACTGACAATTGAAATATGTTTAAATATGAATGAGCTCGACAGCCAGACTCTATGGTTGAAAGTAACGTGATTTAGCGGAACAGATCTCATAGAGAAAAATCATTCCGCTAAATCAAATTAACCTTCAACGAAAATAGAGCTGTCACCATAAGAACTCCAAACCTAGTTCAATTCCAACGGCAGCCAGACTCTATGCTTGTGAGTTGGGTGATTTGGCGATAAATCAAAATAACGATCAACCAAACGAGAGCTGCTTCCTATCATCCTCTTTTAGAAAGTCCTTTTTTTTTACTAGCCAGACTCTATTATTGAGAGTTAAGTGATTTTATGGAAAAGATCTCATGTTGATGATGTGATAGGAAGCCACCACCAGTGCAGGATTTACCATGGCGTACAGTTCCTTCTTATGGCAAGGTCAAACTGAGAATCTCCTTCCAATGAAACGGATTACAGGATCTCCTTCCAATGAAACGGATTATTACAGGAAATGAACAGTAAGCAATACAAATTAGGATTTCCGTCTGGTGGTTCGTTAAAAGTAGGGTTAGCAAACGGCAGCAGGGTAAATGCACCCTTCTTTTAGGGGAAATGCTCCTTAAACTTTGGAAAAATGCTCCTTAGATGCGTTTACCCGGTATAATGCAATCGGAGGTATTTACCTTCTGGTTAGCGCTTGCCGGTTGTTTTGACGGGTCTTAAGTTTCTTCAAGGTTGTATAGCGGAGCTTCACTCCGCAATCTTCGAGGTAGTTTTGTCGGGTTTAAATTTCATTTTGACGAGTCTTAATTTCATTTCGACGAATCTTAATTTCGTTTTGACGACTCTTAAATTCAGAAACTTAAAACCCGTCAAAACTATACAATCTTGAAGAAACTGAAGTCCCTTCAAAACACCCGGCAAGCGCTAACCAGAAGGTTAATACCTCCGATTGCATTATACCAGGCAACCGCATCTAAGAAGCATTTTTCCAAAGTTTAAGGAGCATTTCCCCAAAAAGAAGGGTGCATTTACCCTTTGCCGTTAGCAAACTCACACAGAAAATAAGACCTTCGCTGATCTCGATCTGACGATTTCCATCAAGGAAGGCATAATTGTCATTCATGACTTGGGCCAGATAACCACGAATCCCTCATCTGTTACCTATCAAAACGGTCACATTAAACACATATTCTCCTAATTTATATCGCTAGAAGAATTAAAGTAGCTTAATTATACCTGAAAAAAACAGACTAAATGAATTATGGAATGCCCAGGATTAGCAATAGAATTATCCCTCCCCCTCTCCATAAAAATACCTCTATAATCCGTGAACGCACCCTTCTAATTCTGCCACGTTGACTTAAATGTCATACCGTCGTTGAGTGATCACCGATGAGAAGGGAAAAAAATAAACAAATAAAACCGTTGGTCGCAGAAAAAACGACAAATTCTTTATTAATTTAAAATCAAACGCTCCCTCTTGTGGGTCAAATGTAATTAATTGGCTTATCCAAAATGAAATTCAAATTCATAAAGATTAGGCGGTAACTGAAGCAGACGGGCCCTTCTGGCTTACCACTTAAAATGTTAAACATGTGTACAAAACATTAGTATCGTGAATAAAGACAATTGAAGCGTTAAAAAAAATTTACGACGGTCAGAAGGTGAACAGATCTCGATTAATTGAGTGTTGGGAGTAATTTTTTCACCCGCGCCATTTTCTTATTTATTCACAGTGCAAAGTAGTGAGCCGTAGGAACGAAAAAGCCACCAAGTTGCCATGCCACCACGATAGTGCTTGTGTTCGAAGCCATTGGATCGCGGTGCAGTTCCTAGCCGAAACGACACGATAGGGCGCCATTGCTTGATTTTAGATGAACCCGTTGCACCAAACCCCCACGGAGCGTTTTGCCAAGATCGCGGTCCATATCAGCCATGACGAGAGCGAACACACCAGTTCCGCTTGCACGATCCCGGGTCTTGCCCATCCAGCAGAATGAAGCTCACCAACCTGGACACGGTACCCTCAATAATGGATCCGGTAATGTGTTAAAATTTCCTTATCCTGTCCCTGCCGAACACAGAAATTTAATATGCATAGAATAATTCGACACTTAACTCAAATATTTTTCATATATTCAAAAAATACGATTCCTCAATTCTCCATTTTAGTTTCGCGGTCCACTTTTTAAAGGGAAGTAATTCCGTCATATCCACCCAATTCCTCTCCAGAGCCATGAAACGCCCCTAAGGTCCAAAAAAATCTAGGGCAAGATAGGTAGCCCCAAACAAAAGAGTTTCTAACAATTGGCGCCCAACGCAAAATCAAAGAAAAGTTTTCCACTTTCATCTTAAAGTGGAACCCTTTTCAAGTAAGCTCCGTTGAGAATTGGAATGCTGTAACTGTAAAACGTGAAAAGGTTTGTATTGTGAATAATATTACTTTCATCAAATGTTCATTTTCTGGTATGGGTTCGGATGATGAGAAATCTTTATAATTGTCGCCTTTCAAATCAACTCTAGAAATCTAATCTTTTATTCATTGAAACAGTGTAAATAGTTAAGCTTATAATAAGTAACAACTTTTAAAATCCACAGTGCTTCAAAATTGTAAACTTTTAGTTTTATAATTTTGGTTAGGGTTTAGCTTAGGAAAATAGCATAGGTTTATGCTAGTTTCTCCTCATTCGCATAGTTTATGCGATAACATAGGCTTAAATCTAGCCTTCTTTTTCAAATTAAGCTACTTTTTCTCACATTTCTTATGAATAGTAGCTTATTAGGGGTAATTTACTGTAGGGTTAGATTATTTGTTAGATTGTTGTATATTTTTCGTATTTAATATATTTTAAGACCATTTTTTATTACGAAAATGGCCGATGGACTGGTGGATTATCCCCAGGCTGTCGATGAAATTTTAGAGTGGTACCACACCTTGAGGGTGGACCATCTAATGCTCTATGAGCTTGAATTCGAGCTCAATATTCGGTCGATTGTAATCCGTGACGATCCCACCTATTCCCGGAGGTGAAGAAGCCTTCGTGATCATTTGAAGAATTAAAAGGAAACCCAGAAAACTATTGAGGTGGCATTTGATGTGGATTGGGAGGAAACCATTCAGTTTTGACGTCGAAATTTCGACGAGATTGTTGAAAGTTTAAAAGAAAATGATAAGATTCTTAGAGTGAGAGGGCAAGCAAGATTACTGCATTTTGACCACCGAATTATCCTTCTAGTAAATAATACTAGGGAATTGGAAGAAGCGGAAAACTTTTTGAAAGCGATGTTAATAGGCGTGGTGAAACTTCTTCAACACAAATTCTATAGGAATTCTGTGGAACAAAGAGTGGTAAATATAGATGATCCGGAGGACCATTCTTTGGTGGTTCTTTTTTCAACAGAGGGTGATTCGGCAGCTCGTATTTGTCCACTTCAGTGACTACTCAGACAACCACAAGTCGTATAACAGTGTTCAAATAGTATCGTATATTCCTATATTTTAAGTCCAAATCGCAATTAATTGTGGCCTTTATCGTTTTATGTTTAAGTTAAATCGTAAAGAGTGCAAATCTTCGACTTATATACGATGTGTCATTTATTCATCATACTGCGTCACAAACTAAATCGGATATACATCGCTAAATTTTTTAAATCGGATTTGTTATTACAAATTCAATGGCGTACGATATTAAATCAACTCATTTAAGAATTTGCACGTATATGGCCTCCACTTTTGCACGTAAAAGCCATATTTTTGCACTCCATACGATTTGTTTACTCATATATATATTATGTGTGTATGTAATAAAAACAACTTTCAATATACGTGCATTTTGGTTGTCTGGGTAGTATCGGTGCTATTCCCAAATCCATTCTGCGAATTCCCAGTTTGAAGCGAACGTATGTGTGAATGCGTTGATGGCGAGAATTAAAGAGCTTGAATCAGAACTGGATAGGCGAGATAAGCAGCGGGATGAGAGTTATGTAGCATCTATATCCGGCGCTCCGAGTGGAACCCCATCCACAGACATCGAATATGCTATCCGGAATAACTAGAGTTCCGATGATTAAACCTTCGTTCACTCCCTATCCAGCTCAACTTCAAGGCTCTGAGGATTTTAATAACACCGGTGATGCGCGCCCCGGTAAAGCGGTGCAAACCACCGAACGTTATACGCACAGTTCTGCCTATCCGACGCAACGAATTCACAAGGCCTTTCGGCCGCTTTTTACTCCAAACCGTGTACTAGTGTCACGTTCTCGCTTCCTCAGAGCTACTTGTCAGCACTGCCCCAGTCTTCCTCATTGTGGTAGGACCACCTTCAGAAGGCTACGGGTGTACAGCGTTTCAGTGGCATCCCCCTTACTAGTTCGTGGCTCGGAAACCCAGCGCAAGGTGCAGTACCAGTTTCAATTCCGTGGTCAGCTCCATTGACTACGAATAGCACGCCGAGTTTTAATCCTTGGTTTGGGAATCCGACAGTGGGCAGTACAAACTCTTCATGGTCCCAGAATCCGACTTTTAGATATGTTCCGTCGACCAACCCTTGGTCTGGAAGTGCTGCCTCAACTTCCTACCCTTATGCTAATCCTTCGTTCACCCCCAGAAAACTTTCATAGCCAGCCTGTGTCTAAATGGACGATTTCCAAATATGATGGTGAAGAACAAGTGTTGAAGTTGAATCAGTTCTTCGGAATGGTTCATGCCATGGCCGTCTCTGAACACGTCTCAGAAGTCGAACTATTCGATTCGGCGATTCATCTTTTTAAAGGACCCGCCTTGCAGTGGTATATGACCATGCGGGCCGCGGGACGCCTGTTGAGCTGGCAACACCTGGTTTTAGAGCTAAGGAGAACATTCGTGCATCCCGATCTAGATACCATGATAAAAATGAAAGTTTATCAAAATCACCAGTTGCGGGATGAAACTTTTCTCCAGTACTATCATAGTATGGATAAATTGTTCGGAACAATGAGTGTTCCAATTCCAGGGCACGAGAAAGTCCAAATTTTGATGCAAAATGTAAGAATCTATTATAAAAAACAGCTGAATTTCCATCCTATCACCGACCCTCAGACATTGGTGTCTGCCGGTCAGAAGATAGACGCCGTCAACTTCTATGTCTATAATAAGGTCTTCAGACAGGAGAAGTCGGTTAACGCGGTGGATAGTGCTGAGACTAGCACCAAGCCAAAAAAGGAAAAACAAGCAAGTAAGCAACGCTCCTCGCAGCCAGCACCTCCATCCGGTAACTACTTTTTGCAAGCCAACCCACATCAAAAGGGTTTCCCAAGCGGAGTCTCTGGTTTTCGGGGGCCAACTCGGTCACATGCGACACTCGAAGACATGATTGCGTCTCATCAGCCTCTTTCCAACCGCCACTGCCTCAATTGCGGCAAGTTTGGGCATCGGATGGACCAATGTCGACATCCGAAAGAAATGCTGTGCGAGAACTGTGGGTTTCGTGGCTACCCGTCCAACAACTGTCCATATTGCATAAAAAACGCCATCGCAGCGAGCCAAAATCACCGGCCGCTGAACCAGAATTTTTAGGCGTAAACCCTCCCACCTGTTTCGAGCCAGCTACCGATAGCCTATACCAGGGGTCTCAGGCGTTCTTCACGATTTTATAACCATTTCGCGACGATAATCTTCCGTATACTTCTGTGAAAGTTTATGGCGTAAACTTTCGAGCTATTCTTGACAGTGGTAGTAATCTTACCCTGATCAATGACACAGTCTTTAATTCTATTAAACCGAAGCGGATATTTCCACTTCGGGATCCCGACCGGTTACGCACAGCGAGTGGAGAAGCGCTCAATGTCCGTGGACAGATTTACTTGCCTTTTTCGTGGAACGGCACCATCAAGGTTGTTCCTACTCTGGTCGTCCCCAATTTGGCCATCAGCTGCATCTGTGGAATGGATTTCTGGAAGATGTTCAATATCCAGCCCACAATCACAGGATGCGCCATGATTGAACACTCAGAGGAAGAAACGAGCCTCGGGTCACCGCCGTCCCCGACTGTTCTAACTGCTCCAGAGCAGCAGACTATCGAAAAAATCAAAACGCTGTTCATACCAGCCCACCCCGGAAGATTGTCCACTACCCCACTGACGGAACATAAAATTGCTGGCATAATTGAACCCAGCAATTCAGAGTGGTCGCTAAACTGCTTACCAGTCGTCAGTCCTCATAAGGTTCGGCTATGTTTAGACACGCGTAAGATTAACGAACGTACTGTTCGTGATGCTTATCCCTTGCCACACCCCTGTCCTAGGCCAACTCCCGAGGGCAAAATACCTTTCAACTATAGATTTGTCGGAAGCCTTCCTCTAAGTTCCATTGGAGAAGTCTTCGATGAAGTATACGGCTTCCAGTGTGCAGGACAAGGGGTTCTTCCAATACACCAGGATGCCCTTTGGTCTCGTGAACAGTCCTGCTACGTTGGCAAGACTGATGGACCGGGTTTTGGTCTATGGTGCATTGGAACCCTATGTTTTCGATGACCTCAACGATATCGTCATGGTAACGGATACATTTGAGCATCACGTTCAGTTTCTTCGTGAAATTGCGCGCCGACTGAACAGAGCGATTGACCTGGAGAAATCTCAGTTCGGGATGCCGGAAATTTCCTTCCTAGGATATCTTCTGAGCTCGGAAGGTCTGCGTGGACATTCCGACAAGATCCGTCCGATCGTCGAGTATGAAAGACCGACCACGAAACCAAGCTCAGGAGATTCCTAGGAATGGCAAATTACTACCGGCGATTCATCCCGAAATATAGCGAGATTTGCGGACCCCTATCGGGTCTTCTAAAATCCAAAATCAAAACCATCGACTGGAATGAGGCCGCGGAGAGATTTCAGCTCCATAAATGAGCATCGGATCGCTGCCCCGATTCTGGAAGGTTCTGATTTCTCCCGGGAGTTCGTCATTCAGACGGATGCGAGTGATTTTGCTAGGGGCTGGAGAACTCACTCGGCAACAGGAGGATGTGAGCGGGTTATTTTCTATTTTTGTAGGAAACTCACCACTCCTGAGAAAAACTACCACGCTGCTGAGAAGGAAGCTCTAGCCGCCTTGCTTTCCATCAGAGCATTTCGGGGGTACATTGAAGGCAACCATTTCACTTTTATTAGTGACGGATACGTCGGCACTGACCCACATTCTCAAAACGAAATGAACGGTTGGTTCCCGGTGTAGTCGATGGAGCTTGGACTTTCAGCAGTTCGACATGACCGTAGTGCACCGGAAGGGCAAGGAAAATGTCGTCCCGGATGCACTGTCAAGAAGCATAGCGTTAGTCCAAGATTCACCGACTTCACCGTGGTACGCATCCTTGATGGAAAAGGTCACTACTCGCCCGGACGACTTCGTCGACTTCATGGTCGAGTACGGTAGGCTGTACAAGTTCAGCAAGTAGTTCCATCCAATGAAATCTCCGAGGTTTTGAGGAAAACGCACGATGACCACTTCCATCCTGGGTTTGACAAAACCCTCACTCGTGTCCAACAGCGCTACTATTGGCCCAAGATGGCCAAGGACGTCAGAGCACATATTCATGCTTGTTTCACCTGTAAGGAGGTCAAACCATCTTACGTCCAAACCACCCTAGAAATGGGGAAAATGCGCTGTGCGTCCCGGCACATCCATCAGTTCGAAGGATTTTGTAGGTCCACGTAGCCGGAAGGGAAATCAGCATATTTTAGTGATTTGTCGAAGTGGGTAATGATTCATCCGATGAAGAAGCTGGATAGTTGAGCCAGGAGTGTGATTTTGAAAAATCAGTGGTTTTACCGGAATTCTGTCCCTGAAACCATTATCACCGACAATGGCAGTACTTTCACCTCAAAAGACTTTAAAGAGTTATAAGACCACTTCAAAATCACACACTGGCTGAACTCCCGCTACCATTCGCAATCAAATCCGGTCGAGCGCGTCTACCGGACCATAAATGCGACCCTACGCACTTATGTCCAGAAAGACCAACGCGTATGGGATACGAAAATCCCCGAAATTGAACTAATGCTCAACACCAGTATACACGCTTCGACTGGGTTTACTGCGTATTTCATTACCCACGGACAAGAGCTATCGGAGCAGGGGTCCGACCACCATCTATCGCGTCACGGAGAGGAGTTATCCGCGGGAGAGAAAGTGGAAAGACGCAAACAGATGTTCGTCAACATTCTATTACAAGAACATGAATCAGTCTTAGGCCGTCGAAAATTACAATGCCAAACTTGGACGGCTGCCGGGTAACGAATAAAATCGGCTCATCTTCCTATGAGTTGGAGGACCTAGGCGGGAAAAACTTAGGAATCTGGCCAGCCGTTCACCTGAAACCAGGGTAGTGTGAAATCCGCAGGATTTAGCAAAACATCTGTTATGCTTTCCTTTTGAAGCTCAATTCCCCTAGAACAATTGGGGGGACTGTTAACTCCTCCACGATGGTAAATTTCGTCGATCGAATTACAATAACGATCGAGTGGGTTTGGCGAGAACCCTAGACCTTCTCAAATTTTATTATTAGGGCCCTAGAATAAATAAACTATTCAAAAACTGGTGTTTACGTCTGTGCGTTGCACTAGGATTATTTATATATATATATGTTTATATATATATATATATATATATATATATATATATATATATATATATATATATATATATATATATATATATATATATATATATATATATATATATATATATATATATATATATATATATATATATATATATATATATATATATATATATATATATATATATATATATATATATATATATATATATATATATATATAAGTTACTGTTTACTATACTGCGAAGGACTTTTTAAAAAACTAAAACTCGAACTACACTGTTTGAATGATAGAAATAGAATGAATGATTTATTACAACTCAATATTGTACCTAGCTACCTGTGGGCCCTATCAATTTAACTGCTGCCTAAGCATTCCGTTAGCAGACCACGTTGAACCGCCGGATGGTGTCCAGTTACGCTGATCGTTCTCGGAGCTGTTGCAACTCGCGCTCCAATTCGGACTGCTGCTGTTGCAATATTCTGACTTGTTGTTGTTGGATGGTTTCTACGTCGTGGTTGTTAAGTTCGGTTGGCTGGTGTGTTTCGATTGTAACTGTTCCCCCCTTAAGTGAGGAACGTCCCGGTCCGTATGTTATGTTCTTGCTGACAATTTTAATAAATATCCAAATGATAAGAATGCATATTGTGATGGTGGAAAACGAGAATCCTCCGAACGTTGTCCATAGCCTCAAGTGAAGACTTTCCTGACGCAGGTAAACGTGCTCCAATTTTTGTCGGTTGCTAATTGCTGTGTTGCTGATTTCTGCTATGTCGTGGTGCCTATGGAGGTTCCATTGGATTAAACTATTGTGGAATGCGCTGTGTAGTACTTCTGTATCGATGAAGGTTTCCGAACTTTGAAATGATTGACCGTTGAAGTAGATGGTACAATCATGAAATTTGATGATGAAATTTCCTGTGATTTCTCTGTCTTCGGGTCCACAATTTGTCTTCAATGTGTGGTTTCTGGCGTTAGAGATGATGATGGTGTTCTCGTTAACTAGTTGTTGAGTAGTGTCATTCTTGAAAATAGAACTACAACGTGATCGTTTTCCGTATATGACTGGATGGATACAGTCGTCTTCGAACTCGGTGATGTATGATGACTTTTGTACAAAGTCTTCGGGTTTATCGGTTGTGAACAATTTTAACCCATGCCGTATGATGTGGCTTGGATAGGATTTGATGACTTGATTATCTACTATGAGTGGAAAGATCCTTATAATGGTGGAGGTTGAATTTTCTAAATGTGGAACGTTTAAGATGTACAGCAGGTCACCATTTCGCACGGCAACTTTCGGGGTGACGAATTGTAATGCTTCGTCTGGAAAATTGACTTGTACTCCTTGGTCCTGAAGGGCAGATTTGATGATGTTTACCTCGCGTGTGGACCGTATTTTGTTGTTGGTAATGGAAATCTTCGAGAGGGTGATAGCTTCCTGAATGTTGTCTAGTAGCCCGTTAATGACGTCTATATTTAACATTGTTGTGATTGAATCCAAGGCATCCATGTTTGCTTTGTTATTGTTGTTTAATGAACTGGCTATCTGATTGACAGTTTGTGTTAGTTGCATGATTCTATCATTGATATTTTGGTTGATCCTATATTGATGATTATTTTGTTTGATAATTTCGTTCATGGTGGAGTTTATGATGTGCAAATCTTGAGCGTCGGGCGATCCAGCAATCCATTTCCATGCGGTGCCTATAAAAAATTAATTTTTTCCCAAAAAAAAATCACAGAACCCCAAAATAGTAAAAAAACCAAAAAAAAAGACAATCATCCCTCCCCCGCATTTTTCACTTACTATGAAAAAAACTATTCCCACATTATACCAAATGTTGAATCAACTATTTTTTTTTGTCGTTTTTCCCATACCATACCGGCCCCAAACACTATACTCCAAAAATCATCCCCACCCCCCACAATAGTAAAAATTAACTACAAAATCCTCTCTGTGTAGAGTCCCATCGTCGGTGCCGATGTGTCTGCTGTGGCTTCAGCCCGTACAGAGTTGAATATAATTTCTTGATCCTAAACTTTATCACTTCATGTAAGGGATTATTAGGGGTTATTTTGTTATAAAATGCGTTAGTAATGGTTTCTATGCTCTCCTCAATTCTAGCTAGGTTTACGGGGTGTATAATTTTTATGGATCCGGTTTGGATTTTACAATTGGTAACTTTGATTTGAGCGATTGGGTCGTTTCCGGTACCGATGACGTTTATAAATGGTTCACAAGATGTCAAATAGAATGCAATGTATAGTATAAATGAAGTACATAGTATCTGTAAAGTTAAGGTTAGTATGTTAGTGTTGGTTAGTAATTGGTTGATTATAATACAACAATTCTATCAGGACAGTTTCAAAAGTAATTGATAACGATGCTCTCCTCCCCCTTTAAGTAACGGAAATCCTCTTCCGGGTTAATTTCGTTAAATTTTGCTTTTATGGTTTTCTTTTCCTTTTCAAATTTGATTTATGTAGATGAATATTTCTATAATCTACAACAGTTTTTCTTCGATTGGTTCTAACGGTTTGCCTTTTAAATTTTGGCTTCTTTTTATTGGGTATGCCTGGAATTTTAACAAATATTGGGTCTCTTTCTGAAAATTTTGGCTCTATTTCACGATTTTTGTTGTGTCTATCGATTAGCTTTTTTTGTTGAATTTCTAAAGTTTGAACGATTTCGTCAAAGATTTCGTTCCTGTTATCTAGTATTCTCTGCAGATTTAGAGGCCTTTCCTCGCCATCTTTGATCCCAAAGAATACTTCGATAGGTTTTAGTTGGGTGGATGAGTGTATCGTTGCGTTGTACAACGTGGTTGCGATTTTATATATCTCTTTATTAGAGAGATCTGGATATTTGCTTCTAATGCACCTAAAGATCTCGCTAAGAGTTGAATGAAATCGTTCAACGATTCCATTCACCTCGCTGTGATCGGATGGTGTATAGTATGTTTCGACGTTTAGTCTCTGAAGGAGACCACGTAATTCTATGGATTTTAGTGCAACCTCATTGTCGCACACGATCATTTTTGGGGTGCCATATGTAGTGATTAATTTAATTATGCCTCTTTTTATATCCGGAATAGATCTGGATTTGACAGGGATTAACATCGCGTATCGCGATAATTTGTCTATTGCGGAAATAAAAAGGTTGGGGGTGGATATAAATATATCCACATGAAGGATATCTAACGGTTTGGACGGAAGTGGAGTGTAGGCAAATTTAATTTTGTAAGGGTTTCGTTCGTACTTATTTTCAAGACAAGTACAACAGAGGTTAATAAAACTGGTTACCTTTTTTCGCATTTTGGGGAAGTAGAACTGCCGGGAGATGGTTCTGTGATTATCTTCTATGCCGCGATGTGCACGATTGTGTGTGTCCTCTATAATTTTCTCCTGGTCCTCTTCAGATGTAACGTCCTGTAATATGGATTGAGTTAGTAAAAGTTTAAATGATTTTGAACGAGAAAAATGATTTTTATATGTAACTTGCATTATATTAAGCCATTCTTCGGGGCATAGTATGCAGTTGACCCTTGTTGGGTGCATATAGTCCCTAAGAATCCTTACCGCCACGGGTACACCAAAGGTGACACGTGTTATTGTTCTCCTTTTTATCCCAGAAAAGATGGTCTCGAGCGTGTCTTCGTTGTTGTCTCCTTTTTGGATAATGATTTGATTCCTAAATAGATTAATGGGTTTTTCTGTCATCTGGATCAACCCTCCAGCATCGGAGTTGGCTGAGTGAATAGTTTCGTTGTCGTCGCTTTCGTCAGATGATGATGAAGCATCGGTGTCTTGCTGGTTCAAATGTATTTCATGAGGTATTCGAGACAATCCGTCCGCAACAACATTTTGTTTTCCGGCACGGTATTGAATATCGTAATCAAATTGCTCCAATCTCAGCTTCATTCGAATAAGTCTATCATTTGACGTCTTCAAATTTAAAGCATAGGTCAAAGGTTTATGGTCTGTGTATAATGTAAATTTTCGACCAAATAGATATGGCTTAAAATATGTACACGCCCAATCGATGGCAAGGAGTTCTTTCTCAATTGTTGAGTAATTCTCCTCACTTTTCGTCAGCGTGCGTGACGCAAAGGCTATAGGTTTGTCCTTTCCTATGGGTCCCTGCGACAGAACCGCGCCTAATGCGTAGTTTGAAGCATCTGTTGTGAGAACAAATTTCTTCGTAAAATCTGGACGTTGGAGCACATGGCTGCTGGTCAAGATATTCTTGCAACGTGTGAAGGCTGATACAAACTCAGGTGTATGAGTGATCTTTTCTCCTTTACGTAGTTGTTGTGTTAAAGGCTTTGCAATTTTTGCAAAGTCTTTGATGAATTTTCGATAGTAACCCATAGTGCCTAAGAATCCTTTCAGTTCTTTTTCGTTTTTTGGCAAAGGCCAATTTTGGATTACTTTTATTTTTTCTGGATTGGGTTTAACTCCTTCAGGAGTAACTATGTGTCCCAGAAAAGCTACTTCTTTCTGGAGAAACTCGCTTTTATCAATCTGAATCTTCAGATTGTGTTTGCGTAGTGTTTCCAGAATTTTTGATAAGTTCACCAAATGTTCCTGTAGGCTGGTTGAAAAGATGATAATATCATCCATGTAAACCAGGCAAATTACGCCAATATGTTCTCGGAGGATGTTGTCCATCACCCTTTGAAATGTGGCGGGAGCATTCTTTAGTCCGAAGGGCATTCTGACGAACTCGTAGTGCCCACTCTCGACACTGAAAGCTGTCTTATGAATGTCCCTTTTTGCTAGCTCGATTTGATGGAAACCGGAAGCTAGATCTAATGTCGAAAAATACTGACATTTTCCTAATTTATCTAAAATGTCAGTGATGTTTGGGATTGGGTATCTATCATCCAAAGTTTTTTCATTTAACTTTCGATAGTCGATAACCAGTCTCCATTTTTTATGGCCAGAAGCATCCAGCTTCTTTGGCACTACCCATACTGGGGAAGACCATGGGCTATTCGAGTGTCGAATAATACCCTGCTCAAGCATTTGCATTATCTGTCTCTGTACCTCTTCCTTGTGGCAGAAGGGGTATCTATAAGACTTTGTATAAATGGGAAGTTCATCCCTTGTGTTTATTTCGTGATGAATGGCACTGGTAAAGGTCAATGTCTCATTTTCTTTATGGAATACGTCCTGGAATTTACCAAGCACTCTTGACAATTCTGACCTTTCTTCGGAATTTAAATGCTCCATTCGAAGTTGTTGTTCTAGAGTTCCTTTTTTATTCTTGCTAATATTTTTAGGTGAAGTTATTTCGAAATTATTAACCTCTACATTAAGGGTATCGCCAAGACTGATCTCTTTGGCGTCTCTGTTAAAATTGTGAATTAATATCTCAGCTTTATGGTTTTTACTAGTGTAAATTCCAGCTAAGATATGAACGTCAGGTAACAGTTCGACTTCCTTTTCCAAAAGGAAATCACCGTCCGGATTGGATGTGGGCAAGATGATTGCCTTGATCTCGTTTGCGTTTATGTTAATCAGTTCAGGATATTTTTTATGAAGAGGGATCGAAGTTGACCCAATTCTCAAGACGTCTTGTGCTGTATCTATAACAGCTCCTAATGACCTTAAGGACTCGTATCCTATAAGTCCATGGAAATAATTATGAAAATCAAACAAGAAAAATCTTTGTGGCGGGAGATTTTTGTCAAAGGTCATGAAAGGGTTGAAATGTGTAAACTTATCAACGAAAAATGTTCCGCTGATATTAGTGATTTTGTGTTTTGCACCTGTCCTCGTGATATCAGGTGAAACTAATCTTGGTGAGAGATAGTTTTTATTGGCACCGGTGTCAATAAGAAATTTAATCTCACCAAATCTGGGTAATTGAATTATTACATATGGTAGAAAGTTATTTGTCATTCCTCCTGAGGAATGTCCAGAGCTGTGTGAAAATTTAAATTTTCACCTTCAGTAAATTGTTCAAGATTTTCTTCAACCGGAATGTCGTTTGGGTAATCTTCGGTTGGCATTTGTTCACATTCAGGCTCGTAGGAAGGAAAATGATTTCCATGATAATAAACATTTGGTTGTTCATGTGTTGGATGGTACGATTCATGGTAATTAATAGCATTAGCGTGGTAGTTATTATGATTTTGCCTCGATTGCTGAGACACCACTTCAGGTTTGATTTGAGCTCTACCTGGTTGAGGAATAAAACGATTGTTTTGTTGAGGAATGAAATTACCGCGATTATTTTGCTGAGCAGCAAAATTACTTCTATTTTGTGTATTCTGGTGCCATCTATTCTGATTATTATAATAGGGCTGTTGTGGTTGTCTGCTGAAATCATTTTGAGCAAATTTATGAGCAAATGTCTGTTGTGAAGTTTGGAATTTATTTGTGAATCCTCCGTGGGGTGGAGTTCTTTGAAAAGTGTTGGAAGTTTGGAGCTTCGCAGGTTGTTTAGAGAATTTTTCCTTCTTGCGCTGAGCAGCATTGTATTGTGCCAACGCGCTTTGAAAAGCCGCGAGAAGGGTATTCGGTCCAGTTGCTCTAGTAAGCATAGAGTAAGGCTCATTGAGCCCGTCAATAAAGGAATTCATGATCATTTGTTCATAACTTTTAGATAGAGTGTGAACGCAATGTTTTGTTGCACTGTCTAGAGCTAACTTGTCGATAATGTCAGACAATAACTCCTGACATTCGTTGTAAAAGTCTATGATTTTTCTGGAATTTTGTTGCAAGTATGTTATTTGTGAGACAAGGCCACAAAGGTCTCTTTTGTCTCCAAAATATTCTGTGAGCACCTTTTTTATTGCGCTCCATTCACAATCTGTGTGCCTAGACACTAGCGCTTGGCTAGCTTCGTCTAAAATCTTATCTCGGATTACGCTCACCCATAGGGGCATGACAGAGTCAATCTCCGCTGTAGATGAACATAAGCTTTTAGCATGTTCGAGCTTCTTTTCTACAGAAGCGATCCATGCTGATAAAGTTTTCTTGTCCCCCTTGTAAGGAACGATCAATTTTATTGCATCTGGTACTCGAGATGCATCAAAAGAGGATGTTTTGCTAGGAATTGCTACCACTCTAGATGGTCCTGCTTCCGTGGCATCGTTTCTCTCTTGCGTTAGCGAGGCTATTTGTAACCTCTGCTGTTCGAGTTGATTAGCTAGCTGCTCAATCATACTGGGTGGTCCAGCCTCTTCGCTATAGTCTCTTTCTTGAGAAAGTGAGGCGATTTGTGACCTCTGTTCGGCAAGTTGAACAGTCAGTTGTTCGATTTGCCTAGTCAGATCTTCCGTCATTTTGCGAGTTAACATACGCTGTTTATCACGGTTTATACGCTCACTCACACTCACACGCGCACAGTTACTCTTTAATACGCTGTAAAATCTGTATTAACACTTGTTTAAGCACTAAATGATAAAATAAAACGTTGATAAAATTCGATTAAGATAAACACTTTATAACACTTTTGATATTTTTCGACTGCGCCTTTTACTTAATATTAATACCTACTTGAGCGAATCAGGTGCGATAAGCCGTCGCGCTGATGATCCGGATGATTGATAGGGAGTGTCCTGGTTCGTGGGTGGTGAAAGTGCTGGAATTCGCCACAACTCGTCAATATACCCTTGGCGATGTATCAGCGTCGGTCGATGTTCCCTCGGCGATGCTTCTACGAACGAATTCACTTCACTTTTCAACGCACTTCAAAATCCTACCGACCTAAGCCAGTTACTGTTTACTATACTGCGAAGGACTTTTTAAAAAACTAAAACTCGAACTACACTGTTTGAATGATAGAAATAGAATGAATGATTTATTACAACTCAATATTGTACCTAGCTCCCTGTGGGCCCTATCAATTTAACTGCTGCCTAAGCATACCGTTAGCAGACCACGTTGAACCGCCGGATGGTGTCCAGTTACGCTGATCGTTCTCGGAGCTGTTGCAACTCGCGCTCCAATTCGGACTGCTGCTGTTGCAATATTCTGACTTGTTGTTGTTGGATGGTTTCTACGTCGTGGTTGTTAAGTTCGGTTTGGCTGGTGTGTGTTTCGATTGTAACTTATATATATATATATATATATATATATATATATATATATATATATATATATATATATATATATATATATATATATATATATATATATATATATATATATATATATATATATATATATATATATATATATATATATATATATATATATATATATATATATATATCAGAACCGGTGTCAACAATAAAAGTACATCTGGTATCTGAAAAATCTACATTAAGACATATAAAATTTGAGATGGACGCGTTCACTGTGAACGCGCTCCATACTGGCTGCCTAAAAAATTAGCCATTTGTTGCGTTGTTGGACTTACTTGTTGAATGTACAGACTCTGAGCCTGTGGTTGATTTGGTATCTGTTGGTTTGATGGCTGTTGAATCATATTATTCGGATTTTGTTGTTGATTCTGATCAGTGTTTGCATTGAGCATTGCGTAATTCGGATTAAAATTTCCTTGCTGGGGCCAATTTCCCCTCTGCTGAGGATGTCGTTGATATCCTTTTCCTCTGTTGTTGTGGGTAGCTATTATTTTGATAATTCGAGTAGGTACTATTTTGATAATTCGGGTAATTTCGTTGGGTTTGGTTATGATAACCACGGTTACCTCGCCAATTTCCATGTCCATTACCTCGTCCGTTTCCACGTCCTCTTCCAGAGAACCGTGTTTGTATTTGGAAAACATTATGTGTTTTCTCAGCGGGCTCATTTTCGGCTGCTTTGCCAATAGCAGCAGAAAGTGTCTCAAATTGTCCTGCTTTGAGGATCAATTTGGTTTCATTGTTTTTAATTCCCGCCGTCAGTGACTTAACAGCAGCCTTTGTGGATATTTTTGTCGCTGCGTCAATCGGTATTCCTTCATCTATGTAGGCTTTTTCTAGTTCGAGCGCTAATCGCTCAATCTGATTTGTGAAAGTTGCCAATTCGTAGATTTGCCTAGTAGCGTTTAATTTAGCGATTATAACGTCAGGCTGATCAGGCTTGAAACATTTCTGTTTTAACCTGTTTATAATTGATGTCAGCAGGGTTTTCGTGCTTTTCCTTCCTGTTTTGATAAAACAACCTGGATTGCCAAAGCGCTATGGTCGTTATTAATAAGTGTATCTATAGCAGTCAATGCTGCTACTACACTATTTAGTTTCTCGGTTGATCCATAATATGATGGTACAAGTGAACTTATCACTTTTATTATCTCAATGTTATTTGCCATTTTTTCTGGAATAATTGTTTTTTTTTATTACGAATAATATAGCTTACGCTATTGTTTTAAATTTTACTACGTGTGTGTTGAGCTCTAAACGGCAATTTATAAGATCTGTTATTTCACTATATATTTCGCGTACTGCTGTTAATAAAAATGTATCCTCTTCTGTTAAACCGAGGAGGTTGTCGTAAATTATTCTGCTTTCATGATGTTTATTTATTAACGTTGTTTTTAGGAATTTCCTATTGGGCAATTTTTTTAAATTTTTATGTATGGCCGTAAATTTCTGACCAATATATCTATTTCGATTTCCAATGTCATTTAAAATTAATTTGTACTTATCTTACAGGACACAGCTCTCCTTCCTCATTGTCTCGATGGAATGGTGGAGGCGCTCTCCTCATACACACATTCGTTGCTCTATCCTCCGTTGTTTACTGCTTCGCTGATTTATCTGTTCACTTTGCTTCAAATTGATCTCCTGGATTTCCTTTCCATTAACTCGACGTAACACGATAATTTCTGAAGTGTATCGTACTTCAAATGTTTTTCCGGGTCACTTACTAGTTCTCTGCACTTTTCATAATTCTTTAGTTGTTTCTCCTTATCTGGGCCGTTGGATGCTATTAATAGGGTTTCCACTATTTTTAGGCCTCTCTCTGCGTTCTTCCTCATTTGTGTTTTTTCTTGTTCGCAATTCATGGTATGTGAGTGTGGGTTTTTAAATGTTTCCGAATGACCACTTTTAATATACCAATCCGATAATGATTCCTCCCATTTTATTGTTCAGGGCATCACTATGCGTCACTATCCCCTGCCTGGTGGTATAACACCACTCAGCGAAGGGAGCATTTTTCTGGCCACCGTCTTTAGGTCCTTTTTTGTTGCACTCGCGGTGGGTTTTTTCTTACCCGTATGTTCGGTGACATCATATAGTGGGCTAAACTCTACTGCTTCGATAGTAGGTTTAATTGTTAGCACCGCACTGTTTTCAATTACTCCTATAAAGTTGTTGTCCACTAGCACTTGGACAAAGTTTTTCATTAAATGGGTTTTCTTCACAGTAACCGTGTTGTTTATTGTTTTAGCTGCGTTTAATTTTCTTAAAGTGTCTCTTAGCGCTTCCATTCCTGTTTTTTTTCTTAGTTGAACGAAAAATTAGGTGGTTCTTTTCACATCTCACTTAGCACATCGGTTAAGGATACAGCACTCTTGATCCTTTCGTCTGTCTTCAATCTTTCGTGCTTAATCACTGCGCGCATAATTATATACACAACACCAACCACTATCATTGCTAGTGTTACATATGCGAGTATTGACGTGGCGTTGGCTGTTTTCTCCAGATGCTCGGTTTGATTTGTGTTGATTATTTTTATAATATCTTCATGATTCGTTAGGGATTTTTCAGTAGACTCTTCATTCCCCATTGTTGCACTTTAATTCGCTGATTCTTCATTTTTGCACGGTTTCGTGCCACAACTGTCGGTCGCAATAAACTATCTTTCGATGTGGTTCCATACAACGGGTGTAGACTTCATTTTCGGCTGCCTGGGCTTTCTTTTGAAACCTGCAGGTCTTAACTCGTAGGAGTGAAGAAAAACTTGTACTTTGTTTAGAGTAGTCGATTGCCCAGGAAACCAGTTTAAATGTATACCCTAAAATGTAAGCGCGATATACATGTATATATCCCCTGTGGTCAAATCGTATATGATGCCATAAAACTCCTTGTACGTGTAAAAGTGGAGGCGATATAACTGCATTGAATGAAATTTAGATATCGACAACGATTTAAAATCTAAATAAAAACGACTTGATAGACATTCTTACGATCAAATTCGTTACGAATCCAATGTTTTTAATGTGCATTGCAGCGATACTTTTCATTAAACTCTACGACTATATGACCATACATATGCCACTAAACAAAAGTATGAGTACAAGTTATTTTATTATAAACACGATAGTAATTGGATGCATATACGGCTAGATTTGGATTGGTATTTTATACGACTTGATCTAAACATTTCACAAAAATGAAAAACAAGGCCACAGGTCTTGCATCCGTATTGAAATATAGTGAAGCAGCCAAATTCTTGTTCCTCATGATTGATCTGTTTTTTTTTAAATACTTTTTTTCCATTTAACTTAACCACTTTCACTCAGTCTCGAGTCAAGCACTCTTATGTCGGTAAATGTCATCCAGTACACTGCACCATATCCTAGATATGAAATATACTTATGTTCGGCAATCACATTTTACATTCATCGTAAGGAAGGCCAAGGTAAATCGTTTAATTAAATAAAATAGATTTTGTTATACGATTTAATATAAAATCATATGCGGAAAACTTCATTACTTTGTGCGATTTAACTTGTAAACATACACGATATTCTGCACGTATGCATTGTTGTTTTTATTGGTTTTAACGCGTTCATCTGATCAACCGTTCATCTAAACATTAAGCGTATTCAAGTATCCGATAAATTATCCGAGTTAGCACCAAGAAGTAACTATCTAAGTACAAATAAATGTGTTGCTAATTGAATTAAAATAACAGTTCGTCTATACATGGATTAATATGTTCGACGACTTCACATTACACACGATTTAAAATATACATCAAATGATTTGGCTCATACATATGATGCAACTTTTATTATTATTATAATTTAAATCGTAAATCATGTTTTGCGTTACCATTTTGTACGATGTGTTCCATATGTAGTACATATATTAAAAAATAATTTGATAATGTACGTATATTCTTAGATGCATGGAATATATACGACTTTTCACATTCATAATCCGGGGGTTTTCACATCATTATGCGATTTTAAATGAACTATCGTATTAAGTACTAAAAAATGCATTCTGTGCGATAAAATGCGCACATCGACCATACTTAGCATATAGTTATATTTCAACTCACATTTTATACGATATAACTACTCCCCAGCGCAATTTGTTTTGTTTAGTACATTTAGAAGACTTTATTAAATATATATAAATTAAGAACTCATTTGGAGTTTCGGGGTTTTTAAAAAAAGGTGAACACTGAACTACACTATGTGAAGGTAAGACTAATAATGATTTTATTGAATGATCGAAATTGGTTGAAACCTACCAATGTCCCTAAAAGTCCTAACACTGCAATTCTCAGCTCAGGTGGTCGGGTTCGTAGTCCAAGTCGATGTCGCATGTTGTTGTCCTACTGTTGTCATGTGCTGCGTCGGCTGTCCTGGGTGCGTTGGCTTGTTATTATCCGGTGGCCTCGATGGGCTCGGTGTCGAATGTGCTTACGGTTGCACGTTGGTTATTATGTTGATGAGCTGTTCTTTGGTGACGGGTGATGATGTGTTGGAAAGTTGAATGGCCCTCGTGTTAACTGCTTCCCCCTCAAGATTGGATCGTCCCGATCCAATTCCGCCATGGCTTATGTCTTCTAATGTGGATGATGTCCGCTTTTCTACGTTGACTGTCAGATTTGTTCGGTCGGCTGATGTTGTCTTTTTAAACCAGTTGTAGACTACCAAGCATAGGCCTAAAATGATACAAGTGGAAGATAACCCCAAACTTGTGGCTGTTTGGAGCGTATGCTGCTGTTTTATTAACTGAATCTGCTCCCGATTCTTGATGTGCAATTTTTCCAATCCTTGAAGATCTGTTTCCGATGTGAACACGGTTTGTTCAATTTTGACTCCATCCAGAGGTATAACTGTTGGGAAGATGTGTGCCGAAAATGTTGTGGTGGTGAAGTTTCTTTGATCAATCTTTATGGTACAATTCGAGAAAAATATCAAGAATGTGCCTGATAACTTCCTGTCGTTATTTAAGCAATTTGTGGATAACGTGACTGTTGAATTTTTCACGACGACGTAGTTGTCTGTCAGTCGTTTTATATTTGTTAGGTTCCGGTAGTTTGTAAATGAACATTTTCCGGTAGTCCTCTTATGATTTTTGAGAAACAACTGTCGTCTGAGACGTCTTGGAGCTTATCTTCGTCGCAGAGAGTTTTCTCTCCGATGTATTGACAGCTTTCCTTGAGAAAATACGTTAGATTTCCGTATATTACTGCTTGATGCCATGGTAGCTTAACGATCTGACCATCGATGGGAAGCGGTTCCAGGAGTAGACTGCTGAAGGTATATGGTGAGATTTGTGGAACGCCGATTATGAAGTATAGAACTGAACCTTTGAAGAGTGCTCGAATATCCAAAAAATCGTAGACCTGATCAGTGCTGAGAACTGTAATTCCCTGTTCTTCTAGTCTATCCAAAATAAACTTGAGTTCCTCTGACTCTAAGAAATTCTTTGAAATGATATTAATTCTAGCTAGCTGGATTACTTCGAAAATTGAGTCAAGATGTTTTTGTAAAAGATCCATATGGAATGAAATTTTAAAAGCTTGTCTTATTGCTGTAAAATTTTGATTGATTAGCTTGTTTATAATTAAAGATTGCCTAGCTGTAATTATTTGTTGTTTAATTATTCTTTGTTCTGCATTCACTGTATCAATGATCTTATTAATCCTATTTTCCAAATGTTGGTTAAGTTTGACCTGTATATTATTTTGCCTGGTGAGATCCAGATTCCTATCTTTTAAATCTTTAATGTCATTATTAATTTGGATTAAGTCATTCTCATCCAAATTTCCGGTAATTACTTTGATGGTTGAGCCCAATAAATTAAAAGCTCCTCTTTTTTGCCTTGTATGTTTGATTGGTAAAAGTCTTCTGTATAAATTCCAAACTTCATTGAGCTTCGCGTTTAGCATAGATGTCAAGTCCGTGAAATCTTCGAAAATTTTGAGTCCATCGATAGCAAGTTCGATGTTATCTAAAAGTGGTCTGTATTTAGTTAAGTCGATAGCGTGGTATATTCGATGTCTGCCCGTCTTAAGAATTGTGTTTCCTGTCTGTAGCGTCAAGAGTCCTGGATTTCGCGTCAAATCGAAAAGTTGTATTGTCTGTGATGCGGTCATCACAATAGTCAATGTCATGGTCAGGGTCACTGGTTGAATCCACATCTGAAATTAAATGTGACAAAATTTTGGGTGGATTCATTTTCTCCGAATATTATCTTTATGGATTTCCCTATCAAAGTTGTCGAGGAAGGTTCTCCCGTGGTCTTCGACTACTTTGATTGGTTGGTATTTCTCCCGACCCTTATTCCTAATTCCTTGTATTTTGTTGTAAACAGTGTCCTCCGGTGTGAGGACTGGTGGGTCCTCCCTTGTTTTATTATGATATCCCAAATTTTTATTTTTTGTAATGTTTGAGTTTTTGATTACTTCTTCGAAAAAGTTATTTCTATTTTCTAAAATTTTTCCCATATCCAAAGGCCTTTCCTCTCCATCCCGTAGAGCATAAAAAATTTCTCTGGGTTTAAATTTTGTTGCCGAATGTACCGTGTTATTATAGCACGTAGACGCAATTCTAAATATTTCCTTATCAGTCATATCGGGATAATCCGGTTTGGTGCATCGAAAAATTTCATTCAACGTTGAGTGGAATCTTTCGACTGTTCCATTGCTTTTACTATGATTTGGAGGAGTGAAGTGAATTTGGATATTCAAATTATCAAAAAGAGCTCTAATTTCAATGGACCTTAGAGAAGGCTCATTGTCAGATATAATTAAATTTGGGGTACCATACAAAGAGAAGTATTTGGTAAGTCCACTTCTGACGTCGTGGATGTTTCGTGATTTGATCGGTATTATTGTACCGAATCGAGAGAATTTATCTAGGAAAGAAATAAAAATGTTAGGTTGTTTGATGAAAATATCTATGTGTATTATTTCTAAAGGCTTTTTCGATGTGGGTGTTGACCCTAGTTTTATTTTGTACGGATGTCTCTCGTACTTATTTTTATTACAAATGCGACAGAGTCTTATGAACTGTCGTATTTTACATTTCATTCCCGGGAAAAAATATCTACTAGAAATTTGACTATTATTTTCCCAAATTCCCCTATGTCCATTTGAATGTGTTTGATCGATTATCAAATTCTGATCTTCAGCCGTTTTAAGATCAATTAATATTTTTTGTGAAAGGCAGACTTTAAAGGGTTTTCCTCTACTAAAATAATTCTTGTAAACTATTTGAATGGTTTGTATTAAACTTTCGGGGCAAGAAATACAATTGGTTCTTTTTGGATCTATAAATTCTTTAAACATTTTAATAAGATACGGTACGCCAAAATTAGTTTTTGTAATAGTTCTTCTGAACATACGAGGAAATATTGCTTCGTAAGTTTCCTCTTCATTTACTCCGATTTTTAAGATAATTTGATTACTGAATTTATTCAGCGGAGATTCCGTGCAGGGAATGAATGCTGAATCGTCAGTATCTGCGGAGTGTACCGTTTCGTCATCTGAAGAAGGTTCGTCTTCATGACTAGATGATGAGGGTGAATTTTCCTCTACGTCGTTAGCATTCAATTCCTCTCGTACTCTTGAAAGGCTATCTGCTACGACGTTTTGCTTTCCCGGTCTATATTTTATTTCATAGTCGAACTCTTCCAAGTAAAGGCGCCAATGAATTAGCCTACTATTGGAATCTTTGAGATTCAGACTATATGTTAATGGCTTATGATCTGTGTACAATGTGAATTTTCTTCCGTAAAGGTACGGCCGAAAATACTTACATGCCCACACGATTGCCAATAACTCTTTCTCAATAGCGGAGTAATTTTCCTCCGATTTATTGAGGGTGCGGGAAGCGAAGGCGATTGGCTTATCGCTACCAATTTGACCTTGGGAGAGAACAGCGCCAACAGCATAGTTGGAGGCGTCTGTTGTCAAAATAAACGGTTTAGTAAAATCAGGGTACTGGAGGATATCGCTCGAGGTAAGGATGTTTCTACAACGCTCAAAGGCATCTATGAAACTCTTAGAATGAGCAATTTTTTCACCCTTTCGCAGTGCCTGGGTCAATGGTTTAGCTATTTTCGCAAAATCACGTATAAACTTGCGATAGTAGCCTAAAATGCCAAGGAAACCTCTAAGTTCCTTTTCATTTTTCGGTAGTGGCCACTTTCTGATAACTTCTAGTTTATCAGGGTTAGGCCTGACTCCATCACGTGTTACAATATGTCCAAGAAAGGCAACTTCCTTGTGTAAAAATTCACTCTTATCAAGTTGAATTTTCATATTGTATTTCCGGAGAGTATCAAAAATTTTCCTCAAATTGTCGAGGTGTTCTTTAAGGCTCGTTGAGAACACGATGATGTCATCCATGTAAACCAGGCATCTGACACCTATATGTTCTCGCAATATATTATCCATGACGCGTTGGAACGTCGATGGAGCATTTTTGAGGCCAAAAGGCATTCTCAAAAATTCATAGTGCCCGTTCTCGACACTAAAAGCTGTTTTCTCAATATCGCTCTTACTAACCTCGATCTGATGAAAACCAGATGCAAGATCGAGAGTAGAGAAATACATACAACGGCCTAACTTATCGAGAATATCGGTTATGTTAGGTATGGGATAACGATCGTCAATCGTTTTCTCATTCAACTTCCGATAATCAATGACAAGACGCCATTTCTTTTTGCCGGATGCGTCCAGTTTCTTAGGAACTATCCAGACGGGTGACGTCCACGGGCTGTTCGAAGGTCTAATAATACCTTGGTCGAGCATTTTAGAAATCTGTCGCTGAACTTCCTCTCTGTGACAGAAAGGGTAGCGGTATGATTTCGTGTGAATTGGTATGTCGTCACGTGTTGTAATTCTATGTTTGATTGCGTTTGTGAAGGTCAATTGCTGTCCTTCCATAAAGAAAATATTATCGTAGTCTGCAATCATTTTTAATAAGTTGGTTTTTTCTTCGATATTTAAATGATCAAGTCTCAACTGATCAAAAAGTGGTTTTCTATTAAACTCGTTTTCCTCGTCTTGAGTTGGTTCCTCTAAAGAGAAGTTATTAAGTTCGGCTTCCAGAGGCTCATCAATTTCTAATTTTGTAGGTTCATTTTTCAGGTTTGTTACAATTGCAAGAAAACGTTTATCTGTACAACTGTAAATTCCAGTTGGTAGTAATATATCTGGGGTTAAAAGAATATCATTCTCGAGAAAAAAGTCTCCGTCATTCAACATTGAAGGTAGACTCAACACTTTAGATTCATTGGAATTAAATTGAGCCACTGTTTTTTCTGGGTATTTACGTGACATTTGTATTACGCCAGTGGGGAATTTTAGTTTATTTTCTGTTGTCAGAATATCAGCTTTCATCGTACGCAAGGTTTCGTATCCGATGAGGCCGTCGAAAAAATTATGGAAGTCAAACACGTAAAAGATTTGTTTGTTCGAACCCGGTACGCTTGGAAATGGGTTGAATTCTGCAAATTTATTAACAAGATGCGTACCTGATACATTTCTTATTCTCATGGCCTGTGTGAAACGGCACTTTTCATAATTAACGTGTTTTGTACTGATGTAGTTTTTGTTTGCACCAGTGTCAATCAAAAACTTCAGTGGTCCTTTGCTAGTAAGAATTTTTACATATGGTAGGAAATTATTTATCTCTTCCTTAGTACTTCCGCCATTAAATGAAAATTTATCTCATCGGTATCACAAGCTACTTCTTCATTCCTTTCTAATTCTGCTGAACCCGATATACAAGGGATGGGTTCAGTGTCGGGGGCTTCGTCATAATATTGATGTGTTTCATCGTATTCGTAGTGGGGCTCATAAGGCTCATAAAAATCTTCACCCTCATGATAGTTTATCACGCGGGGTCTATTTATATAATTTATCTGCTTTGACCTTACAGATGGATCGACCTCCATGGGTGTTGGTTTTGGCAGCTGCATTGGTCTCGGTTCAAAAGCATTTCTTAGTTGCACATTAGGTGCATTATTGAAAGTGGTTGGAAATTTTCTTGGTGGGACTTGTGGTCTCGAATTAAAGTTTTGTGCGGGAAAATAGTTCCGCTGTGGCTGATTAGGGAATTGATAATTTTTGAAAGGTTGGGGTGGTTTGAAATTAAATTTTTGTTGTTGGTTTGGGATTTGGAAGTGTTGCTGTGTTGGTTTTGAAGGACCTGGCAACATAAGTGGTTTGGGAGGCCTGATTGGCTCCGGTTTGTTTAGGCCAAACCTGTTTTGAAAATTTCTTTCTTCCACACACGCATCAAATGCTTCTTTCAATTTCTTAGGCTGACGTGCTCTCACGTTACCGCCAATGGGTTCTCTAAGCCCAGCTAAAAACACTTGTAGTGCATTTTCCTGATGTGTTTTTGTGCGATCAGCTCGCAGATTTGCATTTGTTGTAGAGATATTTGTATGGTTGATAAGCAGTGAAAGGACGTTCTGCACTGAACCATAAAATTCCTCGATGCTACCAGTTTGTTGCAACTGGAATAGCTCTCGAGTAAGCGTGACTGAATCTCGCTTATCGTTATAGTAGGCGATTAAATTTGCCTTTATTTCATTCCACTTTAGTGGGGTGCCGTGAATTTCCAGTACTTGGTCGGCATCTCCCGTAATTTTAGCCCTTATAGATTGCAACCAGACCTCTTCGAACGGAGTGTCTTTCATTGTATCTAAGAAGGGAAGTAAATTTTCAACTGCTCGGATGAATGCGTGCAGCTTCACAGGGTTACCATCGAAAGACGGGAGTTCCCTTATTGCTTGAGGCGTTTGCATCGCCTTTAGCACTTTTTCGGCTCGTTGGAACATTTCGTTTGTTCGCAAAACTTGAGCCTCCTCTTCTTCTTGGTTTGGAACTGAATTATTCACTGGTTCCATTTTGAGAAAAAAGGTCTCTATTTAAAAATCTATTTAATCACAATTTCACTAATTACAAATTATTTAAACAATTTCACTAATTTCACTTTTTCGGATTTGGAAAATTGAGAAAGCACTATAGTATTTTTTGATAGGTAGAGTAGAAGTAAATAGGTAGATAGTTAATTGAAAATTACTCACCGTGACAATCCGATGTTCGCTCGGGCTGGCCTGCCTGGCTGATGATGTAGATTTCTTCGAAGGGAGTTGGTCCGATTCTGCAAAGCTCTTCTGTAGAAATGGTTCACTACACTGCGATATTCACTCGCGGCGACCCGAATGGTGGAAACTATTCACTACTTCTGAACTTTTAAACAAAAACCGATCCGCACGACTGCGCCAATTAAGAACTCATTTGGAGTTTCGGGGTTTTTAAAAAAGGTGAACACTGAACTACACTATGTGAAGGTAAGACTAATAATGATTTTATTGAATGATCGAAATTGGTTGAAACCTACCAATGTCCCTAAAAGTCCTAACACTGCAATTCTCAGCTCAGGTGGTCGGGTTCGTAGTCCAAGTCGATGTCGCATGTTGTTGTCCTACTGTTGTCATGTGCTGCGTCGGCTGTCCTGGGTGCGTTGGCTTGTTATTATCCGGTGGCCTCGATGGGCTCGGTGTCGAATGTGCTTACGGTTGCACGTTGGTTATTATGTTGATGAGCTGTTCTTTGGTGACGGGTGATGATGTGTTGGAAAGTTGAATGGCCCTCGTGTTAACTTATATATATATATATATATATATATATATATATATATATATATATATATATATATATATATATATATATATATATATATATATATATATATATATATATATATATATATATATATATAAAAAAAATTTTTTTTTTTTTTTATTAGGCGAAAAACCCAATTTGGGAAAACTGCAAAGAATGCATTTATTGATGTTGCCCCAGCTATCTCATAGGAAAACTGTATTCGATAAGCCCTATAAATAAGAATCGCCGAAATACAGGATCGAAATACGCCGATAAACAGGAAGGATTATTCGTTCTGAGCTCGACCCAACCGGAGGTTCTCCGATCATTGTGGATGGCCAACCAGAAGTCGTATAAGATTTCACAGATAATATCGTATAAAATGTGAGTTGAAATATAACTATATGCTAAGTATGGTCGATGTGCGCATTTTATCGCACAGAATGCATTTTTTAGTACTTAATACGATAGTTCATTTAAAATCGCATAATGATGTGAAAACCCCCGGATTATGAATGTGAAAAGTCGTATATATTCCATGCATCTAAGAATATACGTACATTATCAAATTATTTTTTAATATATGTACTACATATGGAACACATCGTACAAAATGGTAACGCAAAACATGATTTACGATTTAAATTATAATAATAATAAAAGTTGCATCATATGTATGAGCCAAATCATTTGATGTATATTTTAAATCGTGTGTAATGTGAAGTCGTCGAACATATTAATCCATGTATAGACGAACTGTTATTTTAATTCAATTAGCAACACATTTATTTGTACTTAGATAGTTACTTCTTGGTGCTAACTCGGATAATTTATCGGATACTTGAATACGCTTAATGTTTAGATGAACGGTTGATCAGATGAACGCGTTAAAACCAATAAAAACAACAATGCATACGTGGAGAATATCGTGTATGTTTACAAGTTAAATCGCACAAAGTAATGAAGTTTTCCGCATATGATTTTATATTAAATCGTATAACAAAATCTATTTTATTTAATTAAACGATTTACCTTGGCCTTCCTTACGATGAATGTAAAATGTGATTGCCGAACATAAGTATATTTCATATCTAGGATATGGTGCAGTGTACTGGATGACATTTACCGACATAAGAGTGCTTGACTCGAGACTGAGTGAAAGTGGTTAAGTTAAATGGAAAAAAGTATTTAAAAAAAAACAGATCAATCATGAGGAACAAGAATTTGGCTGCTTCACTATATTTCAATACGGATGCAAGACCTGTGGCCTTGTTTTTCATTTTTGTGAAATGTTTAGATCAAGTCGTATAAAATACCAATCCAAATCTAGCCGTATATGCATCCAATTACTATCGTGTTTATAATAAAATAACTTGTACTCATACTTTTGTTTAGTGGCATATGTATGGTCATATAGTCGTAGAGTTTAATGAAAAGTATCGCTGCAATGCACATTAAAAACATTGGATTCGTAACGAATTTGATCGTAAGAATGTCTATCAAGTCGTTTTTATTTAGATTTTAAATCGTTGTCGATATCTAAATTTCATTCAATGCAGTTATATCGCCTCCACTTTTACACGTACAAGGAGTTTTATGGCATCATATACGATTTGACCACAGGGGATATAAAGGGTGATACGGTCAAAATTTGGTCAAGGGAAAACGCGTGTAAATCGGTGAAATCGTTTATTTAAAAAATCAAATTAAATTTCTTTTTCAAGTTCAATTAGTATAAAATTCAGGAAAAATATTCAGTTAGGCTTCCGCTTTTCCAAATCCGAATTGCCGGGCCTTACGCTTGACCCCTGCCATCAGATTTTGTACAGCCACCTTGTCCACCTTCTTCGCCGCAGAAAGCCAGTTTGCCTTGAACTGCTGCTCGTCCTTAGCAGTTTTTTTGGTCTTCTTTAGGTTCCGCTTGACAATAGCCCAGTATTTCTCAATTGGGCGGAGCTCTGGCGTGTTGGGAGGGTTCTTGTCCTTGGGAACCACCTGCACGTTGTTGGCGGCGTACCACTCCATGGCCTTTTTACCGTAATGGCAAGATGCCAAATCCGGCCAAAACAGTACGGAACAGCCGTGTTTCTTCAGGAAAGGCAGCAGACGTTTATTCAAACACTCTTTCACGTAAATTTCTTGGTTGACAGTCCCGGAAGCTATGAAAATGCTGCTTTTCAAGCCACAGGTACAGATGGCTTGCCAAACCAGATATTTCTTTGCGAACTTTGACAGTTTCGTGTGCTTGAAAATATCTGCTACCTTTCCCCTTCCCTTTGCCGTATAAAACTCCTGTCCCGGAAGCTGCTTGTAGTCGGCTTTGACGTAGGTTTCGTCGTCCATTACCACGCAGTCAAACTTCGTCAGCATCGTCGTGTACAGCCTCCGGGATCGCGCTTTGGCCGTCGTATTTTGTTTATCATCGCGATTTGGAGTCACTACCTTCTTGTAAGTCGATAGTCCGGCTCGTTTTTTGGCTCGATGCACGGTTGTAGACGATACACCCAGCTTATTTGCGGCATCTCGGAGAGATAGGTTAGGGTTTCGCTTGAAACTACCGGCAACTCTCTTTGTCGTCTCAGCGGCTTCCGGTTTTCGATTTCCCCCCGATCCAGACTTCCTGGCTGTCGACAAACGTTCCCCAAACACTTTAATTACATTTGTAACGGTTGATTTGGCAACTTTTAGCGATTTTGCCAACTTTGCGTGCGAGTAGCTCGGATTTTCGCGATGCGCGAGCAAAATTTTGATACGCTGCTCTTCTTGCTTGGACGGCATTTTGACAACTGAAGAGTGAATTCCAAAATCTAAATAGGAGCAACATTCAACACACACACACCTTCAAAATGAGGGGTGTTCAGGTTTTTTAAATGCAAAATTGAAAGAAATACGTCAAGTTGATATTGACCAAATTTTGACCGTATCGCCCTTTATACATGTATATCGCGCTTACATTTTAGGGTATACATGTAAACTGGTTTACTGGGCAATCGACTACTCTAAACAAAGTACAAGTTTTTCTTCACTCCTACGAGTTAAGACCTGCAGGTTTCAAAAGAAAGCCCAGGCAGCCGAAAATGAAGTCTACACCCGTTGTATGGAACCACATCGAAAGATAGTTTATTGCGACCGACAGTTGTGGCACGAAACCGTGCAAAAATGAAGAATCAGCGAATTAAAGTGCAACAATGGGGAATGAAGAGTCTACTGAAAAATCCCTAACGAATCATGAAGATATTATAAAAATAATCAACACAAATCAAACCGAGCATCTGGAGAAAACAGCCAACGCCACGTCAATACTCGCATATGTAACACTAGCAATGATAGTGGTTGGTGTTGTGTATATAATTATGCGCGCAGTGATTAAGCACGAAAGATTGAAGACAGACGAAAGGATCAAGAGTGCTGTATCCTTAACCGATGTGCTAAGTGAGATGTGAAAAGAACCACCTAATTTTTCGTTCAACTAAGAAAAAAAAAACAGGAATGGAAGCGCTAAGAGACACTTTAAGAAAATTAAACGCAGCTAAAACAATAAACAACACGGTTACTGTGAAGAAAACCCATTTAATGAAAAACTTTGTCCAAGTGCTAGTGGACAACAACTTTATAGGAGTAATTGAAACAGTGCGGTGCTAACAATTAAACCTACTATCGAAGCAGTAGAGTTTAGCCCACTATATGATGTCACCGAACATACGGGTAAGAAAAAACCCACCGCGAGTGCAACAAAAAAAGGACCTAAAGACGGTGGCCAGAAAAATGCTCCCTTCGCTGAGTGGTGTTATACCACCAGGCAGGGGATAGTGACGCATAGTGATGCCCTGAACAATAAAATGGGAGGAATCATTATCGGATTGGTATATTAAAAGTGGTCATTCGGAAACATTTAAAAACCCACACTCACATACCATGAATTGCGAACAAGAAAAAACACAAATGAGGAAGAACGCAGAGAGAGGCCTAAAAATAGTGGAAACCCTATTAATAGCATCCAACGGCCCAGATAAGGAGAAACAACTAAAGAATTATGAAAAGTGCAGAGAACTAGTAAGTGACCCGGAAAAACATTTGAAGTACGATACACTTCAGAAATTATCGTGTTACGTCGAGTTAATGGAAAGGAAATCCAGGAGATCAATTTGAAGCAAAGTGAACAGATAAATCAGCGAAGCAGTAAACAACGGAGGATAGAGCAACGAATGTGTGTATGAGGAGAGCGCCTCCACCATTCCATCGAGACAATGAGGGAGGAGAGCTGTGTCCTGTAAGATAAGTACAAATTAATTTTAAATGACATTGGAAATCGAAATAGATATATTGGTCAGAAATTTACGGCCATACATAAAAATTTAAAAAAATTGCCCAATATGAAATTCCTAAAAACAACGTTAATAAATAAACATCATGAAAGCAGAATAATTTACGACAACCTCCTCGGTTTAACAGAAGAGGATACATTTTTATTAACAGCAGTACGCGAAATATATAGTGAAATAACAGATCTTATAAATTGCCGTTTAGAGCTCAACACACACGTAGTAAAATTTAAAACAATAGCGTAAGCTATATTATTCGTAATAAAAAAAAACAATTATTCCAGAAAAAATGGCAAATAACATTGAGATAATAAAAGTGATAAGTTCACTTGTACCATCATATTATGGATCAACCGAGAAACTAAAAAGTGTAGTAGCAGCATTGACTGCTATAGATACACTTATTTAACGACCATAGCGCTTTGGCAATCCAGGTTGTTTTATCAAAACAGGAAGGAAAAGCACGAAAACCCTGCTGACATCAATTATAAACAGGTTAAAACAGAAATGTTTCAAGCCTGATCAGCCTGACGTTATAATCGCTAAATTAAACGCTACTAGGCAAATCTACGAATTGGCAACTTTCACAAATCAGATTGAGCGATTAGCGCTCGAACTAGAAAAAGCCTACATAGATGAAGGAATACCGATTGACGCAGCGACAAACATATCCACAAAGGCTGCTGTTAAGTCACTGACGGCGGGAATTAAAAACAATGAAACCAAATTGATCCTCAAAGCAGGACAATTTGAGACACTTTCTGCTGCTATTGGCAAAGCAGCCGAAAATGAGCCCGCTGAGAAAACACATAATGTTTTCCAAATACAAACACGGTTCTCTGGAAGAGGACGTGGAAACGGACGAGGTAATGGACATGGAAATTGGCGAGGTAACCGTGGTTATCATAACCAAACCCAACGAAATTACCCGAATTATCAAAATAGTACCTACTCGAATTATCAAAATAATAGCTACCCACAACAACAGAGGAAAAGGATATCAACGACATCCTCAGCAGAGGGGAAATTGGCCCCAGCAAGGAAATTTTAATCCGAATTACGCAATGCTCAATGCAAACACTGATCAGAATCAACAACAAAATCCGAATAATATGATTCAACAGCCATCAAACCAACAGATACCAAATCAACCACAGACTCAGAGTCTGTACATTCAACAAGTAAGTCCAACAACGCAACAAATGGCTAATTTTTTAGGCAGCCAGTATGGAGCGCGTTCACAGTGAACGCGTCCATCTCAAATTTTATATGTCTTAATGTAGATTTTTCAGATACCAGATGTACTTTTATTGTTGACACCGGTTCTGATATATCTATCGTTAAATCAAACAAAATAAAACCATCTCAAATTAACTATCCGGAAGAAAGATGTACTATCTCAGGCATTGGTCATGATACCATATGCTCACAAGGAAGTACATTTGCTAAAATAATTTTAGATGCAACATTTCTTGAGCAGAAATGTTGTATTGTTGAAACAGATTTTCCTGTTCCAACAGATGGAATCATAGGAAGAGATATTTCTAACAAAATACAGATGTAAAATAGACTACGAGCCATCGCTTCTTACAGTCATGTTAAACGAAGAAGAATTAACAATACCAATTGAAGACAACTATAAAAGGATGTTATTTCTACCAGCTCATCATGAAGTAACACGATTTGTACCAAATTTAAACTTAACAGAAGATATGGTTGTGTACTCACAAGAAATCCAACCAGGGGAATTTTGTGGAAATACAATCATGTCTGTGGCTCAACCAATATTTAAAGTTGTAAATACTACAGATAAATCAATATACATATCATAATCAGATTTCAAACCTAAGTTAGAACCATTTCGGAATTTTCATGTAGCTCCAACTAGAGGAGATAAGGAAATCGATTCAAAGAGGTGTAAACGGATACCAAGCAAAATAGATACTGAACACACACCACCCTATGCAAGAGATAAATTAGAAAAATTAATTACAGATTATTCTGACATATTCCATTTAGAAGATGAAAAATTATCAACAAATAATTTTTACTCACAGAAAATTAGCCTTAACGACAATGTTGCTGTGTACATCCCGAACTTTAAAACTATTCACTCCCAAGGAGATGAAATAGAAAAACAAATACAAAAGATGCTAGCTGAAGACATAATCGATCCTTCAGTTTCACCTTACAATTTACCGATTCTTCTGGTACCTAAAAAATAAGAAGAATCAGACAAAAAGTGGCGATTAGTCATCGACTACCGCCAACTTAACAAAAAGATAATGCCCGATAAATTTCCCTTACCAAGAATCGAAAGCATTTTAGATCAACTTGGTAGAGCGAAGTATTTTAGCACACTAGATCTGATGTCAGGATTTCCGGTCACTATCTATTCACAAGATTACCGTTCGGGCTGAATGTTAGCCCGAATAGCTTTCAAAGAATGATGGCGATCGCTATTGCTGGCTTAACACCGGAGCGTGCGTTCATTTACATAGATGACATAGTCGTCATCGGATGCTCATTAAGACATCATTTGGAAAATTTAGAGAAAATCTTTGAACGTTTAAGACACTATAATCTTAAACTAAACATTTCAAAATGCAAATTTCTTAGGACTGAGGTCACATAGGTATCTCGATCATAAGATAACAGACAAAGGAATATTACCCGATGATTCGAAATATGAAGCTATTAAGAATTATCCAGTACCCAAAAGCGTAGACGATGTACGGCGATTTGTTGCTTTTTGCAATTATTATCGTAAATTTGCGAAAATTTCGCAAAAATTGCGTACCCTCTGAACCAACTGTTGAAGAAAAATGCAAATTTTGTATGCACAGAAGAATGCCAAAAAGCATTCGATTACTTGAGATACCAACTAATGTAACCAAGAATATTGCAGTACCCGGACTTTACCAAACAATTTATACTGACGACAGACGCCTCTGATATAGGATGTGGAGCAGTCTTGTCTCAAATTACTGAAGCGGGAGATCAGCCGATTGCTTTTGCAAGCAAAACGTTTATTCCTGCTGAACGAAACAAACCAACAATTCTAAAAGAGTTAACAGCCATACATTGGGCTATTTCAGCCATACATATGACCATTTCGAGTCGTACCTGTATAGTAGAAGGTTCACAATAAGAACAGATCATAGACCTCTTGTCTATCTATTTAATATGAAGAACCAAACGTCAAAATTGACGAGGATGCGTATCGATCTAGAAGGATACGATTACGACATTGTATATATAGTAGGTAAGGAAAACGTAGCAGCAGACGCATTATCACGTATTGCTATTAGGGACGGTCCATTAATTATGTCACGCAGTAAGGGGGGAGGGGGTTTGGGAAAACGTGACAATACATACAAAAGATTTTGAAGGTCCATTCAAAAAACGTGACAAGCGGGGGGGGGGGGGGTTATCAAAAGTCACTTTTTGCGTGACATAATTAATGGACGTTCCCTTAAATCGAAACAACTTAAAACTAATATTTTACTAGTTAATACGAGATAAATGATGAAAAAATCGTTATCTCAGAATAAAAATCGGGAAAACAAAAATAATGAAGATGAAAAAAGGGAGTCTGATCTACCTCGCATATATGAAGCCGAAAGTCCTACGGAAATGTAAAATTTACTAAAACTGTCGACAGCCGTAGTGGACAATATAATAAAATTCAACGTGAGAAAAAGAAACAAGCTTGTCGCACAAGTGCATCAAGATGTATGAAATGGAAGTCAGATGCTAGAATCTGCTCTTCCAGAAATTGAGAAAATCACGGAATCAAGACGTACGCATAAAATAGCGCTCTCTGCAGAGGATATAATTTTTCAAATGGTACCTTTAAATTACTTTAAAATAATGGCAAATAATATTTTTAAACATCTGCAAATAATTATTATTAAGGAACCAAAATTCATTACTGATGTTAACGAAATTCAAAAATTTTTACATAATCACCACAACACACCCACAGGAGGACATGTAGGACAACACCGATTGTACCAACGTGTCCGTCAAAATTATGAATGGCGCAATATGAGAGGGTCTATTGCTCAATTCGTAAAGCGCTGCGAGTTGTGCAAAAGAAACAAAATTATCAAGCATACGAAACAACCGATGGTTATCACCACAACACCATCGAGAGCATTCGAGATCATATCAATAGATACGATAGGACCTCTACCGAGAACCATTAATAAAAATCGCTACTGTGTGACAATCTAGTGCGATTTAATCAAATATATTGTTGTAATTCCAATTCAAAAAAAAGAAGCCAACACTATAGCGAAAGCTCTAGTGGAAAACTTTATACTGATATATGGACATTTTATGGAATTGCGATCTGATCAAGGAACAGAATATAAAAATGAGATCCTTGAGCAGGTATGCAAACTCCTACAGATAAAACATACATTTTCAACACTTTATCATCCAGAATCAATTGGATCATTGGAGACAAACCACAGATGTCTTAATGAATATCTGCGGTCATTCACCAATGAGCACTAATCAAACTGGGACGACTGGGTCAAATATTACGCAATTTTCATACAACACTACACCCCACACAGATCATAGCTTCACTCCTGTTCGGTAAAAAAGCAAACCTTCCACAAAACAATTTCGACAGTGTTAATGAACCAATTTATAATTTTGATATGTTTAGGAATGAACTACAGTATAAATTAAAAATAGCTCACGAAATAATAAAACCAAAATTAATAGAGCAGAAAATAAAGAGAAAAAAGGAGCATGAACAAACCACAAACCCAATCTATATCAAACTACAAGACTTAGTATTTTTGAAAAATGAAAATAAAAGGATTCGTTTTATCTCGGACCATACGAAGTTACATCAATATGTGAACCAAATTGCGAGATTAAAAATACAACTACAGGAAAAACAATTTTAGTGCATATAAACAGATTGATCAACAACCAAACAATTTTTTTTTTATTTTCTAAAAAAGTGTAAAAATAAGCCGGTAACAAAGCCCAATTCCGTAAACAAATAAAAGGTAAAATTCAAAATAGTACAAAAAAAATGGAATGCGTGAAAGTTCTCAGTGTCACTGAGAGTGCGAAATTCGTTTAGGCAAAACTTAAAATATACTTCAAAAACAAAAGAACATAACAAGTGAAACAAATGTAAACAACAACCAAAAAAAAAAAAAAAAAAAAACAACAAGCAATAAAAATGTTCGAGACAATTAGGGAAAGACCATTTATATTTGAATAATTCCACCCTGTTACATTATTCTCTCTCAGGGGGTTGGTGTAGCATGAGGAGAAACCTATAGCAAATTTACATACACATCCCACAGGCAGCAAATTATAACTACGCATAAAGAAGCACACCTTCTGTGTGTCTATGTTCACTCTCTACTCGTCACCACTTTTTACCTCGCACAGCGAAACCCGTACCGGCCGCAGTGCTTTATGTTTATTAGGCGAAAAACCCAATTTGGTAAAACGGTCTCATAGGAAAACTGTATTCGATAAGCCCTATAAATAAGAAACGCCGAAATATACAGGAAGGATTATTCGTTCTGAGCTCGACCCAACCAGAGGTTCTCCGATCATTGGCCAATCGACTACTCTCAACAAAGTACAAGTTTTTCTTCACTCCTACGGGTTAAGACCTGCAGGTTTCAAAAGAAAGCCCAGGCAGCCGAAAATGAAGTCTACACCCGTTTTATGGAACCACATCGAAACAAAGTTTAAATGTAAGCTCCAACTTGAGTGCAATGAGTTGACTCTACATCTTGATGATTGATATTTTCCTCGTTCGCCTTGAATGATAACGTGACGCACTCCTCTGTTGATTCTTTCTCCTCCCACTGTTTCATAACACTGCGATGTGATAGTAGATTGGTCAGTGAGTCCCAGAAGGATGCTAGCAGTTGCCAGTTAAATTGATATAGATCGTATAAAAATTTTCCATGAATCAGCGTATCTATGATGAATTTGATGAGTCGCCCGATTATGTATATGCCAATCGCTGTAGATGAAACGTTTCCAAGCCATGTTGACCACGATATGAGCTTGGACCAGTATTTGTTGAATGCGTTATCGATTATCTTTTCTGATATTAATGCGTCGTATGTAAATCCTTGTAGATTAGGATGTCGACCAATTTTCTGGTCTCCTTGCTCGTATACCATATTCTTCATTTTCTCGAGACTTTCAGCATCGTATACCCCGGTTTGCAAGAGATTTGGTAGTGATGTATATGACCAGCTCGTTATAACGTCAGTCGTCAATGTTTTCGGTGGTGTAGATTCTCTTAACCGAAGTTCCTTTCACGCTTCTAACGATAAGCGTTTCTCCTCTAGTTTTACTGTTTTGTCGTAGTTCTCTGATCTTATTATTATTATCTGATAGTGATGCTGCTCCTAACAATTCTGCCAATTTACATTCGTCCGGTGTAAATTCCTTTACGATGTAAGCGTAACCATTTTCATAATCCGATGTGTGAGAAAATGCACCGCAATGCCGTATGGACCGTTTTATTATTACTTTGCATTGATGAACGTGGACTAGCATTATTGGACTTCGTTGTAAAACTTGAATTCGTGTTTCCGTTGTAGTAAGATTCTTTGCTGGTGGAGTACATGATGCCACGTCCATTAATGAGTAACTTGTTATGTTTATGTCGTTACTCTCATTTTTCTGTAACTCAATAAGATCAGAAGGAAACATTTCCTGCTGAGCTATAATTAGCAACTGTCTCAGAGCTTCTTCTCGTTCTTGACATCTTATGAAGCCTACTCTACGATTTTCACGGTACTTGCAACTGTGAACGAATCTTCTGATAACAGTCATTATTCGGATCAAATCGTTGACCAAAGGCTGGTTTCGATTACTTGAGCTGGGGCTGAAACAATAGTTTTTCTTCAAGTAGAGCAGGATCCAGGACCTGAGTGCAAGTTGTAGCAGTTGTTGGCCAGGATATCTTGTCTAGTTGAAGCCAGGGTGGGCCTTGCCACCACATCTTATAGTCCTTCAGTTAATCAGGCGTCATCCCACGGGATAACACATCTGCGGCATTCTTCAACCCAGCAATATGGTTCCAGATTCCTCCACGAGTGATGTGTTGAATCTCCGAAACTCTGTTGGCCACGAACATGTTCCAGCGAGAGGATGGAGAAGCGATCCAACATTTAACGATCATAGAATCAGTCCAAAAATATGTTTGACCTGTTATCATAATGCTCTGAACGACCTTCTCAAAAAGATGCGCACCGGTGAGTGCAGATGACAATTCCAATCGTGGTATGAAAGTATGTTTCCGTTTCTTTTCCAGGTTTTCAAGAGGTGCTACCCTAGATTTCGCTGTGAGCAGCGATGCTGTGACTGTACCATCGAACGACGTGCACCGAAGATAGATACAGGCACCGTATGCCTTCTTGGGAGCATCACAAAACATATGGAGTTCAACGGAGATAGTGTCGCTTCCAAAGGCAATCCAACGAGGTACTTGCAATTGCCGCAATCCTTCTAAACCATCTCGAAATTCTCGCCAATCGTTTTGAAGTTCTTCGAAAAGGGTTTCATGCCAGGATGATTTTGTTCTCCGAAGATCCTAAAGAAACACCTTGGCTTGGACTAATGTAGGTCCAACCAAGCCTAAGGGATAGAAGAGCTTCGCAAAATCAGACAATATGATCCTCTTGTTGATCTCAGTAGCTGTATTCCACTGAGGCACAGTGAATCTAAACACATCTGATCGAGACTCCCACTTCAGCCCGAGTGTCTTAACGATAGAATTCGTTGGGTCGAGATTTAACGACGAGCGGTCATCCCTTAGATATAGTGGAATACTGTTCATAATCTCTCGGGAATTTGAGATCCATTTTCGTAACGTCATTCCAGCCGTGCCTAGAACGTGAATGCATTTTGATCATTCTATACATCTTTTCAACATCGGCTGTCACTCCATACCTCCGCAGGCGAAAGCGAAGCGTTATTGAGTTAAGGTCTTCCTGAACAACAGGACCTACCATTAGGATGTCTTTTAAAGAAACTCCACTGATGGTTGCGCATGATGCGTCAACTTCGTAACTTCGTCGTCGTGCTGCCCGGCTTAGTTACTGCATGGTGCGGTAAGAAGTAGGCAACTGGAAACGTACTTAATTCCCATGGGAAAATCTCTCGCATGTGTTGCATTCGTATATATTCTTTGATGAACTCTGTTTACACCTTTTTCACTGTGGAATCTGCATCAAGTCTTCGCTCCAATGCCATGAAGTGACAAGTGGCTGAAGACGGCGACTTTCCTAGACGATCCACCATGAATTGCTTTTTGGGTAGTTGGACAACAAATTTCCCACTCCAATCTCGTATTGTCGTCCTCTCAAAATGCTGCTCGCAAGCTGATTCTTCCAGCGATAGAGTGCTGGTGGTGCGACACGATTCTAACTCGAAAAAGCGTGCCAATCCTTCTTCTATGTTTTCAGTAGCCCATGACGATACCGTTGTGAGTGAGATTGATTCTTCCGGAATGCCTCCGGAAACAATTCAACCGAATAGTGTGTTCTGCAATGTTGGGCCAGTTTCACCAAGCTTGATCTGGCGGTCAGTAATCATCAACTCCAGGTAGATTTCAGCTCTAATGATCAGGTCAACTGATCCCGACTCATTGAACGTTGGATCCGCTAGCATAATCTCCTTCGGTATATTCCACGATCGAATGTCGATGCCCCGTGTGGGCAGATCGACGGTTACACGCGGCAATACATGGAACTTCCAATTTGTCACGTAATTAGTGACAAGAGAGTGCACATCAGCAAAAACTGCTTGAGTAGAAGCAGTACGAGACCCACCGATTTCAACAATTGGTAGATGCTCACGAGTTCTTTTGAACTTGAGCTTCTGGGAACATTTTCAGACAAATAGCACCGCTGAGATCCAGAGTCTAGCAATGCGCGAGCGAGCAAAGAATTGCCATATTGATCATATAGACTAACGACAGCAGTAGAGAGCATAACAGTGTGTGGTACATGTTGTGTGGTTACAAATAGAGCAGAGTGGTAGCTTGTACTGGGGGTGTCTGTGGCGGTAGTGTGTGAATGAGAATTACTTAAATTTGTGGCGGAATTCGAAGCAGTTCCGGAGTGATTTTGTTGTGTTGGCTGAGTGTTGGTTGAGTGACCGTTTGATGTTGGCTTAGCATGTGGTGGTTGCGTGTTCTGTACATGTGGTTTCTTAGTTGACTGCCTCCCTTGAAACAATCCCGATTTGTTTTGTGAATTCGTGGTGGTCGATAAGGTCGCGTGAGGCAATGAATGGTGACGTTGGCCGCATTGATGACACGATCCTCTAGTACACAATCTTGCGAAGTGCGCTGGTGACAGGCAGTTCAAGCAGAGTGCGTTTTTCCTCACGGCATCGACTCTTTCCGAAATTCTCATTTTTGAAATTTTGCACACTTAAACGCGGGTTGCGCAGTTTCTCCGCAGAATGGACAGCATCCTGATGAATGGATACCTGCATGACTAGTAGAAGGACGAACAATTTTCCTCGGTTCAGCCTGGAATTGCCTTCCAGTTGGGATAGACTGCAACATCGATCAGCGACTTTTCAAAAACTTAATTAAATCTGCATATCTTTTGAGCTCTTTAGAGATTTTTCTCAAACCCATTGACGAGTTTGCTCAATGACTTGAAATTCTCCTGAAGAAGTGGTTCAAAGGCGAATAACGAATCCAAGTGATTCATCACCAACAGCTTCTTATTCTCATAAGCGTTCTCCAAGGTTTTCCACGCAATCGGGTAGTTGGCTGCAGATATATCGATCGATGTGATATCCTGAAGGGCATCGCCGATGAGAGTTGTCCGCAGGTAAGTGAATTTATCCATGTCGGACAAGCCAGTACCATTGTGGATCAGATTTCTGTACGTATCTCGAAAAGTAATCCATTCCGAAATCTTTCCAGAGAAGGTGGGCAGTTTAAACTCCGGGAGCTTAACTTTCGAATGTGGTACAGCCACAGGTTGTTGTTGCTGAACCTGTAACGTGCTACTTGAACAAGCGTGAAGAAGCCCTAACATCGACTCCTTCAGACGGTACACTTCATTCTCGAAATCCTTGATAATTTTCGAATTCTCACGATCCCGTTGTTTGTAGTTGCTGACATGCCGTTGAAGTCTCGCCTCCGTCGTTTCTTAAGTTTCGTCCGTGGAAACCTCGTCGTCGACGTCATCGGTAATCAATTCGATGCGTATGCGAACGTCGATACATTTTTGCCAAATATCATCCAGTCTGTCAATGCGCATGTTCAAAGAATATCTATCATCTTCGCCATGATCCGATTGGACAAACTCCTTGATATTGTCCAAAGAACAACGCAGGGTACGCTCCTGTTTGTGTAGCAGCCTTACATCATCGTTTGCTAACGCGATACTCGAATCGACCACGCGGGATAGATTGACAATGACAATAGTGAGCAATGAATAATGGGAGGTCAAGGACAATGCAAACCCCCTTACAATGTGGAAAAGGCCAAAAAGATGGTGGAATGGTCAAGACTCAACTCAGCTTCAAATAAATCAGACGCCACAAATTTGATCATGCAATTTCACATACTTTATTCAATTTTCTCATTTACTTCATGCAATTTTTCTCGTCGATGTCGGTCTCACATGCATCAGAGATACACGCCACAGACAAACCTGCTCAGAGCCCTCAGTATTTATCCTGATATCGCCAAGCCAAGCCAAATCCGTCTGGTTCCGTCAAGAATCTTCGATGGCAGCTCCGAATCCGTCGTAGTGTAGTACACCTCAGAAATAACCGCAGAACCCACCAGCAGTACAACAACAGCTGAAACAATGGCACTTAGCAGCAGCACAGGAACAATTTCAATTTCACACAATAGCCAGCAGCAGAACGCATTCAATAATACGAATTTTCAAAGCAATCACCCGTGTCCTATCGTTCTCCCTTATGGAGAATAATGCGTGACCACGCGGTGCTCCACGAAACACTTAATTTTCGCGTTATCCAACGATCCGGTTCAAAGGACCAAAATTGGGACTCATTGGGACTTAAAAACTGGCACTTAAAGCGCGCATAATAACGAACCAAAAACTGACGGTGTAGTGTTGCACTATATTTGAACTTAACAGGAAAAACACGCGACGTTACAAGAAAACTGAACCGTTCCAGGTGATGATATATTTCACACTAATTTTTTGTACACTCCTAGATATTAACCTAACTGGATGCGATGTTTTCTCTATCGGCATCCTATCGATCGGCCATACCAAAGATCGTGATGCGATCGGTGTGGTTCTATCTCTTCGGTCATCTACTCGGGTCACTAACTGATCGATTGCAGTGGTGTGCTTTCGTAAGTTGGAAAGCTTTAAAATTCACGCAACTGGTGACCTGCGTGAACACCCTTCTTGACGTAATCGTTTTGATTGTCGACGAATAGATTAGCTATTTTGATAATATTAGTGACTCTTCTAGTCACTAAGAGGTTTATATGATCCAATTGATTATATAATTTTTTACGACTTATGTTGATGTCGTACTTTGTTATCCTACTTCTAAGGACCTTTTTTGGTCCAAACGATCACTTATTGTTGCCTCAATTTTGGCAAGCAATTTGCACGACCTCTCTAGAACGTACTGTTTATCCTTCTCTATATATTATTTTTTTTTAAATCTTTTGGTTCACTTTATCACTTCAAAGCACTTTTGTCCGACCATTAAAGGATCGTGACTTTCTTTGGTTAACTTGCCGATTTATTTTGGCTCGCTAGAATTCGAGTGCCACTAGTGTCCAACCGTCACTCAACTAATAGTCTTGTATTGTTCTATACTTGTTCATGATACTTTGCAAACTTAGTGATATGCTGACTCAACTCTCTCTCTCTCTCTCTCTCTCTCTCTCTCTCTCTCTCTCTCTCTCTCTCTCTCTCTCTCTCTCTCTCTCTCTCTCTCTCTCTCTCTCTCTCTCTCTCTCTCTCTCTCTCTCTCTCTCTCTCTCTCTCTCTCTTGGAGTATTTTCCCACAAAACCACTTTGAAGATTTTTGTATAAAAAACCTTTCCTTCTGGGAGTTGTACTTCTAACCACTTTTTGTGTTTTTCCCCAACTTAACTCTGTTCACGTTAAAATCGATCTCCCGGAAATACTCGACTACCTCGTTTATCTCATTGACTATATCAGTCATAGATCTTTAAGAATCGACACTTAACTTGCTGTTCTTAAGACGACAGCAACACCACGCAAGTTCTGATCGTTAGAATCTACGAACAGCACGAGAAGTACCTTCTTCTCTGGAGCCACCAAACTGTTGTGTCGTGTTCGCGAATTTACCGCGCGAAGGCTACGATTCAGCCGCGACTACGGACGTACCTTTCCAAACCAAGCGAATTTATCTGGCAAAGGATTTAACTTCTTAAGACGCAAAAGTCTCACCCTTAACCCTTCAGACTGTCAGGCTAGTATACCTAGTTCCTGACGATGTAAGGGCAGAGCGATAGAATGTATATTATCGAATAAGCTTTCGTTCTGTCAAAATGACACGACACCTAGGTGTGTAGTCTACAATCGAAGGGAACGAATCGCTTATTGCCTTTAAGAGACCTTTACAGTTATCCAATATTATCTACGACTTCAAACTGACAGGCTAGTTTGGCGTAGTATCTGGCGGTGGAAGTCAAAGAATAAATTGAACTTCTTCAATCTAACTAATATCCATCGATATGTCACAACACCAAAGTGCGTAGTATACAATCGAAGGGAAATTAGTTAATCAGTCCGACCTAGAGTTCGTTCAAAATCAACAGAGACGAAGTCGCTCAGAGTTGGTTAGAAAAATAAGTGAAGTATATTTCCAAAAATTTGTCTTATATAGGGTTTTCTTGATTTACAATTATCGATTATTCCTAATGTGTAAAAGAAAAAGAAAATCTTCTTATTTTTTAGGGGTACCAAATATGCCTACCACCTATCTCCACACGCATCCTCAATAAACTTGGTATTTAGTTACCCTTTGAATTCTGTGCGTGATTCTTACATTGATTACAACTGGCCGTGTCTTTTGTGCATCGAGGTGCATTATTTGTTCTTTCTCGACACATGTACTATCTCTGAACCTTTCTTTACAGCTGATTATGTGCCCTAGCTTCTACGTATCTTCGCTTCCACTTAAATTCTAATTAGGTTTTCGAATCAAATTGTTTTTACGACCTCACTCTTGAACGTGTCGTACGCATGAACAATTTGATTAGAATTTATGATCAACACGCCCGTTTAATTTTACTCAATTTTTGATTACAATTGTATACTATCTCTTTTTCTCTCACGGAAATGTTACTCAATTTTCGTTAAAAAGTTAAAAAGCTTTTGCTTTCTATGGTGTGGCGTACGTAATTTTAAATTTTTGTTTTGATATTTGCGATTAAACTGATGACCTATTTCGTCACGTATTTAACAACGCTGATTAAATAAATTTCTTCGCAGTTGAATAAAAAATACCTATAAGCTGAGAGAGCCTAATAGACGAATTCCTCCGAGTAACCGAGCGCAATGTGGTAAAAGTGAATTCTAAAAATTTAAATTGGCAAGGGACTGAGCGTTTGGCTCACACATCTGAATCACAGAGGACTGAAGAAAGCGTTAGTTCTTGAAGCTTGCCACTTTTGGTGTGGCGCTAGTGACAATTCTAAAATTTTAAGCTCGATACACAACGGGACTATATTTCCTTACAGATTTTTTTAAACAAATTAATAGTATCAATAATTAAGATAAAACATTATAATACCTGGCTGATAAACAATGAAAAAATACTATCGTTGTGATAACCACTTCACTAAGAACAATACGGAACATTTTTCTCTTGAATCAAATTAACGACAAAATACGACAACTTCCGCCGCGATTATTGTGTTTGCTGCATAGTGCCTTCATGAAAACTGAGCTGTCAAATCAGCACCACACGCAGCACCAAGTTTTCGGCTTCACGATTGTTGTTCGTGGATTACAGCAGCTTCAGTCTTGTGCAGAATCACTCTAATTCATCAATTGCATTCATCAGCAGTTAGCAGTATTTTCGAGAGACATTACGTTTATGTGTAAATAATATTGTGCATTGCACGAAAATCTTTCGCGCTAAGTGCACTAAGGCACTTGTAGAAGAGCACCATTCCGTTCAGTGTCTTCTACAGAAAGTGCGAAAATTAACCAAAGAACTACTGTGCAGTTGAAATGATTTAACGCAATGGCACAGTGCAACAATCACGCATCAGGTTAAAAATAATCCACACTTCTGCACAATAAACATTCGAGATGATCAAATAATCTCATGTGGCAAAGCAGGCTTTGAAAAATCTTTTTTCACCTTTTGAATGGATTCAAATCAAGTTGCATCGCTCCCGATATTTATGCAGTAAATCATTCAGTAAAATCTTCATCAATCTTTCTTCTATGTACTAAGAAGCGTGCACACGTCGCACAAAAGCAAAACGAAAATTTTGCAGTAAATACTTCCTAGGGCCTATGTCACCCGCACTACGGTGTTAAATACACAGTAGTGTAACAGTTCTACAGTTGTATATTGTTCTCATTAAGATCTCCAAGTCGGAGCTCATTAACACACCCAAAATACTGATTGGCAGTTTTTGCAGCATTTCTGATGGAAACGTGCACAAATATTGCTCTGTGACGGCCGTAAAAACACTTACTGAACGTTGGCCTTATATCAACATTTGCCACAGTGAAGACAACAACCTTGAAAACAACATGCTATAAAAAAATATCGTTTTGCATATGTGTGAGTGTGTTTCAATTTCACGCTTGTGTGCGTATGTGCGAAATGTACTTTATGTGTATTGGTAAATCTAAATTCCAGTAGAGCTATCGAGTTTGTCAATTTGACGTTAATTGTATGAGAGAGGGGGACAAAAGCTAATATTTTCGATTCTTCCCTTCTCGTTTTGCCTAAGTACGGCGGATTCGATTACCACTGTTATTGTTGTTGGTGGTGGTGGTGGTGGTGTTATTGTTTATCACTACACCTTGGATTTATTTACAGATGACGACCTTGACAAACCGACGATAATGAACAGTTATGTTTTCAACTATTAGAGACTGCCACAGGACATCAGCAGCGACAATAGACAATAGGTGTTCGGTTGGAAAATCATATAAGACAAACTACCGCCGAAGAATATCTAATCACGTAAGCGAACCACAGTAACAAGTAGATAAAATTCATAAGCTTAAGTAAGTTTTAGCTTACCATCGAACTTGATCAAACCCTAAACGGAGGAATACAAACTTTATGCTCAGAAGGAGATCAAGCGGTACTCGAACATACTTCTTCAAGTGGATCTTTCTCTAGGGATGCCCTGGAACCAAGGACAGGACGGCTCATTTAGTATTACATAGTATCCCAACAAACATCAATGCTGAATAAATGTTGGTTCAAACAAATTTGGAGAATTTGTTCAGCTTTTTCTTCTATAAAGCTTTATAACTGCTCCAAATTTGTTTGAACAAGCAGTTATTCGACACTGATGTTAGTTGGGATGATTCGTTTGTCTGTAGCTCCAAAGGGTAAATTTCATGATATGGGTTTAAAGTAGATATGCGCGCCGCGACGCCGCGCGGCCTCCGCTGACGATTTTATAGCGCCGCCACCGCCACTATTTTCGACCGGCGCGCCGCTGCATTTTTTTGACCACGCCGCCGGGCAATTTCAGGCGCGCCGATGCAATTTTTCACCGTGTATTCATCCCTTCAGTTATGTTCATTAGCCCTTTAGAAATCTACTTTTATTACAAATTATGACGTCTCGATGCGATGTGCCATCCAGAGGGACGCGTGTGGACAGTGATAAGCTTTGTCGTTTTGTTCTAGTAACTGTAGTGTAGATGTTCGTGTTTCGACTTTCAGCAATTCGCGAGTGAGTTTGAATTTATATATAATAAAATGTTCAACTTAAAGGTCGAAAAATTTCCATTGCGAATGTACATATTGATACCACAAATAATGGTAATCGAACAAGCGATGTGTGGAAAAAAATTGGTGCTCTAAAATATGTTGCATGAGCATGAGCATGAGCATGATTGACCGCCCACGGATGCAATTCCGTTATTGCCAGATCAGCTGTATTTACACAAAGAACTAACAGATGTTGCTTGGGACTAACATACATCTTCAATGTGTAAAAACTGGTGATCCCAAACTTAGGCAATACCAGCGCCGGCCGTGCCCGAATGCTGGTCAAGTAGGAAATGGGAAGGACCGTGTTGACATGATACTCGCTTTGAAGGAAGCTGAGAAATCCTCTGCACGTCCACGAGAAATCACTGGGATGTTGGATAGTTGGGGAAAGGTTATCAGCAAGGTTCGTTTTGGTTAACGATACGCTGAAAGTATGTAGCACTATCCGCCAAATACAATGGACCGCTCCAATGTGACTGTAAAGAGACAAGCATAACGAAATACAAAACAAAACAAAATAGACAAAACAAAATAAAACAGGATATTGTCTTCAAAATATGGTAGGAATAAATTATTTGCTGCTTTGCAAACCAGCTCTCCTCGGTGTCCTAGATGGCCAAGTCCTGCTGGACACGCAGCTGCTGCCGTCGGCAATCGTCCACATCAAGTCGGCCGTCGCCGACGTGTCGGAAACCTTCCGGTATTAACATGATGTCTGTGTCTAGTACCTTCTTGCACCGATTAATTTACAAACTAAGCCTGCACACCGAATCAAAATTCACTTAGGCACGGTTGTGGTATTATCCTTTAAAATCTAGTTCTAGATATTGGCACTTGGTTGCAGGAAACAGAATCAAAAAGAAAAATAAATTCGCTTATGACCTCTAACTTTACACGGTTGCTAAACAATACACACTATCTTCCTCCAACCCCCCCCCCCCCCCCCCTTTCCCCCCCCCCCCTTGGAAAAAAAACCCCCACACACAACACCGCATTTTTTTTTATGCATTTTTTTGGGGAAACGGGAGCAAGGCGCGATCCCGCAATACGCAACACTCTTCTAATGGCCCAAACACAATGATAACGGAACCTGAACGGCAACGGCAAACGGCAAAGCCCGATCTTACTAGGCCTGCTTGTCGGAAAGAAAACAGGCTAGATCCAAGACGACTCTAATAGGACATATCGAAGTCATTTGCAACAACTGTCAAACTTGCCGTTTGCCGTTCCGTTTCCGTTATCATTGTGTTTGGGCGGTAACCCCCCCCCCCCCCCCCCCCCCCCCCCCCCCCCCCCCCCCCCCCCCCCCCCCCACCAACCCACCCCACCCCCCCCCCCCCCCCCCCCCCCCCCCCCCCCCCCCCAACCCCCCCCCAACCCCACCCCCCCCCCCCCCCAAAACAACAAACCACCCCCCCCCCCCCCACCCCCCCCCCCCCCCCCCCCCCCCCCCCCCCCCCCCCCCCCCCCCCCCCCCCCCCCCCCCCCCCCCCCCCCCCCCCTTTTACTTTTTTACATTATTATATTTTTTTTTTTTTTTCTTTTTTCCTCCCCCCCCCCCCCGCCCCCCCCCCCCACCCCCCCCCCCCCCCCCCCCCCCCCCCCCCACACCCCCCCCCCCCCCCCCCCCCCCCCCCCCCCCCCCCCCCCCCCCCCCCCAAACCCAAAACCAAACACAACCAAAACAAAAAACAAAAAACAAAAAACAAAAAAAACCCCCGAAAAAAAAAAAAGGGCCTTTTTTCCCCACATTTTTTCTCCCTTCCTCTCTTAACCCATTATTTTTTGCTCCTCCACAACTTTTTTTTTTGTTGGGGCGTAGAACCACTGCGTCCATTGAATTGAACTTTTGTAGTAACAGCTTAGAATACGTTGCTATGTATTTTGAACAATAAGTGCTATGGAACATGCTTTGGCAACCGGCATTCTTCATAGACGAAAAAGCCGACGAAGAGAATAGATCAACGAGGATTAAAATGTTACGCGAGAATTATGGATTTATACTCCGAAATAAGCATTCTATGAATTCGTCATTTTTTTTATTCATATTTATTGGATCGCGAGTCATTAGGTTCTTTCTTCTGTCAGAATAAATTTAGAATTTTTGATGAAACAAGATGTTTTTAAAGACACACTGTCATATCAGCATAAGGATTTGAAAATGGAAATTACCTCACTAGAGAAAGATATGAAGAGAAATATTGATAGTTCCGTTAGACAGTCTGAAAATTGACGAAACTGATTGACATTGAACAAAGGGTCACTTCAAAGATAGTACAAAATTGCTAAGCTATTTCATGCATGAGAGTACTTCCGACGATTTGAATAACCGCAAGTTCCAAATCGCAGCGCTGTAGGAGGTGTTCTGGAAAGGATCCAAGGTGCGTACGTTCCGGAATGGTCATACCATCCACCAGAGCTGCAGCAATACACACCAGCTGGGAACAGATTTCATCGTGATGTGTGAGATGCAGAAGCGGATGATTGGGTGGTGGCCGATCAACCTCCGAATGTGCAGGTTGAGGAACAAGGCCGGTTCCTCGACATTAGCACCATGAACGTGCATAGCTCGGAAGTACTGTGATGACAAGGAAGAATTCTACGCGCAGGGATTTCCACGCTCAGGTTGGCCAGGAGGCCGAGAGTATTCACCAATGATAGGAAACGCGGGTCTCATGTTGATGAGAAGATGTTTCCTTCCAAACATTAATAATTCGCTGCACATTCTCGACGATCTTCTCTATGCATAAGTAAGCACCCGTCGGTCTCAATTATCTTCTGGCAGCTTTGGTAATCCTCTTAAATAACCAGTCCTTCCGAAATTTTCATTCAGTTCCCGTAGCAACTGCTTCAGCCATAGTGCTTTTTGAACAGATTCTGCCAGCGCAATAAACTCCGCTTCCGCCGTGAACACGCAACATTGCTTTCGGCAGGCCCAGCTAACTGTTCCTCCGTTTATCTTGAAGACATAGCCGCTATTCGATTTTCGATCCTTTCTGCTTTCAGCCCACTAAGCATCCGAGTAACCTACGATTCCTTCCGATTCAGAAATTCAGCTTAACAGCAACTAATAGTTGCTGGTTCCTTTCAGGCATCTGACGACCCGTTTCAGTTTGATCCAATCTTCTTGAGTTGGTCGGCAAGTGTTTCTGCTCAATATTGAAACAACAGTCGAAATATCGGGTCTCGTATTTTCGCTTCCCAATAAGCTTTTGGTACTCACTGTTGTATGGTAACTATTCGCTCTCATTTCCTTCTCTGGTTACATATTCAGGATTTAGCAGAATACTGGAATACTTTGCTTTATACAATCCACTCGAAACAAAAATATCATTGATCTGGTATCTTCGCGAACTCCGAAAATAGTCTCCGTCTTCATCTTGCTCGATTTCCGATGATTTTTCCCATTTCACTGATCTCGAGCTTCTGCCGAAATAATGCCATCACATCTTCTATTACCGGAATGTTTTCGCTGGTCACAATAAGGTCATCTACGTACACCAAAACGTAGCACCAGGAGCCTTTTGTGCATTTACGGTATATACAAGAATCTGATTTGCATCTTTCGAAACCTTGCTGAACGAGCCCTTGATGCAGCTTGTGGTTCCAGGAACTAGCCGCCCGTTTAAGGCCGTACAAGTTTTTCTATAACCTACATAAATTCGCTTCACTTCATTGGTTGTTTCATATAAATCTCCTCCTCAAGATCACCGTAAAGGAAGGCGGTCTTGATGTCGTATTGCTTGACCACCATGCGTTCCTTCGCTGCCACAGCTACCAATGTCCGGAAGGTCGTTTGTCGAACCACAGGTGCAAACATCTCGGCTTAGTCCGCTCCGTATTGCTGGCTGAAAACTTGGGCCACCCATTGAACTTTATAACGCAATATTTGGCCAGCCGTATCCCGTTTTATAGCGTAAACCCATTTACAGCGAACAACTTTCCGATCCTCCAGTAGATTTTGCATGGGCTACGTTTCATTGGTGTGGATCGAATGCATCTCGTCTGCCATAGATGCTGTTCAGTGTTTCGCATCGGGTGATGACATCGCCTAGTTGTAGGATCTTGGGAGAGAGTCTTGCTTATAAGTGGCCACACCACCGGAATCCAGTCGCACATCATCGTCTTCGAAGCCATTAAAACCTGGAAAGTATTCGACGCTGGAAGACCTTTGCACTGGATAGTAAAATCTTTATACTTGCCGGGTAGGCTGTGCTCCCGTCCGCTGTGCCTCAACGTCTGTGATCAAGACGGTTCTGAAGATCGCCACGGAGGGAGCACGGTCAGATCTGTCAACGTGTTAGTCGAAGTATTGCCTTCACTAATATCTTCGAATTCATCATCTGTTTCAGAGTCGTCGATATTTTTTTTCTGGTGCCGCAGGTTGGCCAACTTCCGGTAGATTGACAGGAACATCAGTGAATTCTATCGGAACAGCAGATGGCTTCTTCTCCGATTGCGCTCTTCACGAATAGCCTCATCGATGAAAATCACCTGCCGACCTTGAAAGTAAACCTTGTTCGGGGATCTTCTTCTTTAGTTCACGTGACCTCGGATCTCACTTTCTGCGTTTGATTTTTGGAACTTGCCTCATTGTCTTCGTTTCCAACCACTTCATACCTCGTCCGGTGTTGAGTCATGCTAACGGGTTGGTGATCGATTCGCTAAATAGACTGCAGCAGCTACAGCCTCGTCCCAAAATGTTTTTGGCAAGTTGGTGTCGAATAACATACAGCGCACCTTCTCCACAATGGTCCTATTCGCACGTGCAGCTAATCTATTTTGTTCGGGCGTATAGTGGTTAGTTGTTGAAACGATCCGTTGATGTACTCTTTACCATTATAACTGCGCAACGTTTGCAATACGTTTGAAACTGTTCAGGACTTCATCTTGAGACTTCGATTTCAAGAAGTACATGAACATTCGGCGCGATTTATCATCAATAAACGTGATATAATATATGCTTACTCCAAGTGATGCTTCTTTCATCGGTCCTGCAACAGCGGTATGATCGACTACAAGAAAAGCTGTCGCTTTTGATCCTTGCTTGCTAAATGGTAGATTCGTTTGCTTCCCCATCGGGCGAATGCGGCAATCTCCAGCGCTTTCAGTGTTAATTTGAATTCCAGTTACATTTCCACCTGCATGTCGCTTCACGCTGTGCAGTCCCAGGTGCCCTAGTCGTCGATGCCAAGTGTCGAACATCGCTCCAGTCGAACTAAGCATAGCCTTACCAGCCGGAACAGATTGATTCAGGAAGAACAAATCGTTTTGAATCGTAGCTGTAGCTACAAGCTTGCCTACGCCGTTACTGATTTCGCAGCCATCCTTCATGAACAGAACGGTATAGCCTTTCTTCACGATTTGAACATCAGATAGCCGATTCGTCGAAAGATCCGGAATGCACTGAACTTCGTAAACTTTAATCGGTTCTCCGTCATACAATATGGCAGTCTCAGAAGCTTCAATCCGCATTGAACCTTTGTTTGCCGCTACTAGCGTACAGTTGGAACGTTACACCCACTTCGTTAAATGCTTCGTGGCCCCTGAGTTCAGGCACCATCCGTTATCGGACACGCCGATCGTAGACAATACCGTACAGAACGCGTCGGCTTTCTTCTCAACTTTGCAATATAACCAAACCTGTTGCACTTCCTGCATTTCGGCTGGTTCGATTGCTGCTTCGGTTGTTGATTACCTTGGTAACGTCCATGAAATTTTTCCCTTTTTCCGTTGATAACGAAAGATTGTTGTTCACTCGGTAATTACTCCTCCTGTAACAGAATCGTCTTTACAGAATCTCCGATAATTTTCATTCCTGAGTCTGCGAGTTGCACCTCGCACGTGGTGATTTTTCCTCTAGCCTCCTTGTCCTTCACCAGATCAACAGCTTCCAAGGTCCCATCTGTCTTCTTCTTGGGCTCGACTGCTTCCCATAAGTCCTCGACTTCGAGGTATGTCTGGACAGCAAATCCCCAGGTGGTCCAGTTTTCGCTGCTAATGAGCCTTTTAATCGTCGGATTTCCGCTATCCGCCACCTTCACACGTATCTGGGTCCACAAACTGGTTATAGTAATAATACGCAGTTAACTAGAAGTAGGTCAGTATTTGATGGTAGCATGAGGAAGAATGAACACGTTTATTTGACAATGACCAAAGTTTACGCTCCATACAAAATTTCAAAAGAATGTACGGTGAAAAGTCTACAAGGGGGGGGGGGGGGGGGGGGGGGTCGGTGTTTTGATAGGTGATTTTCAAAAATGAGTTTAGGTGGTTTATGAACAGGCCCTAAACTGGGTAAACGAATGATTCTTTCCAGTAGCTAGAGAAAACACCGGAAAAATATTTACGCTAATGGTAATACGATATCAAGAAAGGTTCCTAACTTTTTGCTGAGGCAGAGACTATATTGATTATTATCAAGTGGTGAGCATTAATTGGGCCAAAATATGAATATTGCCAGCAGCGTCTACGACGTCTTGTAGACGACCGATGTTGTCGTTAAATTGTTCACGAAAAAAGGGTGCAATCCATTCCCATTGAAAACAGTTGAAGGGAGTCATTTATCTTTTCGTTGATCACCAACATAGCGCCAGAACCCCTTAGGGGTTAGATTTTAGGCTTCGTTGCAAACGATGTAAAGTGCACAAAATAGGTGCTTATTCAATCTTTTTATATTCTCTATTGGTTCTATGGTCAAGGCTGGTTTTGATTTGCTCAACTTATTCTATTGTTTGCATTTAACCCTTTTCTGACGTTTCCGGAAAAAGTGGCTCCAAACTGGAAGTTGTGCTTTGCGTAATTTCTTCGAATCAATCTGTGTACAGTAGATTGTAACAGACAGTGCAGCAAGCAGCAACGTGGACGTTACAACCACGTGTCAGTTCAGTTCAATTTACACCTGTTAGAACTAAGTTCATACTGGTGCAATTGGCGCTACTGTCGTAGTCAATTGTGTTAGTCCACGAAACTAATCTTAACGTAATTGCAAAGGCGGATTAGGCCTGCAATTTGTTACCAACAGACATGTAAATTGATCGTGTTGCAATTAGAATCAAGCTAAACGCTTCAAAACAATGGTCCAACAAGTAAGTTCATACTGGTGCAATTGGCGCTACTGTCGTAGTCAATTGTGTTAGTCCACGAAACTAATCTTTACGTACTTGCAAAGGCGGATTAGGCCTGCAATTTGATACCAACAGACATGTAAATCGATCGTGTTGCAAGTAGTACCGAGCTCAACGCTTCAAAACAATGGTCCAACAAACAACCGTTTAGCTGTCGGAGGCTAGCTGTGTTGGAAGTGTCCAGCAAACTATTGCTTGAGCAAGTGACGTCAGGGTGGACATTCCATTGGGACTACGCTGCCATTTGAAACCACCTTAACTGACCACTTTGATTGCTCGAGTTATAATGCAAAGTTGACGGTTTACGAAGAGATTCATAAAACTGAATTGATCCTTGCATAATAAAGTTCGAGTTCACCAAATCCTGATTCATCTGGTTGATAATCAACCTCTCGACGTTCTTCTCTGCGTCCTTCGCAAATACTGCGATGGTAATCATTGGCGGTCGTCGTGCACAATTTCCATAAGGTTGATTCCGATTGCCGGTTATAGCAGATAGGGTCTACTGAAATGTTGCTGGTTAACCTAGGGACTACAGGATTGATTAAAAGTGTTTCAGGATATTTAAGTTAACGCATGATGAAGATATAGGCTTCTTATTCGAGACACCTTTTTTTCTGCGAGAAATTTATTCTTAGGATGCTGAAATCAAAAGAAAACCAAAGAATTTCAGATGATTCCAAGCTCTTTAAAATACCCGCATCATTCTGATCCACAGTATGCCAACTGTTTCAATTAATGTTGGGGTATTCGGAAAAACGTCGGTGAAAACGCGTATGTAAGAAAGGGACTCTCTTCAATTTGTAGCACATTACTTAACTGTGGAGTTAAAAGTTTGTTAAGTTTCGATTTGACTAGAGAACTTCCGAACTCAGATTACAGAACACTTTTTCTCTGAAGAGCACAGTTAATACCCGGTATTAGGAAACACATATTCGATGTTTTACTAGCCACCTGTCGAAAAATAAATTCAGGTTAACTTAACGGTTACGGATTAACAAATTACATTAATATTTATTCACATATACCCATCGAATTCATGTATTATCATTGATCGATTCATATTCACGCATGGGCATTCCAAACATACCATTGCCTCGCTAAAACCTTAAGAGAGCAGAGGTAGCAGTAATGAGCACATTATTCCGAACGTTAAGTGTCTACCTCTTATCAGAAGAGAAAAAAAAACAAAAATAGAAACTATGTCGCCAAAAATACTTTTTTGATTAGCTTCCCAGTCAGTGTGATAATACCAACTACGAGAACAACAGTAAACTGGATTACCACAGCAGATCATTGCAACCAGCAATTCATTAGCAGTAGCAGAACGCATGATTCTACGCATATAAACACTCACAACCATTCAGACGTAAAAATACGCTGGAGGCTGCCGTATAGTAGATTGTAATGTTTTGTATACCGAGCAGAAGAAGCAGAATGATAGCGTGACCTGATAAGGGTGCTTACAACTCTCGGTGGATGGAGGGTAAGAACAATACTCTACAAATACTGGTGTTATTAAACAAATACAACTTCGCTATGAAAGGAAATGAAGGCTCCCATCCAATGACGCAATAGTTCTGTTGAAAACTTTTACTTTTGTTTTGTTGCAATAATTGTTTTCAATAATAACGCAGAGTTCAAAATAGCAGTTACAATAGTACGTACGTTTCACTACAATAAATTATGCTACAATCGTAATTAAAATATTTATGAGTCACTAAACCACTGATGATATACCAACACTACCCGAAGTTTAAATAAACAAAGTTCGGAAAACTCCCTGCTGGTGGGACTCTTCTGCGCTTCTATCAGAGCTTTGTTTACATTTCGCTTCCGCAAAGGTCACTTTGACAGCTGGTACCGTTCCACACCGTCAGGGTACGCGTTTTTCCAGCAATTTTCAGGTTAGAAACAGGCAGCAAATTTTACCTTCCACTAGGATCCGACGACGGGAAAAGCAAACTCACAATCGATAAAACTTTTCCTCTTTACTATGCACAGGGACCACGTTTTTCCACCCAACACTTTTGTATAGCCTTATCAGCCCGTGAAAAATTGCACAAGCAAAAGAAGAAAAAGGTTAGGGATTGGAACGCGGCGCAAGTCGAAGCAATCATTTAGTGCTCTAAAATATGTTAAAAATGGTTTTACTCATCATCTGCTTCTTGACAAAATGTTTTGTTATTCATGTCTAATCGATGCAAAACATAAGGCTGGTCTTAATTTGCAGGAAGACGGGTCGAGATATTGAGAACGAACCCGCAATCGATAGGTCTTTAACATTAGGCAAGTAAGTTTTATTTATAGTGAAATGATGAATTTTTCATAGAATTTCTTCGGTAAACATGCTAACGTCAGGTTGCATGCCTATGTAATTTTTTTTCTTATTCAAAACTCCGATTGTCGTGAAATTAAATATGGATAAGGTAGCCTACCCCCGCGGAAATCTTGCCCAAGGATTTTGTTCTCATGTAATTTTAAAGGGGTGAGATTAACGGAATTTCAACACGGAAAATAAAAAATCCGGCCACATTCAACATGCAGTGGGATTAAAATTCAGCGAAAAAACATTCCGAGGAGACTACCATTAATTGAGAAATAAACTAAAATTGTAGTGAATACTGGTGAATAAAACGCAACTATCTATCTATGCTATCTAAGTAATGTATTAAATACGGTAGGGCAAAGGTAACCTTCAAACTTTCATATTTTCTTCATGTGTAACGAATCGGTTAATTTGCTGAATGGTATTTAATAATTTTGTCAAAAATAAGAGGAAATGTAATGTGCCATCCAGATTACGAGCTATATCACTTGATATAGAGTAGCTGGATATCAATATCAATATCAATAGTAACTTGATATCGTACATCGAGTTTTCACTGGAAATAATGCATCTGACGTCTCATATCAAGATTCGCTAAATCAAGTGATATAGCTCGTAGTCTGAACGGGATCTAAAACTAATAGAGTTTATTTCCACAACTTGATAGCATTTTTTCAAGCGTAAGAAAATTCAAAACCAACTATAACGAGCAGTGTAAATTAACAGTGCATGGATATACCAAATTTTTACATTGAATAGTCAAGACTGTATAAATATGGGGTGTATATTAAATTTAAAATACATTAAAGAGGTGTTTATTAAATTTAATATATATCAACGAAAAACCTTATTGGCAAAACATTTGCCGAATAAAACCATCGTCGGGAAAACATTGGTTTTATTTGTACGTGACAAATCACAAATCAAATAACTGAATTAACCGGTAAATCAGTGCTCAGTGGGTTCTTTTTTATACGTGATTTTAGTAATGTCGCAAAAATATTGATAGTTCGGTATATTTTACTGCTCTTAATTTGAACTTTTTTATAATTGACTTACATATTGATCTTTAAGCTCCTAAATATATGCATTTTAAAGCAATTTGGGTTTTTGTAATGTAAGGTATTTAGGTTTTGATACTTTTAGATTCTTAAATGTTGTAGTCTTTGTCTGTTTTAGATATTTGTATTTTTTATTTTTTTTTTTATTTTAAGATGAGGAAATGACGGACTTGGCGGGTTTTCTTCAATTATCGTCAGGGGGGTTTTCTAAACTGATTGCGCTCATATTTTGCCAGAAGATTCACAGAGTGTAAATAGAAAAATGTTGTGGCCGAATTTCAATGTTTTGTTTAGTCTGAGAATTTTGTATTTTCATATTTCTAAACTTTTACATATTTATAAATTTTCAAATTCTTAGATTTTTTCCAGATATGAAGATATTTTGATTTTTGAATTTTAAGATTTTATAATTTTTTGATCTTCAGATTCTTGAATTTTTAGATTTTTAGATTTTTAGATTTGATATTAAATTTTGATTTATGTTATATATTAGATTTTTTGATTATTCAATTTTTAGATGTATATGATTATTAAATGATTGGAATTTTATGTAATTAAAAGATGAATCGTTAGCTCTATCCATTGCGCTTTTTATATTACATGAGTGTTCTATTCTACGGTACAGTAAAAATCAGGGTACAAAATTAATAAAATGTCTAATTAGAACTTTATAATCAACTCTTCTAATAAAACTGTTGTAATATGTCTTCAGTTAAATATTATTAATTGAATATATCATCACTTGTTAATTTATTATAGCTAGATTCCCCGTGAAATCGCATTCGATTTCTGCCAGCGCTAAAAACTTGACTCGCCATCTTCGTGAAGATCTAAACTAAACTTTTTTCGTACACGACAATTATGAAATGTTCAGAGCGTCTCTTGGCAATAGAACTCTGAACGCTGAAAAAACAGTTTTGGTTAAGTGATTGTGATGAACAAATTCTATAATGTTAAGTCTCATATTTTTGAACACACACATACAGATACACACATACACACGTCAATTCATCGACCTGAGTCATATAACACTATGGATATCCGGGCCTTCTAGCAAAATATAAGACTTGGAGTGATCCTATAATCCTATAATCTTTACAGTGCACGAGAAAGCCAAACAGTTACAAGGGATAAGCATAAGGAAATGTTGAGGGGATAATTTACGCCCGCGCCGATCCACGCCGGCGCCGTCACCTCTAAGGATGACCGCGGCGTCGCGCCGGCGACGCCACCGCCGCCGTTTGTAAATACCATACACGCCGCCGCTGATTCAAAATAGATCGGCGCACAGGTCTAATTTAAAGGAGAATCTCGAATTCTTCTTTATCTGGTTCTGATCATACAGTTTATCCTTTTCGTTTTGGACTTCAATAAATCAACAGACAAATTAAGATTTTGATCAAGTCGAAGGTAAACTAAAACAAACTTACGCTTATGAACAGAACCTACTTGTTACTATGGTTTGCTTACGTGGTTTACTTTTTTTTTGGCGGCTGTTTGTTTTAGGTGATTTTTCATCCTTGCCTACGTGGTTTACTTTTTTTTTGGCGGCTGTTTGTTCTAGGTGATTTTTTATCCTTGCCTGTTTCGAAATGCAAGCTTCCTCATGCACGATGGCTTTTATTGGCTCTAAATGAAAGAAATATTCCGCTGAGAAATATACATTGTAATAGTATGTGTAAGAACCTGAAATAGCAATGTTAAGAGACTGTAATAAAACTCCATTACCTTTATTACTTTAAAAAATAGAAAGATAAAAAACAAGAATAGTTAAATTCTCAAATAAAATAAGCTCGGTGTTCGATGGCGATGATTATTGTACAACGAAAAAGAATAGCTCGATGTGAGCTTTTTAACAGTGATTTGTTTTCACCGTGAAGTGAGATCTGTAATAGAAGTTAACCCATACGTTCTTGTTGAGAGACTTAAAACATACATTTCCGGAAACTTACAGAAATAGAGGTCTTAAGGTTTTGAAGCGTTACCAAACTAGTGATATTTGAGTATTACAAATTTTTATTCGGTTTATGTCTTTGAACTTTCAGAGATCTACTATTTACTTCGAATAATACTATTGTACTGATGAAACGACGTTTGTATTTATTAACACAATCGACCGACGATTGTTGCATCAGTTGAACCAGCACCGGCGGGGGTTGTAATCTTAGGAGCTTCAAAACTCTAGGGATCATCGCTGAAAATTCAATATCGTTGTCTACGTATTGCCCTTGGCTGTATGCATTCAACGCACAATATGAGCCTGGAGGTTCTGGCAGGAGTAAAACCCCTCCAGAACCGCTTCTGGGAGCTCTCATCTAGAATACTGATCAAGTGTGGAATCAGTAACAACCTTGTGATTGAAAACTTCGAAGAAATGCTCGACTTGAGTATATATCATCTGATATTAGTCTTCCATGCTATAATTCTCCGCTTCCCTTATCACAGTTCCTCCATTGACTATGATCTCTCCATGAAACAGGCTATTCAAGGAGTTCCAGATCAACTTCGACTTATTTTAATTCCCCATATTTTTATTAAAAAGTACCAACATATCAATTGCAATAGAAGAATTTTCACTAATGGGTCGCGCATTGATGGATCCACTGGTTTCGATGTTTACAATGAATACTCATACTTCAGGAACCTTGTTCCGTATATGTTGCTGAGCTGGCAGCAATCAATTTCGCATTGGGGATAGTTTCCGACATGCCCATAGACCATTATTTCATCTTCTCGGATAGTCTCAGTTCTATTTAGGCCCTCCGGTCGATGAAAACAGTGAGGCACTCATCTTACTTTCTTTCAAAAATAAGGTAGCCGATGTGTGCGTTGGTCGAAAGATCATTTAGAATAACCTCTGTATGGGTCCCCTCACGTCAGAGTTCTCTTCAAAGTGGGCAAAACGATTGGAAAAGTAATTCTCTTGGGCGGTGGTTACATTCCATTATTCCAAATGTTTCGTCGAGATCGTGGTTCAAAGGTCTGGATGTAAGTCGCGGTTTCATTCGTGTGATGTCAAGACTTATGTCCAACCACTACTCGCTAGACGCACATCTCTACAGAATTAACCTCGTCGATAGCAATGTATGTAGGTGCGGAACCGGTTATGATGACATCGATCACGCAGTTTGGCATTGCCCGGGTAATGATGCCTCCAGAGTACGACTATTGGATACCCTAGTGGCCCGAGGTAGACAACCCTCCCGCGAGGTAAGAGATGTTATGGGAATGCGTAATCTTCCTTTGTTTGTCTGATCTAAGAGTGTAATGTCATCACCCCCTCTCCTCCAGCCTAGTAAATTCCCTGCCATTGTGTCCTAGTTATACTATCCTTTTGTTTCCGTGCTACTTGTACCTGCCCAGCAAGCAGTGGTCACACATCTGCGGCTTAGTTCCTGAAAGGGACTACAGGGACCGTGGATTTGGTAGACGTCGCAACCATGAGCAGCAAATAATACCTGAAATAAGTTACCTGCCTAGCCCCTTCCAAACGATAATGTGACCCATTAACCTCGAGCTAGCCACGAGTAATTGGCCCCCTATTTTACTAAAATCTAAAAATTATACATTGTAAATAACAATATTGAATATCGGCTCCGTAAAGTGTTACACACGCCTGAGCCTAACAAATAAACGAATTAATTAAAAAAAAATCGCTGCAAATTCACCATCAACGTTGATGAAGCTCCACCAATGTGGCCACTAAGTGACCTGTAAAACCATCAACTTAAGCACTACTGTTACCGTTTTCGCTACTATTGCTACTCACAATATCATAAAAACTATTTTCACTGGCACTGCCTCCCAATCCACTGTTAGATCCACTATTTCCAAGTGGAGTGTTATAATAATTGTTCTGCTATTTACATCTTCTCCTTACAAAATTACAATGTTGGTATCGTTGGTTTCCGATGAGCGCAGAAACGAAAACAAACTCTTCGGGATTTGGACACAGGTAATCCTTCTCCTCGCAGCTGAGGCAATCTCACTCGATAAGAATATCCATTTTTCCTGGCAGAATCTACCACACAATATCACTTTTTTTTTCAATTAATTTGCAGTTTGTTTGGATTCGCAATTCAAAGATATAGTGATGGCGTTCTGATTCATGTTCTCAATCCCACTATTGAGTACTGGTTCTGTACTGGAGTGATTCTTGTAGTTTTGAGAGGGATTTTAACCCTTCGGGTCATTCGTCCCTTTAAAAGTAGGTGTGGTATCACATACCATGTCAAAATATCGAGTCAAAGTCTTGTGGCGTGAGGTGAACGTCGACAAGGTGTTTTGACATGCTGGCAGATGCCGCACCTCCACCACATAAGTGGGCGCCTGGCCTAAGATGTTGTAAACATAACCGAACGAAATAATTTTTATCGAGGTGTGTGCGGGTCTAACTATTTTATAGCACAATAGCTTTCTTTGATCGGACCACTTACTTACCTAACCAATCAGACTAAGGCCGGTGTGACCTCTGCTGTACACAGAAGTTGTTTCCATTGTAATCGGTCCATGGCTGTACCTCGCCAGCCTCGCTGTCTGCGGAGGGTCCGCAGGTCGCCTTCTACTTGATCGATCCACCTTGCTCATTGCGCGCCTCTTCTTCTTGTACCTGTCGGTTCGTTTTCGAGAACCATTTTCACAGGGCTGTCGTCCGACATTCTTACGACATGCCCAGCCCATCGTAGTCGACCGATTTTTGCGATGTGTACGATGGGAGGTTCTCCCAGCAACTGGTGCAATTCGTGGTTCATTCGCCTCCTCCACGTTCCGTCCTCCATCTGCACTCCACCGTAGATCGTACGCAGCACCCTCCGTTCAAAGACTCCAAGGGCGCGTTGGTGCTCCACTAGCAATGTCCATGTTTCGTGGCCGTAGAGAACTACCGGTCTAATTAATGTCTTGTAGATGGTCAACTTTGTGGTTCGGCGAACTTTGTTCGATCTTAGCGTCCTTTGGAGTCCAAAGTAGGCACGATTGCCAGCCATAGTGCGCCTTTGTATTTCTCTGCTGGTGTTGTTATCGGCGGTCACCAATGAGCCCAGATACACGAATTCGTCTACTACCTCGATTTCATCACCGTCGATCTGAACTTGTGCTAGGAGGCTAACGTTGTTTTCTCGTGAGCCTCTTCCCTTCGTGTATTTTGTTTTTAACGCATTAATCACAAGCCTAATCCTACCAGCTTCAGCCTTAAATCTGATGTACGTTTCCGCCATCGTGTCAAAGTTACGTGCTACGATATCAACGTCGTCGGTGAAGCCAAATAGTTGGACAGACTTCCTGAAGATCGTGCCACTCGTGTCTATCCCAGCTCTTCGAATCACACCCTTCAATGCAATGTTAAACAACAAACACGACAATCCATCACCTTGTCGTAACCCTCTCTGAGATTCGAAGGGACTCGAGAGCGTCCCTGATACTCGGACGACACACATCACTCGATCCATCATTGCTTTGATCAACCGCGTCCGTTTTTCCAGAAATCCATATTCGTGCATGATTTGCCATAGCTGGTCTCGATCGATTGTATCATGCGCTGATTTGAAGTCGATGAAAAGATGATGTGTGGGCACGTTGTATTCGCGACATTTCTGCAGTACTTGCCGAATCGCGAAAATCTGGTCCATAGTAGCGCGGGCACCCATGAATCCCGCTTGGTATTGCCCCACGAACTCCTTTGCAATTGGTGACAGGCGGCGGCATAACATTTGGGAGAGCAACTTGTAGGCGGCGCTCAGTAGCGTGATCGCACGATAATTGCAGCAATCCAGCTTGTCGCCCTTTTTGTAGATGGGACACACTATTCCTTCCATTCAATCCTCCGGTAAACATTCCTCCTCCCAAATCTTGGTAATTACCCAGAGCAGCGCTCTGGCCAGTGCTTCACCACCGTATTTTAATAGCTCGCTTGGGAGTTGGTCAACACCAGCGGCTTTGTTGTTTTTCGACAGACCAATTTCCTCCTCAACTACCTGAAGGGTTGGGGTCGGGATCCTGTCATCTTCTGTGCGTGTTCCTAGATTGATTACCATGCCACTTTCGTTCGCTGTAACATTACCGTTCAGGTGCTCGTCGAAGTACTGTTTCCACCTTTCAATCACCTCACACTCTCCTGTGAGAAGGTTGCCATCCAGGTCTCTGCAAATATCAGCTTGTGGTACGTAGCCTTTGCGCGAGCTGTTTAACTTCTCGTAGAATTTGCGTGTGTCGTTAGCACGGTACAGTGCTCCCATTTCTTCGCGGTCTCGATCTTCCTTCGAAGAATAGAATTTTGTCTGTTCCGTACCTGTCTATACCGATCCACATTCGCTCTCGTACGGTGTTGAAGCATTCTTGCCCGTGCTGCATTCTTCTCCTCTACTAACTTCTTGCATTCGCCATCAAACCAGTCATTTGTTCGATTCGGTGCAGAAGTACCTAGTGTCACTAATGCAGTGCTACCTATGGTGGTTCGAATATTTCTCCAGCCATCCTCAAGAGTAGCTGCGCCAAGCTGCTCTTCCGTTGGTAGGGCTGCTTCTAGCTGTTGCGCGTATTCCTGGGCAACTTCGGTTTCCCGTAGTAGCTCAATGTTAGGTCGTGGCGTCAGAAATCGACGCGTGTTGTACACCGTCGAGAGTTTTGAGCGCATACATACTGCAACTAGGTAGTGGTCCGAGTCTATATTCGCGCAGCGGTAAGTGCAAACGTTGATGATATCGGAGAAGAACTTCCCGTCGATTAGAACATGGTCGATTTGATTCTCTGTTCGTTAGTCAGGTGATCTCCAAGTGGCTTTGTGGATGTCTTTACGGGGGAAGAAGGTACTTCGGACTACTAAACCACGGGAGGCCGCAAAGTTCACGCATCGTTGGCCATTATCGTTCGATACGGTATGCAGGCTGTTAGGCCCTATTACCGGTCTGTACATTCGAAGTTACGTGGTTGAAGTTCGTCGTAGATTATCCTATCGCAGCCAGGGAAGCAGAGCGATTTGCAGTTCCATGTTCCGAGTTTCCAATAGTAGTCCTTAATTCGTCGCCTAGGTCTTTGCCGATTGTTCTGGTCCGTATTAATTTCTGTATTATTTGTAACATTGATTTTTTAAGGGCGGCTTGTTGGGCCTTCCCCAACCCCCTGTCTCGCCGGAGGACCATCGTGCACAGCACTGTTTAAAGTCCCACGCTAGCACGAGGACGATGATCAGCCACTCCTAACATGGAGAATAGACGCTGTTTTGAGCCGCCCCTAACATGGAGAACAGACGCTCAGATAGACTGCGCCCTTTGAAGAGGGCAGTCCCCTCGGACCACACGTGTCTTAAATAAAAACTGTTTGCAGAAACGCAAGCAAGAAATGTGGTTTTCTGCAACGATCAATTCTTGCATGCAATCAATGTTTTGGGTGCAACTATACAAATAGGTCTATTGTTCCTGGTTCAATTTTGTATTTTCATTTCACACATAGTGAAGAGCAACAATCTTCACTTAGTGGTGTTTGTTTCTTTTGGTTTAGGAAGGCTGAAAAGGGGAAGTTCTAGATATGTTCATTATTTTATACATTGATTTTGTAAAATATAGGGGTTTTTTTTCATTAGGGCGAATCGAACATTGAGAGACTCTCTTTGATTACTCTTTCATTCATATTCCAATAACCTTTACGTTTTTCATTCGACAATTTGTAGAGTATGCTAGCCAGCACTGTTTCGATCTGTAGTAAAGAATAGGTTTAATAATGGTGCTGTTGTGTGTGTGTGTGTGTGTGTGTGTGTGTGTGTGTGTGTGTGTGTGTGTGTGTGTGTGTGTGTGTGTGTGGGGGGTGTGTGTGTGTGTGTGTGTGTGTTTTTCGGTATTACTTCGGGGAGGGGGCTATTGTGCTTGTTAAGCACCCACTATGTCTAACTACTTAGGGCTTTAGTAGTTAGGTGGTCCCTGCGACCTGCCTTTGGTCGTTTCGCCATTTTTGTTGAAGATCAAGGACGATCTGGGAGGCTGCTACGCATACCGCGTCCCAGACGGGCACATCCTCTGGACCAGATTATCCGGAGTCGTGTCGTGACCGCTGTAATGTTCGGATCAATTAAGTATGACAGTTCTAGAGTTTATCTCTGTTTGTTTATTATCAGGTTTTTCTATTTATATGCAAGATACATAATTTGGTTCTAGTTCGATTTCTGAGAGAGCTGGACTAAACTCTCATTGAGTTCTGAGAGAAAGAGAGTGTAATGGAGAAATTAAGTAGTGGTGAATATAAAAGATAGAGAAATTGTATGCAGAGAGAGAGAGAGAGAGAGAGAGAGAGAGAGAGAGAGAGAGAGAGAGAGAATTGAGAGACCGTCGCCAGAGAATTATTCTAAGCGCCCGCGTCATGCTCAAGAACTTGGTTAGCGGTGTTGTATTAGGATACTTTTAGCATACGCTTCGGTTCTGGAGTCGGTTGGTGGTGAACCGCTTTAAGTTTATTGCTTTGAATAATGGACATAGGAATAGTTCGTGGATATGGTTAATAACATCTTCCAGTGTTGCATTTCAGCACTTATAACAGATGACAAATCTAGGATGGGAAACATGGATTGCATGTTTAGCTGGAAAATGGTTAAGTTATGGATGATGTGTTAGGAAATTAACCGTGTGTGTTGGCATAAGGGTTTTTCAGGAAAGACCACTCTTGTGGGACCTATGTGTGTGGGAAAGTTATCTTACACCTTTCCCCTGAGAAAAGAATGATATTACGAAGTAAGAGCATTCGTAACATAGATTTTCTAGTCCAACTTTCTCTTACAATTTTGATTTTCAATTTAATTTGACACTTAAACCTTAAATTTTTAATGATAATATTCGTATCATTAGTTTACTAGCTGATTTTTTTTTTGTTTTTTCATTATTTTATATTTTTTTTACTTTGGATAAGTTTGATAGTTCTCTAATGTTATTTCATTTTGATTAATATATATTTGTGAACTTTATGAGTTTCTTCATTTAATAAATTTTTAATTATTACATTTGGATTTTCTTCCTGTATAATTTCGTACGGTCCAGAATAAACTGGATCTAATTTTCTACTATTTTCTTTTTTTAACCAAACTTTTGTTCCTAAAGTAATTTCAATTGGGTTTGAATTTTGCAGTTGGTTTTGTATTCTGTTTATTTTTGATTTTTCTAGAAGTGGATTTACTTTCTGACACACTGTTTGCAGTTAAAATTTTTATTCTGTGAGATATGATTCATGATCATAAACCGTATCCATTGTGACATTGTTAGAAAATTGACTTGGTATATTTGCTTGTTTTCCAAAAATAAGTTCAAATGGTGTGAACGAATGTTCTGTGTGTGGTGTGGTGTTATAGGAAAAAAAAAAAAAAAAAAAACCAAGAACCCACACTCTTCATTATAAAAATAAAAAGAATAAAAATAAAAACAACAACAAAATGAAAACCACCACCCCCCATATAGGATGAGAGAAGAAGAAAAAAAAATTTATTAAAAAAAAATAAAAATTATTTTTATAAAAATATAATTTTTTTTTTTTTTTCTTAAAATTAAATTTTTTATTAAAAAAAAAAAAAAAAAAAAAAAAAATTTTTCCACCCACCTCCCTAGCTTGTGTTTTGGTTTTTTTATCGTGGAGGGGGAAAAAAAAAATTTTTTTGATAGATTGCCCCGAACCAACCAAGCCGATTTTTTTCCTATTGTTTACCTTGTGAACCGGCCAATTGAACCCACCAAAAAAAAAACAAAAAATTTAGTTGGTGTAGCTGTTTTTATAAATGTTTCTTCTGTTTTAATTACGTGCTTATTTTGAATACACTTCAAACCACTTTTGACATAACTCTCCATCGTGTTCTTCATATTAGGCCAGTAATATTTTGACCTTAAGGTTGAAGACTTCGTAATAATTTTTTGAAATCAATGATTGCATTGTCCTTGTATTGGTAAATCTATTTGAACATATGTATGAGAAGATGAAAATCAAAATATAGTCTTAAGCTTACCACTACACGTGTATCCGTATTTGAGACATGTGTTTTCGTTAGAAGTATTGAAATTTCCCGCAATATATTTATTTTAATAACTTGCGAGGTAAAATTGCTTGCGTAAAAGGAGAAAAGGAGGGTCTCGAGTCACCTTAGAAACATTTCTTGCCTTCAAAAACCTTCACCTGCCAAATTTGGTTCCATTTGCTTGATTAGTTCTCGAGTTATGCAGAAATTTGTGTTTCATTTGTATGGGCACCCCCTCCTTTCAAAAAGAGGGGGGTCTTGAGACACCTTAGAAACATTTTTTGTCTTCTAGAAGCTTCACATGCCAAATTTAGTACGATTTGCTTGATTAGTTCTCGAGTTATGCAGAAATTGGTGTTCCATTTGTATGAGAGCCCCCCTCTTTTAGAAAGCGGAGGGGTCTCAAAACATCATAGAAACATTTCTTGCCGTCAAGAAACTCCACCTGCCGAATTGGGTTCTTTTTGCTTGATTAGTTCTCGAGTTATGCAGAAATTTGTGTTTGGTTTGTATGAGAGCCCCCCCTTTCAGAATGGGGGAGGGTCTTATACTACCATTGAAACATTTTTTTGCCTCCAAAAACCCCCAACATGCCAAATTTGGTTCCATTTGCTTTATTAGTTCTGGAGTTATGCAAAAATGTTTATTTTTATGGGAGCCCCCCTTTACAGAGGGGGGGGGATCTCAAACCATGTCCTGTATCCTCTTCTGGAGCTGTTGAATATCGATCCAGCGATCAATATTCTTCCTGATCACTCCAGCTCAACTGTTCCTGCGCAAACCGCTTCGTTGCTTCGCGGATTAACGCAGCCTGTTGTGCTTTCCTTTTCTGCGGCATTACTACTCACCGGAATTTAATTCAATTATTGACAAAGTTACGCTCGGTTTGTGCAAAGATTGTTTACAAATCGATAGGAAAAAACTGGGCGGAATGAAAATATCAGCTGATGAGCATTGTTGCCAGCTCAGGGAAGAATATTATGTCTATCAAAATTGTTGCTCATGGTATGTTACATCCATGGTAATGCTACACAGCAAATTAGCAAATATTATGCTTCCAACTCATTAAATATATTATAAGACATCGTATAACATCTGGCACAACATGTTTTGTACAGATGTATCTCAGTTTTTGAACATGCCAAAACCCATCAGTTAAAAATATCAAGATGCAAATCTGGCAACTGTCGATGATCGATGATTCTCTGGCTCGCTTGAAGCGTAGTGTGTGTGATGTCTAAAGTGTGGCTTATATTGTTGAGAATCTCGAAGTTGCAATGCGATCAAATGGATCGTGAAGTTTTACTTGGGGCGCAAGTGATTTTACGAGTTGCGCTGTTCTGCTACATTGACAATACAGTGGTCTGGCTTGTTTCTCGTTTGGAAATTTCGGAAGCAGTTTTCTCATTTAAAAGTACTTGAAGGAACAAAAAGTGAATTTTCTTAGGAAGAAAAACCCAGCACCAGAGCTGTGAATCCCTTTAAAAGCTGTGAAAATGCGGAAATCAACCCGAATGATTTATGGAAAAATTAAGTGATGGGTTAGTTTGAGAAGCAAATTTCGAGTTTGTATTGGAGGTTCTTAAAAATACCAGATTAAAGTGAATTCATACCTTTTTGTTCAATAAAATGTTCTTTAAAAAGTGAGAATAAACCAATTCTACTCAGTGAACGTGCATAGAAAAAGGTAAGTCATGATTTATTACCGAAAATGACTAAAAAGATGTTTTGACAGGAAGAAGAAGAAAAAGAAGCAGGCAATCATCATCATTGCCCAAATTAATTACGACTTCTTCAACCTTAATTTGTTAAATAATCTATTTGTACCAACATGACCTCCTGTAGGAGTGTCGTGGTTTTCAGATATTATTTTTGTATCATTTCATCGTCTTTTAGAATTTGTACCGGTACATATATAATATTTGTTATGTCTTTCCATATTTCGTTACACGCTTGTTTGAATAGCGCTAGAGGTATCATAATGAACAATTTATCATCTCTTTTTATCGCTAGCGATTTAATTTTTGTATTCTTGGCCATTTCATTTATGACCTGCAGGCATTTTGTTAAATCTGTTTGACCATTAACGTAGAATAATGCTGAATGCGCAATTACTCTTTGCAGGTCTTTTGTAACTAATTGTATATTTAATTTATCATTTCTTATATCGAATATTATTTTAGGGATATTGAATGCATCCGAGTTGTTAACTGACTCGTAAGCTCTGAGGTGATCAATCACAGAACTTGAAACAGTACAACTTATTTGGTTTGATTCATTTGTTATTTTTTTCTTCATAGACCTTGTCTGAACCGGAAGAACAGATAGAGTTTTAAGTTCTTCAGAATCAATAACAATACGTGAAAGGGTATCGGCGCCTATATTATCTTTACCTTTCACATACTCTATATCAAAACAAAAATCTTCCAAATCCATCCGCATTCTTGTCAGTCTGGACGATGGATCTTTCATTGAAAATAAATAAACTAACGGTCGGTGGTCAGTTTTGACCGTGAACCGTCTTCCGTAAAGATATGGTTTAAAATGAGTAATTGCCCAATATATGGCAATCAACTCTTTCTCAATTGTTGACTTGTTTTTCTCGCCTTTCGTGAATGCTTTACTAGCATAAGCGATTGGCATTTCCATATTATCGATATTTTGAGTAAGTACTGCTTCGCATGCTAAATTGGAAGCGTCTGTACTTAAGGTAAATTTTTTGGTGAAATCAGGGAATTTCAATATTTGTGGGGATAATAGTTTCAATTTCAATGATTGAAAAGAATTTTGACACTCCTGTGTCCAAGAAAATTTAACATTTTTCTTCAACAAATTATTCAGTGGATTTGCTTATTCAGAGAAGTAAGGTATAAAGCGTCTGAAGTAATTACAAAATGCGACGAATCATCTAACATCGTCTGCATTATTCGGGATTGGAAAATTCGAAATAGCATTATACTTCGATTTGTCTGGCTAAATACCATGACAACTTATGTGATGCCCTAAATAGGCATCATCTGGGCAAAAGAAATTACATTTTGAAGGATTTAATTTCAAATTATATTTTGCCAATTGTTTGAAAACATGTTCTAAATTTAATAGATGATGATCAATAGAACAACCAATAACTATTATATCATCTATGTATAAAAATGCACATTCCGGAGGTAAACCACTCAAAGCTATGGTCATCATCATCTGGAAACTGTTGGGTGAAATATTCAGACCAAAAGGTAGTCTGTTAAATTCAAAATGACCTGAAAATGTGGAGAAGGCTGTGAATTTTTTAGAGGAGTCTTCAAGTTCAATTTGGTGAAAACCCGATGTTAAATCGAGTGTTGAAAAATATTTAGCTCTTCCTAGTTGATCTAGACTATCATCAATTCTAGGGAGAGGGAACTTGTCTGCAATAATTTTCTTATTTAGTTGCCTAAAATCGACAACTAAACGCCATTTTTTATCTCCAGATTGTGATTTCTTAGGAACCAACAAAATCGGAGAGTTGCAAGGTGAAATGGAGGGTTGTATAATTTTATCATTTAACATTTTGTTAACCTGTGCATCTATTTCAGTTTTATGAACTTCTGGTATTCTGTAATTTTTAACATACACAGGTGTAGAATCATTGAGATGAATTTGTTGTTTGTAAAAGTTGTTGCATGTTAATGTGTCAGTTCTTAATGCAAACAAATGATTATATTTTTCACATAAATTTAATAATTTTGGTTTAATGTCATTTGTAGTGTGTGATAAATTCAATTCATCTTTTACTTGTTGATTTCTGTTTACTCAAAAATCACCATGAAGATTAAAAATATTATAATTTGATAAAGGTATGCAATAATGAGAAAAAATTCTTTTGAGTTTTAGCGGAATATTCGTTGTATTGATAAATTTCACTATTGAATTTTGAGAATTACTTATTGTATTGGCATTAAATACTCCTGGAATTAATTCATCTGATGGAATCAAGTAATTGTCTTGTGGCAAATCACATTTGATTTGCCGAAAAATTTAACATCTAGTGGGTAAAACAATATCTCCCTCAATATTGTCTTCAATGGGAAGTTCAATCATTTCATTTTGAAAATTACAAGTTAGTGTCCAAGTATCATAATTAATATTACAATGATACTTTGTAAGGAAATCTCTGCCTAGAATACCATCCGTTAGAATTGGGAAGCTATTGTCTACAATCTGAAATTTAGGATTGATCATGAAATTGCTTGATAATTGTATATTGGCAAAAGAAGTACCAAGTGTTTGAATTGCATTGTTATTTATTCCTGTTAGTAAACATTTCTCATCTAATAAAACAATCTCGGTAGGTTTTAATTTTGATAATTTTATCACTGAAACTTCTGCTCCTGAATCTATGAGCATAGTGCATGCTGAACTGCACGAACTAAGCTGTATATTAATGAAATTTGAAAAATTTGTTTGAATTGTAAAAATATTTTTTATTGTCTGGGCTGAGCTTGAGTCAACGGGTTTTGGTAAAAAATCATTGGTTGCTGAGATTGATTGCCCTGTTGTAACTCGTTCTCAAGTATATGTGGGGATACAGTCATCTGCTGCGCTATGGGTTGAACTGGTAGGCCCCCAACCTGGTGTTGGTGCTGAGGGCCCGATTGGTTTCCCGTTTGAGTGTAAAACACCCTTGATCCGTTTCTATAATTTTGTCTGGAATTGTAATTATTTTCTGGACGCGAATCCTCTCCACTGTTGATTGTTATTTCTATTGTTGTTTTCATTTAATTTTTGAATTGCTTCAGTTATGGTTCTAAAGGAACCTGCTTTCAAAATTATTTTCGTTTCTAAATTTGTTGTTTTGTCAATTATTGCTTCTACACCTGCCTTAGTGGCCATGGCTTGTGCAACATTTTCAGGGATTTGCTTTTCTTAATATATTCCCTTTAATTTATTTGTGAGGTATTCCACCTCATTACAGAAGTTAACATTATCTCCTATATGTTTCACTTGCTTTAACTTTGCCAGAACATGGTCTGGTGATTTTTTCTTCACAGCGATTTCTAAAGGGCGATACGGTCAAAATTTGGTCAATATCAACTTGACGTATTTCTTTCAATTTTGCATTTAAAAAACCTGAACACCCCTCATTTTGAAGGTGTGTGTGTGTAGAATGTTGCTCCTATTTTGATTTTGGAATTCACTCTTCAGTTGTCAAAATGCCGTCCAAGCAAGAAGAGCAGCGTATCAAAATTTTGCTCGCGCATCGCGAAAATCCGAGCTACTCGCACGCAAAGTTGGCAAAATCGCTAAAAGTTGCCAAATCAACCGTTACAAATGTAATTAAAGTGTTTGGGGAACGTTTGTCGACAGCCAGGAAGTCTGGATCGGGGGGAAATCGAAAACCGGAAGCCGCTGAGACGACAAAGAGAGTTGCCGGTAGTTTCAAGCGAAACCCTAACCTATCTCTCCGAGATGCCGCAAATAAGCTGGGTGTATCGTCTACAACCGTGCATCGAGCCAAAAAACGAGCCGGACTATCGACTTACAAGAAGGTAGTGACTCCAAATCGCGATGATAAACAAAATACGACGGCCAAAGCGCGATCCCGGAGGCTGTACACGACGATGCTGACGAAGTTTGACTGCGTGGTAATGGACGACGAAACCTACGTCAAAGCCGACTTCAAGCAGCTTCCGGGACAGGAGTTTTATACGGCAAAAGGAAGGGGAAAGGTAGCAGATATTTTCAAGCACACGAAACTGTCAAAGTTCACAAAGAAATATCTGGTTTGGCAAGCCATCTGTACCTGTGGCTTGAAAAGCAGCATTTTCATAGCTTCCGGGATTGTCAACCAAGAAATTTACGTGAAAGAGTGTTTGAATAAACGTCTGCTGCCTTTCCTGAAGAAACACGGTTGTTCCGTACTGTTTTGGCCGGATTTGGCATCTTGCCATTACGGTAAAAAGGCCATGGAGTGGTACGCCGCCAACAACGTGCAGGTGGTTCCCAAGGACAAGAACCCTCCCAACACGCCAGAGCTCCGCCCAATTGAGAAATACTGGGCTATTGTCAAGCGGAACCTAAAGAAGACCAAAAAAACTGCTAAGGACGAGCAGCAGTTCAAGGCAAACTGGCTTTCTGCGGCGAAGAAGGTGGACAAGGTGGCTGTACAAAATCTGATGGCAGGGGTCAAGCGTAAGGCCCGGCAATTCGGATTTGGAAAAGCGGAAGCCTAACTGAATATTTTTCCTGAATTTTATACTAAAAAGAAATTTAATTTGATTTTTTAAATAAACGATTTCACCGATTTACACGCGTTTTCCCTTGACCAAATTTTGACCGTATCACCCTTTAATATCTGCGATTAATTCATCTACTGTGTTTAAATTTGCGGGTAAGCCAATTCGTGCTTTACCCGTGATCCTTGTTTTTAGAAATTTTACCAACATTTGATGATGATTTTCGGGGGTTAATTCTTTCAACAAGTTTGTAGCATCTAAAAACGCATTTAAATTGTCAGCAGAACCGTCATACAGGTGTATGATTGCGGTTACTGTTTTAATATCGAATACAGCGTTTGACACTGTTGGTACTGGAGGAGTCATTTTCAATAAACTGATTTTTTCAGTAATAATTGTTTTAATAGTATGAACAGCGTTTCTTGCCGCTTTAACAAAAAAAAATTTCATTATCTGATAAATTATCCTGATACTTTTGCAATTTTTCTTCAAAATCCTTATAAGTTTCTGTTGGGTGCGTCAACTTTGCATGTAATGTTTCTAATCTAAAGTGTTTATTTATAGATTTTCTCAAGTTCGTTTCTTCTTGCAAAAGAATTTTCAGATCTTGCTCGATGTCATTATATACTGACATTACATTATATAAAATACAATGCAACAGTTACGATACTTTATGTAATATTGAAATTTATAATTAATATAAAAATTTTCATACGTCCTACCTAAGTATCATCATACTTATTGAGTTTTTGCTGCAATTCGTACCGTCCGTACGGGTAATAAATATCCGAGGTCCTTGTTCCTCGAATGGTCTGCTCTCAATTGATGCCGAGGTTCCTGTTCCTCGACTGTTGTCAATCTTGATCGGTCCAACATTTACGGTATTAATTCACAGAATCACTTCGACAATTTCTGCAGTTCAAAACTTGCTTCAAAGGAACTCCAAATTCCTTCCACATTTACGCCTTGCTTGGGCTTATAGTTCATTGTCGGATTATAGCGGTTCTTCACTGGATTCGCAACAACGGTACTCTTTAAACCCGTATTTGTCTATGAATTCTAACGCAACTACTTGCGCGGTAATCTGCGCTTTGATATCGTTCCACGATTCACTTATTTTGATTTGTACGTATCATACACTTGTAGCCTGAATTGCTTGCACTCTTGCTTCACGTTGTGCTGTTTTTGATATCAAGTTTTTGTTAAAGTTGTGGAACAGCTTAAATATTATAAACAGGATCAAAATAACAGCAATGGTACACAGCGCACCTGCTGCTGCTGGTGGTGGCAGTTATAATTTCATAACTGCTGAACCACCCCATCACGTCACTGTTCTTTTCACTGTTAAAAAGTACATTCCACAGTCACTTTCAACTGATCACTTTTATAACTTTTCCTTTAACACTTTTAAATTTTTCAATTAACTTTTTACTAACTCACTGAATAGGTGTTTGACCCGACTCAGACTGTATACGGTCTGCCATGTAATGTTCGGATCAATTAAGCATGACAGTTCTAGAGTTTATATCTGTTTGTTTATTATCCGATTCTTCTATTTATATGCTAGATACATCATTTGGTTCTAGTTCGATTTCTGAGAGAGTTGGACTAAACTCGCATTGAGTTCTGAGAGAAAGAGAGTGTAATGGAGAAATTAAGTAGTGGTGAATATAAAAGATAGAGAAATTGTATGCAGAGAGAGGTGGTGGTGAACCGCTTTAAGTTTATTGCTTTGAATGATGGACATAGGAATAGTTCGTGGGTATGGCTAATATGTTGTAACGCCTTCAAGTGTTGCATTTCAGCACTTGATGACAAATCTAGGATGGGAAACATGGATTGCATGTTAAGCTGGAAAATGGTTATGTTATGGATGATGTGTTAGGAAATTAACCATGTGTGTTGGCATAAGGGTTTTTCAGGAAAGACCACTCTTGTGGGAACTATGTGTGTGGGAAAGTTATCTTACACCGCTTACGGCAAACATGCCGGATCTCGCGCCGTCAAAGCGGGGACATATGAAGAACATATGTTCCGCAGTTTCCTCGACTCCCGCGCACTCGCTGCATGCGGAGGACTGTGCATGCCCATATTTGTGCAGGTATTGCCTAATACAGCCGTGTCCAGACAATATCTGCGTTAAGTGGAAGTTCACTTCACCGTGTCAACTACCGACCCACTCGGTTAATTCCGGTATTAGTCGGTGGGTTCACCGACCTTTGGTGGAGTTATTCCATTCCCTTTGCCACTTAACCATGGATGCGGCTCTAGTGGTCTTCCGAATACCTTTTGTTCCACGTTGCTCGAAGCACTCTACGTCCTCTTTTATGACAATGCCTATTGGCATCATTCCCGCTAGGACGCAGACCGCGTCGCGTGATACCGTTGGGTATGCACTCACCACTCTTAGGCACATAAGCCTGTGTGTACTCTCTAGCTTACTTGCGTAGCTCTTGGTACTCAAGGCGGTGATCCATACCGGCCCGCCGTACCTAACTATGGACAGGGCGACGCTGGCTAGGAGTTTACGCTTACTTCCTTGCACCACCGAGCTATTCGACATCATGCGGGATAATGCCGATATAGCCATAGAGGCTTTCTTGCAAGCGTAATCGACGTGACTGACAAAGGACAGCTTATCGTCGATCATAACCCCAAGATACCTCAAGAACCTCTTCGATTCTATTGTGCAGCTACCTGCACTGATCGTCGCATGTTGCTCCGATTTTCGATTATACACCACCGTGACCTCGGTCTTATAGTGGGCTAGCTCCAATTGCCTGGAGCTCATCCATCTCTCCACAATGCCAATGGAGTGCGAGGCCGTTAACTTGACCTCCTCGATGGATTCACCACATATCTCTAGGGTGATGTGGTCCGCGAACCCGACTATCTTCACCCCGCTCGGGAACTCGAGCTGCAGTACCTCGTCATACATCGTGTTCCATAACACCCGACCCAGGATCGAACCTGCGGTGATCTGCACACGTTTCTGGCCTGCCTCTGTATTGTTTACCAGTACGCGATTCTGGAAGTAGCTTCCGAGAATCTTGTACAGGTATCCATGAACCTGAAGGCGTTGGAGCGAGTCGGCGATAGCCACCCAACTGGCGCTATTGAACGCATTCCTCATGTCAAGGGTGACTAAAGCACAGTATCGTACTCCTCGCCTCTTGCGCTGGATTGCCACCTCGGCCGTCTTGGTGACGGACAGGATGGCATCCACCGTCGACTTCTCTTTACGGAAGCCAAACTGATTATTAGACAGACCGCCTTTACCCTCCGTGTATGATGTCAGTCTGTTGAGGATTACCCTCTCGAGCAGCTTATCCGCTGTATCCAACAGACATATAGGTCTATATGCCGATGGATCTCCTGGTGGCTTCCCTGTCTGTGGTAGCAACACAAGGGTCTGAATTTTTCAGGCGTCCAGGAAGACGCCCTCGTCCAGACACTTTTGCATCACTACCCTGAACATTTCGGGATCCAGCAAAATAGCCGTCTTGATGGCCAGGTTCGGAATACCATCCAGTCCCGGCGCTTTGTTCATCTTTAGCGACTTTGCTATCGCAATGAGTTCCTCATTCGCCACCGTCGCCTCGTCGCCGGCCCCCGTTATGCCCATGTGGTCACGGTTGTTTGGCTGGGCCGGCAACCCTTCCGTCGCTATGACGGCGTTAAGGTCTAGGATACTGGAACGCTGGTCATGGGACACATCTACGGCGGCGGGGGGCCATGGACTTGGGTCGTGGCTCGGAAAGAGTTCCCCCAACGATCACCTGCAGCAGCTCTGATGAACGCTCGGTTGGAGCCGCCGATCCTCTGGTTTTGACCATTACTACCCGGTAGGCGTCACCCCACGGATTTGTATTGGCCTTCTGACATAGACTCTTGAAGCAGGCTCCCTTGCTGGCCTTTATCTCCCTCTTTAGTGCGGCTTTCGCGGCGACTAGCGCCCCTCTACGCTCGATTCTATCGGCGTCTGACCGCGCTCTTTGCACCCTCCGTCTTGCGTGGAGGCATGTTCTTCGGAGGTCGGCGATCGATTCCGCTCCGTTTCTATGGGAGGTACTCTTGGTACCCACGTTGGCTAGGTCCACCTTGAGCCTAGCCAAGGCCTCCAGAAGAATCTGGCCCCTAGGGTTGGTAAGGCGGCTCCCCCACTCGAGCGCCCAAGCGTTGAAGTCCCCCGCTATTACCAACGGGTTCAGGCCATTTAGCTCCGTTGTCATCCGATCGAGCATATTGGAAAACTGTTCGATCGACCATCTTGGCGGTGCGTAGCAGCTGGACAAGAACACTCCATTCACTTTTACAACCCCGAAGCCTTCGTTTGTGGTTGACACAACCTCCTGAACCGGGTACTTGCCCATCGTCCATAATGCCGCCATATTGGACCTGTCCGCAAACCAGTTTCCGTTGCCGGATGGGATGCGGTATGGGTCGGAAATTATGGCGATATCCGATGCTGACTCGCTAACTGTCTGTTGCTGGGCTACCTCACAGTGGTTCAGGTTTAGTTGGGTTACCTGCATTACGGTTGGCTCGTTGGAATACCCTTAGCGGCCGGGCACTTAATGACGTGCTTATCGTCCGTATTCCCGGCACACATCAAGCATTTGGGGGGACCTTTGCAATCCCGCGCCTTGTGGCTAGTGCTACCTTCTGCACATGTTGCTCCTACCTGGGCCTTTGCAACCCCGGGACATGTGTTCGCTCTCTAGGCATCTGAAGCATGCCTTCGGTGGCTGGTGTAGGCTTAGTGGTCATATTGACCATCCCACCTTCATCTTCGCTACCTTCAACGCCGCGTCTGCGTTGACTGCCGCTTCCCTCAGGGTTGCCACCTGGGTCCCAATTGGACCCTTCCTCAGACGTATGTCTGCGGCAGCAACCTCGACCTTGCACTGCTCCTTTAGTGCATAAATGTGTGTGTGTGTGTGTGTGTGTGTGTGTGTGTGTGTGTGTGTGTGTGTGTGTGTGTGTGTGTGTGTGTGTGTGTGTGTGTGTGTGTGTGTGTGTGTGTGTGTGTGTGTGTGTGTGTGTGTGTGTGTGTGTGTGTGTGTGTGTGTGTGTGTGAGTCCACAGAGAATCTCTCAATGTTACTTTCGCCCTAATGAAAAAAAAAACCCGAGAAATGAACTATTAGACAATCATAAGCGTCAATTTTTATTATCGATATAGACAAATACAACTTCAAAAAAGAGGAAGACATCGAGTGGTGATAAATCTTACAGCTCCCCCATGTTATGGTATAGGATGAAAATTTTAAAATACTTCTCAAAAATTGAAATGAAATTTTAATTAAAACCGGTTTGTTGTATGATGTAAGAAAAATTCAAAACTGCACCGAACATCGGTTTACTCAAATATTACCGAACGAAGTCAAACAAACCGACTTTTCTGTTGCAGTTACGATATTCGGTTCTTTTTGGCAGAGCTGGAATTTTGGTTGAAATAGCTTCGAATCAAGCTTCAAATTTCATAGTAATAAAACCAGTTTTGTTAGTCACATTGTTCACATCCTCCTGTTGAAGTCTCCCGGTAATTTTTTTTCCATTTTCACCTGACAAAAAAACACAGTGTGGAGAATTTTCGCAAAAAAACATTCGGCGCCGCGCGCACGCGAGATAAAATGGCTGACGATTTTTCAGGCCTTATCGAGTCAACTAAAATAACAAAAATAACCGAGTCTTCCGGTTCCGACATACCTGTCACGGAATTGACTCAAAGAGAAGTGTTTGGCGTTTAAGAATATTCAGCGAATGCTCGGTTCAGCTTCCCAAGATTTCTCGGTTTTCGTGTACCGAACTCTTGAGTACCGTACTGTTCGGTTCATCTTTCATTTGTATCCGTCAAATATATCATATAGTCACCGAAATTCGGGTTTAACTCAAAAAATACACCCGAAAACAGTATATATAAACGATTTATTCGGTTTCTTGTTGGTAACCGATGTGGTTCGGTAGAAAATTGAACCAAGTTCGGTGTTATTTTCTAAGTGTGAAAACATTGTGAACCACTTACGCCAATCGATCCTGCTCTAATTCTATAGAGTCTATACCCAAGTAACCACAAGCATTATATTATTGCTCTTATTCAACACAAAATCAACATCATTAATGCGGGATCGCATAAATTCAACAGTTGTCAAGTAATGAAGCGTAAGATTAGCTTTACGAATATAATGATGCATTACCAATACAATGATGCATTACCAATGCAATAATACTACTTTAAGCAATGTCTTATGGCATAAAAAAAGATATAGCATTAGATCGATTTTAGTGGGGCCCTTTTCAGCGTTAATCGAACTTCAATGATGCACTAGACGTAATGCATATGCCCTATATATGCAAGCTATTATAGCCTCGTGGTTACTTGGATAGTGTCTGATCTAATCTGCTGCATGGCTCATCTGATGTGACCTACAACGCACTAGATGCGACAATAGAATGCAAGCGGCATCGATTGGTGCAAGTGGTCTTGTCCGGTTTTGAACTGCAACGGGTATATTTTCAGCTTAAAATTTATGTGCTCTCAGGTATTGTTTTGGTCATATCTTCATATAACTCAGATATAACTCATTCATATCTCCGTAACGAAATGTCTGAATGAAAAAAAAATTAATAGCGTTCAATGGGAATGTTGTAGCTTTCATCTGCCACCAACAGATCTGAAATCGATTCACAAACGGCTGAGAAACCGATGTAACATTATTTGTAACAGAAACACACACATGCACACACATACACACATGTGCTCAGTTCGTCGAGCTAAGTCGAATGGAATATGACACTCACCCCTCTGGGTCTCGATTAAAAGTCGAGTTTCCAAGCGATCTTTCTTTTGGTGTACACGGATTCAAATTTCGTCCATTTAAATAAAAAACATCGATGTTTAACTTGAAACATAAGAATTATTCAAAGTAAATAGAAAGCATGTTTCGAATGAAAATAAAAGTTTTAGAATCAAATTTAAGGTATGTTAATTTCAACAATACGTCTTCAGAACGTGAGGCCGAGGCAATGTTTGGGCGCTCGCAACAAGAGCCAATCGTCACATTTATTGGAAGGTTATTTGCTCGATTCCAGTAGTGAAACTCTGAGCAAACTTCTTGAAGCTGGAATCTGTTAGCATTCAAGCCAAATCCAGAATTAAGACAACCAAGATTCATAAAATGAATAAATTAAATTAAGAACGCAACCAGTAAAATCCAAAATTTGTACGTTTATTATTATAATTAATATGTTTAAAATAAAAATAATATGATTTTTATTTCAAACATCGATATTACTTGGTTTTAAACATAAAATATATTTGAAATAAAGCAAGTTTATGTTTGCGGCCAGAATAAACTTAGTTTATGTTTGGATTTACTTGGAATATTGTCGTGTTTTGTCGTTGATTTGATTCGAGACAAAAATCTTGGTGTACTACTTAGGGCAGAATATTTTTAACATTGTTAACAGCCAGGCATTATAATGTTTTATCTAAATTATGTTAGTTTTTTTTTTCTGTGTAAGAGTAGTGCGATATTTTCGCTGCACACTCCTATCTCTTGAACCGAAATGACAACCAACGACAGTTGGCAGCAATGTGCAGATGAAAGCCAAATACAAATAGAAAAAGATCAATTTCCGTTTCCTTTCCTGTAACACAATCGAACTCATAAAGACGTTGTTTTCAAAGAGTACCGTTCAGTTTTTGTTACCACGTTTATCCGAAACATCCGTCGGTATTTGGTCTATCATAGATCCGCTGCATAACCCGGGAAGTGAGTCCGCACAAGTGTCCCTGTCCCGTCCAACAGGCTATGGGCCCAGATTGCGGAAAGTGAACAGTGTTTTGTAACTTTTTTTCGAGTGTGGTTCGTTGTCAACGCCATTAGGTCGTGCGAGCGATAGAGGCACACGACGCGAGTGCAGTAGATGAAAGTTGCCCATCACTGTGTGTGTATGGCAAGTGTGCAGTAGACTTTCGATCGGGAGTACAGTTCGAACGTTCGGTATGAGAAAGGCAGCTGTCTGGAAGCGGTGCGAAAGTGACTGAGTTTTTATTACTACGGTGCGTTTGTTCGAGTGTGGCTGGATTTCATTCCCCACAAATACTGCACGTTTTCGGTTTGAGTGCGAAAGATTGTTGTTTTGTTTCACCAAGCGAACAGTGAAGAGGAAAGCAAAATGGCTGAAAAAATTTTATTCCCTCGTCTCAATAATCTGAACTATTTCACGTGGAAAACACGCATGGAGATGTTGCTCAAACGCGAAGAGTTGTGGAGTACAGTGTCCAACTTCCGCCTGAAGAATCTGTGACGGTGGCCGTTAAAGAAGCATTTCAGAAGAAAGATGAAAAAGCGTTGGCAACGATTGTGTTGTTCGTGGAAGATGGGCAGTTAAACCTAGTGAAAAACGCGCAAACGTCACGCGATGCGTGGAACCAATTGAAGAACTAGCACGAGAAGACGACAATGACTTCGCGAGAGTCTCTTTTGAGAAGAATTTGTAGCCTGAACATGGCTGACGGTGCCGACATTGAAAAGCACTTATTTGACATGGAAGAACTTTTTGATCGTTTTTCGTGCGCGGGACAGGAGCTTGAGTGCTCATTAAAAGTGGCCATGGTGTATAAAAGTCTTCCTGAGTCGTACGGTGGTTTGGTTACGGCAATGGAGAGTTGGCCGGATGCCGACCAAACGATGGAGCTAATGAAACAGAAACTTCTCGATGAGTATCATCGACGTGTGGAGCAATCTGGTGGTACAGTGGAAACAGTTATGAAAATTCATAGTAAAAAGAAGAACAAGAATGCAGGGAAGAAAGAAAAAGAGTGTTTTTTTCTGTCATAAGCTTGGACATTTTCGACGCGATTGCCGGCAGCTCGAGCAGCAAAAGAAGAACGCAGAAGCCAGTGGCCGTAGACAGGACGGAACAAGTGCGAAGCAGGTTGCCGAGACTGCCAACCCTATTTGTTTTGGCATCGGTGGCGTTCGTCGTAAAGGTCAGTGGTATGTGGACAGTGGATGCTCCAGCCACATGACCTGTGATAAATCGATTTTTGATAAACTCGACGACCAAGTGAAAATTGAAGTTGTACTGGAACGGATCCACCACGAAATCCGCCGGTATTGGTGAAGGATATGTTAAGTGCCTTGGTGCTGAAAGGAAAAGTGCGAAAAGTTTTAAAGAGGTGTTGTATGTACCGGATCTGGACAGTAGCCTACTTTCTGTCCGGAAGTTGACCCAAAAGGGCTTTTCCGTGATGTTGCGTCGACATGTGATATTACGGATGATAGAGGAAAGATTGCAGCTGCGGCAGATGTGCGGGAACCTGTACGTTTTGCGGCTACCAGAGGAAGCCAAGGTGAGCAGTGAGCAGCAACATTTGCAGAACTGTCAGCACACATGGCACCGGCACTTCGGGCACCGAGACCCAACGGTGCTGGAACGGATCACGGCCAAGAATTCCTTCCCTAAATCATCCAAGTATAGAGCTAAACGGGTATTGAATTTGGTCCATTCGGACGTATGTGGGCCGGTAGTAAACTAACGGATGAATTGCCAGCAGCTTCAGATTTGGCTAAAAAGGTGTCAACACACACTATCCTGCAATAATACCATGTAACAATGCTTTTCTTAATCATTCGCAATTGATTACTACGATAGGAAACAGTGCGGTGAATAGTTAAAATCTTATTCTACATTAAACGTAAGAAATTACTGCTACTTATATCTAGAATGTATAGCTAAATATTCATGCCTTATTATAATACTTATATATACTTATTATACTTCTTAAACTAGGTTTCCTATATCTTACTAAGCCTAGTTGTGTATTTGTTGCTGATCTAATGTTATACGTGGAGATTAAATGTTAGTGTGAAGAGTAGCATATGTAAAATTAAAGAAACTAATATATTACAGCTTCGAGCTAACTATCGAGCCCAAAATCGAGTTTGCTTCGGAGAAACCGAAACGGCAGCAACAAAATCTCGAAGATTTATGCGATTTAAACTTAATTATCATGCTACGGAGGACCAATTTACACCAGACAAGCTCCGAGGAAATAGCTTTGCGAGAGCGGCAAGCTAACCTCCAAGTCAACAACGAACAACCATTGTGTGACTCAGCTGCTGCAAATAGCAGTGAGGCCTCTGTCAGACAATGAGCGAGCAGAAACCTTCGACTGTGGTGGATGTAATCGAGCAAACAATAGCGAACCTCTTGTTCTGTGTCGAGATTGCCAGTGCTACTGGCACTATTCATGTGCAAATGTGACGTCAACAACGAAACTATTTGTTTGCTCGACTTGTGCCCGACCAAACACCTCGTTCCCTATCTGGCCGTTTGAGTACGTCGAGAACCAGACAATCACGAGTAGCCCGTGATTTAGAGAGATTAGAAGAGGCTAGAGCATGAAAAACTATTGCATGAAAGATCCAGAACAGAAAGGCTAGAAAGGCAACGGCAGTTCATCGCTCGGAAATATGAACTTCTGGGCCAGTTGGATGAAGATGACGAGAAAGTGAGTATTGGTGGCGGTAGTTACTGCAGGATCGAGAGGATACAGGAGCAACAAGTGGTTGCTAGTACCGGTCTTTCTGATGCCTTGAAACCGGTTGACGTCTCTGATACGGATTTTAATCATCGATCGTCGGGCACATTCACGGTCAATCTTCCAGCCACAAATTTACATTCGACTCCACTGACCTCAAAGGGAGCAACTGGTGATGAGACCAATCATATGCCGAGCTTAGCGGGCCAGCACAGCTATAGAAGTCAAGACAACTAACAGCATTACAATTGGAGAATCGTTCGATGGTGAAGAAGATGAAGCACTCGTAAGCGAAAATAAATTGCCTCAGCGCGTCGCTTATTCCCCAATTTCACCGGTAGATGTTGAGATCAACAATCGGCTTTTAGGAGAGTCAAACGGTATCAGGTCAACCACTGGGACAGTTCCAAAGGTGATGAGGATCCCTACGACGTTCGAGAAGTGGCATTCCGAAACTGAAGACCGACGAAAGTGTAAGGAATTGAAGCTGAAACACGAGATGGAGAATGCTCTACGACGGCAACGTGAATTGAAGCTGGCAAACCAGCTGAAGCGTTTGGAAATTCAGAAGCGAGAAGAACAGGAGATACAACGAGCGAGAAAGGATGATTTGAAAGCGCAATTGCAACAACGTGATCCTGCCCAAGCGCTCATCGAGGAAAGGAAGCAGCAGGAGTTGGCTACGGTGAAGAACGAACTGCAGCGGCTGAGAGAAATCGAGCTGCAGTACCTGAAACAGCACTCCCTCCGTCAGCAGGAGCAGCAGACCACCGGAAACGTCAGCCTATTCGGATCTGCCCCAGTTGAGTTCCGTCCAGGGTGTTACCAGCAACCAGCACAGATGAACAACGAGCAGCCATCTTCAACGAAAAACCAACGAGTACCAGCAGTAGGTAGCGCCTCCAAACCCCTTCGTACCACCATGCCACCGGTGAGTGTTCAAAATTTCATTCCTAGTAATTTGCATGATGTATCAATAAATACTAGCCACCCGTATGCGTACCACTCTCTCACTGAAACCTGTCCCCCATCGCCGATCAGTACCCCTGTGGGCGGTCGAAGTCATTATCGTACAGAATATCCATCAGTGTTGTCCCCCATGTTACGTCCGGTCTACAAAGTCAATGGTCCATGCAAGATCCGCTTGTGAACGTGCCTGGGTCGAACAGAGGATTCCCGTCAGCAGAATTTGGTCCTTCACCACATCAGTTGGCTGCCAGGCAAGTGGTATCAAAAGAATTACCTATTTTCTCTGATGACCCGGTAGATTGGCCACTCTTCTACAGCAGCTATCAGTACTCAACCCAGGTGTGTGGCTATTCTGATTCGGAGAATCTACTTGCAACGCAGTGTCAAAGGTCAAGCTAGAGAAGCGGTTAGCAGCTTTTTACTTCATCCCTTCACGGTACCACAGGTGCTATCCACGCTGCAAATGCTGTTTTGGAGACCTGAACATATCGTTCACACTATGATTTCCAAAGTCCGTGCAATTCCTTCACCACGGGCTGATAAACTAGAAACACTTGTAGGTGGACATCTTAAGGCGATCGGTCTGGAGCACCACCTGTCAAACCCCATGCTACTGCAAGAACTGGTTGATAAGTTGCCAGCTAATGCACCAGGAGCAGATGGAAATAATGAACCTTAGTGAGTTCGGTGAATACATGGGAAAAATTGTATCTGCCACCAGCAGTGTGACCGGTTTCAATACATTCCCTCAAAAACCATCGAAAGATGTACGGTTTAAAGGGAAGGCTTACGTGAACGCACATACAACGTCGAACGACAGTGAAGTCGAGTGCGACGAAAATCTGTCCAGTGAATTGAGAGCTTCGTCCAAACCTACGAAACCGTCTGCCAGGCAGGCCGAACACCCAAGGGTGTGCCCAGTGTGCGGAGCAGGAAATCATCAAGCTGCAGCATGCTCGTTCTTTAAGGAACTTTCTATCGATGATCGGTGGGAAGTCATTAAAAAAAAATGCAGTCGTTGCCTAACACCACACGCGCGTTGGCCTGCAAAGGAGAAATCTGCAGAACCAATGGCTGCCAGAAGAAGCATAACCGTCTACTGCATGCTAACAACCCACCACTAGAAGCATCATCAGCCCGGAATTCAACGAACGCGACCATCACGGTTCATCGTCAAATCAGCTCATCAACGTTATTCCGAGTTCTTCCGGTGACTCTATACGGGAAGAAGGGTCGAGTGAACACATTGGCGTTTCTCGATGATGGTTCATCAGTCACACTGGTTGACCAGTCGTTGATAAATAGACTCGGAGTGGACGGCCCTGCGGAATCATTATGCATCCAGTGGACGGGAGGTGTGAAAAAGCAGATTAATGACACAAATCGAGTACAACTCCAGATATCGGCAGTGGGTAGCAGCAAGCGTTTTAAACTCAGCGAAGCGTACGCTGTGAAAGATCTTGGGTTGCCAGAACAACAGTTGGACTTCAGTGAGATATCTGTGCGGTTTAAACACTTAGAAGGCTTACCTGTGCAAAGTTTCAGCGTCGCAGTGCCAGGTGTGCTAATAGGTCTGAACAACACCTATTTGTTAACTACGCTCAAACTTCGTGAAGGTCAACCTCATGAGCCAATCGGTACAAAGACCCGTATTGGCTGGTCAATCTATGGATGCCAGCGTGGACATGTAAATACTATGCAGCATCGACAGTTACACATCTGTGCAAAGTGACCACCGAAGATCTACACGATTACGTGCAGAGTTTCTTTTCCATAGAAAGCCTTGGTGTAGCACTGGTTCCCCAAGTTGAAGGAGCTGAAGAGCATCGAGCCCGTAGAATACTGGAAGAAACCACTGTGCGTACAAACAACGGGAGATTCCAGACGGGGCTTATATGGAAACAAGATGGACTTGAGTTTCCCAATAGTCGACATTTGGCAGAAAAACGTTTAAGGAGTTTGGAAAGACGACTGTCGAACGACCCTAAACTATACAACAACGTTCGCCAACAAATTTTGGACTTTCAAGAGAAGGGCTATGCGCAAAAAACGAGCTTTGAGGAGCTGCACCGTTTTGATCCACGTCGGACTTGGTATCTTCCTCTTGGTGTAGTTCTTCAACCAAGAAAACCTAGCAAAGTGAGGGTAATCTGGGACGCTGCAGCAAAGGTCGACGGAATTTCACTAAATTCGATGCTGCTGAAGGGTCCGGATTCTATCCGTGCTCTTCCAGTACCGCGAGCGGGAGGTGGCAATATCAGGTGACATCAAGGAAATGTTTCATCAGCTCCTAATCCGAGAGGAAGATCGCTGCGCACTACTGTTCCTGTGAAGAAACAACGCGGATATGCCTATCGAAGTCATGGTGGTGAATGTTGCGATCTTCGGCACGTCGTGCTCTCCAACGCAATCTTTATACGCAATGCATTTAAGAAAACAAACAACGAAATTGTTCACCCAAAGGCGGCTGCCGCCATTAATCACCGTCACTATGTGGACTACTATCTGGACAGTGTCGACACGCAAGAGGAGGCTGTTGAACTAGCATTGGAAGTAGCAGAAATGCATTCGAAGGCCGGATTCGAAATACGAAATTGGCTGTCGAACAGAAGAACGGTACTTGAAAGTGAATCCCACATCCGTTAAGTGCTTCGTTGTGGACAAGGAAACAGGTACGGAGAGACTTCTTGGGATGATTTGGTTACCGGACGAAGACGTCTTCTCATTTTCGTTGAAGTTCCGGGATGATCTTCAGCAACTGGTATCAGGAGAAATAGTTCCAACCAAAAGGGAAATGTTGAAAGTCACGATGAGCATCTATGACCCTCTAGGTATCGTGGCAGCTTTCGTTATTCATGGGAAGGTTCTTGTCCAAGATGTCTGGAGGTCCAAAATCGATTGGGATGAAAAAGTTCCCTGGGAAATTTACTGCCGCTGGAAACAGTGGCTTGCTGTACTCCGGAAGATGAATACAGTCAAAGTCACTCGCTGTTACAGCGAAAATATAGCACCGAATGCTACAACTCCTTAGATTTGCACATATTCGTGGATGTCAGCGAAGAGGCCTACGCTGCAATAGCTTATTTTCGTGTTGTCGACAATGGTGGCGTTCGGTGTTCCTTGGTGTCTTCGAAGGCAAAGGTAGCTCCACTTCAACCTCTTTCCATACCACGACTGGAACTGCTGGCAGCAATACTTGGTGCTCGTTTGCGGAAGTCGATCGAGGAAAAGCACTCGCTGAAAGTGCGACACACGTTTTTCTGGAGTGATTCATCTACAGTCATAGCTTGGATTAAGTCAGACGCACGTCGCTACCGACAATTTGTAGCTTTTCGAATCAATGAAATCCTCAGTCTGTCATCGGTAAAAGAATGGCGGTGGGTGGGGACAAAACTCAACGTGGCTGATAAAGCCACAAAGTGGGGCAAAGGTCCTTCATTTGATCCAGATAGCCGGTGGTACTGCGGACCAGAATTCCTGTACGACAACGAACAAGAATGGCCGAAGGACTGCAGAGACGAAATCAACACGACGGTGGAGGAACTTCGTCCAGCCTTTGTCTACAAACATGACGTAATTGGGCCAGTGGTGAAGTTGGAGCGGTTCTCACGGTGGGAGCGGTTACTGCGAAGCATGGCGTACGTTGTGCGATTCATCGACAACAGGGTGCGGTTACACATAAAACACCCTATAAAGCAGGGCGCATTGACCAGGGAAGATCTACAGAAGGCCAAACGGTGTGTGTGGCGAATTGCACAGCTTGATGGATTCCCGGACGAAGTGGCAGTGTTCAACTTCAATCTTCAGTCGCAGCCACCAAACTGTCGGAAACTGGAAAGAAGCAGCTCACTTATCAAACTCACTCCAGCAATTGACGAGTTTGATGTACTCCGTGTTGACAGTCGGATTCACGAAGCTGACTTCGTTGATTATGACACACGGAATCCAAGCATCTTACCGAAAGGACAGCGAGTAACAAACCTACTGCTGGATTGGTATCACCGAAGGTTCCAACACGCCAACGACGAGACGGTAGTGAACGAGGTCAGACAGCGTTTCCACATATCAAAACTAAGGGGGGAAGTTACGTATGGTGAGGAAGCAGTGTATATGGTGTCGAGTGTAAATGGCAGCTCCAGCTGTGCCTAGAATGGGGCCGCTCCCTAAAGCTAGATTGATGCCATTCGATCGTCCGTTCACTATGGTGGGAATTGATTATTTCGGACCATACACTATCCGGTCACCGACAGGGAAGAGTTCGCTGAAGCGGTGGGTTGTTTTGTTCACCTCTTTGACCATCGGAGCGATTCACGTGGAGATTGCAGCTAACCTATCGACGGACTCTTGTAAGAAAGCAATTTGGCGGTTCATTGGCCGCAGAGGTGCACCACTCGAAATCTATACGGACAACGGGACTAATTTTGTTGGTTCAAGCAGAGAGTTGGATGCGGAGATACGAAAGATAAATAATGAGATCAACAGCACGTTCACTGACAATCAGACACAGTGGCGATTCAATCCACCGTCGGCACCGCACATGGGGTGATGTTGGGAGAGGATGGTGCGTTCAGTAAAATCCTCTCTTAGAGCCCTGCCGACAGTGCATATGCTCGATGAGGAATCATTCGCAATTGTGCTCATCGAAGCGCAGTCCATGATCCACTCCAGACCTCTGACTTCCGTTCCATTAGAAACCGCCGAGCACGAATCACTGACGCCAAACCACTTCCTTCTCCTCAACTCTACGGGAGTACGTCAACCAATCAAGGAACCTGTGGACGAAAAAGCTGCAATCCGGAGTAGTTGGAACAGGATCCAAAAGACACTGGATGAATTTTGGCGGCGATGGTTCAGCGAATACCTTCCAACCATTACTCGAAGAACGAAGTGGTTCGACCATATCAAGCCTATTTGAGAGGGTGAGCTAGTAGTATTGGTAGACGAGAATGTAAGGAGCCGGTGGCTAAGGGGACGAGTGGTACGAACATATCCAGGCAAAGATGGCATAGTACGAAAGGCAGATGTGCAGACATCTTGTGGCATCCTACGACGACCGGTGGTCAAACTGGCAGTACTCGAGGTGGGTACAGAATGTGACGCCGAAGCGGTAGTTCTAGCGACACGAGGGGGGGAATGTTAGGAACACTGTTAACAGTGAATACCCCTTGACCGATCGCCTAACGGATGAATTGCCAGCAGCTTCAGACTAGGCTAAAAAGGTGTCAACACACACTATCACGCAATAATACCATGTAACAATGCTTTTCTTTATCATTCGCAATTGGTTACTACGATAGGAAAATAAATTACTGCTACTTTTATCTAGAATGTATAGCTAAATATTCATGCCTTATTACTTCTTAAACTAGGTTTCCTATATCTTACTAAGCCTAATTGTGTATTTATTGCTGATCTAATGTTATACGTGGAGACTAAATGTAAGTAAAAATTAGTGTGAAGAGTAGCATATTTAAAATTAAAGAAACTAATATATTACAACTTCGAGCTAACTATCGAGCCCAAAATCGAGTTTGCTTCGGAGAATCCTAAACGTCAGCAACACCATCATTTGATCATCCATTCCCAATGTGAAGCGTGCGAAACTTGACAGTAAAGCACAAAAGTTAGTGTTTGTGGGATATTGTGATGACCGTAAGGGGTACAGGTTCCTGGATTCGGCATCCGACAGAATTACAATTAGCTGGGATGCTAAGGTTTATTGAGTTGCAGAATGGTTCGCTGATGCATGGTTTCCACCGAAAGGATGAAGAGTTGCAGATTGATGTTTCACCGAAGAAAACAGATGGTGATATTCAGGAGGAGTTAGACGATTCGGACGAAGAATTCCAGAGCTTAGACGGCAACGAAGTTGAAGCCAATAGCTCTGACTGTAAACAACGGCCGATGCGAAGTACGCGAGGAGTTCTTCCGCAGCGACTGGAGTTTTTAGTTTGACATCCCTTTTTTCGCCCCGCCGCACCCACCCACCCACAAAAAAAGAGTGTACTCCCGAGAAAATTTTTGCGGCAAGAACCCAAAAAAGAAAATAAGAGACCGAGAAAAAAAACGGAACATGGTCGTTGATGGAGCTACCTGCTGGCCGTTCACTCATAGGGTGCAAATGGGTATTTAAACGGAAGGAAGATGCTGAAGATAACGTGGCCAGAGCTCAAAATAATTGACACCCGTAGTGAACGATGAGTAAAAAAAATATTCAGTGTGCAATATTTTCTCTATCTTCATTCCGTTCTATCAGTCACGCAATAGATTCGTGTCGACTTATTTTGCCGTGCTCAGTCATTCTGTTGTCCCTGTGTTCCACACAACTCATTCACACCACAGCAAAGCACATATCTGGCTATTCAAGCGTCAAGAGATTTTGGTTGCTTGACTGAATGTTCTGGTAACCAGTCATTCATCTTCGCGTTCGTGAGTGATTTTTTCTGCCACAGGATTTTTTTTTTTTCAAATATTCCCGAACATGGCTGAAGGCAAAAGAAGCCAAAAGGCGGAGCTGTAGCAAACGATCTATGGCCGAAATCGCTACAGAGTTTGTGGTTCGAGATCGAGAAAATACATTTTGCAGGATCGATTCGAGAAGTGGCTGAAAATACGTGCAAACAAAATATGTACTGGAAACCCGTACGTTCATTGATTCTTCAAATGAAGGACTGTTCGTTCTTCGTCAAGGTAGAACGTTGAGATTGAATGAGTTGTTTGCGCTTATTTACATTCACTGCTTTCGGGAACGAATGAATGATGAAAGTAAAGCAACACAAAACAAATTGATTCACCTTGCACTAGAGATTCATGAAGGCAAATTTGTGTTTACTTCAATGTTCGCTAGGAACAGTACGTGATGAATAATATGTTGTCTCAGTCAAGGTGCATTATGAGAATTGAATATGATATTTTCAAGCACTGAACGTCGCGCGTTTCAAAGCCCGCCTTGTTGCTCAAGGTTTTTCGCAACGATATGGCGTCGTTTACGATGCTTTATTTGCACCGGTGGCTATACAGACAACAATATGAACTCTTCTAACGATAGCTGGACATAAGCGGATGGCGGTGTGTCACGTTGACTTGAAGTGTGCGTACTTGCACGGGAAACTTAAAGAGAATATTTTCATACAGTAGCCTGTGGGTTACGTGGTCAGCGGTAAAGAGAAAATGATCTGCAAGCTGCATCGCAGTTTGTACGGCCAGAAACAAGCGATCAAGGTCTGGCATGAAACTATCAACAGGATTTTGACGGACTTGGGGTTCGTTCAAGCACATGCAGATCCGTGCCTGTACACAAAGATAACATCGCAGGGGATGGAGATTTACCTGATAATATACGTTGACGATATGATTATTGCGAGCACCAGCGATAGTGAGATCAGCAGAGTTGAACGTGAGCTGCAGAACAAGATTGAGTTGTCATCGCTTGGAACGGTGAACCAGTTCGCGAGCGTCTCGATTCTTAGCAGAAGTGTAAGAGCGCCGACGGAAGTCGACTGGACGGAACTCAAGAGAGTAGTCAGGTACCTACTGAAGACGAGCGATTACAAACTAATCCTGAAGTCAGATCGGAATAAACCCCTGGAGTTGTGTGGTTTCAGTGACGCAGATTGGAGTGCTGATGTCGCCGACCGCAAATCGAACACCGAATATCTCTTCAAACTGGGTGAAGCTACCATAACTTGGGCCAGTCGAAATAGTGCAAAGATTTGATGTGGATTCGGTGGTTACTAGAGAAGGATCATCGGTAATATTTGAGGACAACTTAAGCTGCATCAATTTCGTGGAAGAGGACTGTCAATCCCGACGATCAAAGCATATTGACACTTGGATGCATTTCGCCCGAGAACTAGTAGAGAACGGTACTATTATCCTGAAATACTGTGCATCAGAAAACATGACAGCAGATTTGTTAACCAAGCCCGTTGGAAACATCAAACAGAAGAAGTTCGTGACAGTTATGGGTCTGTTTGGTAAGGAGGAGTTTAAAATTGCGATAGCACGATAGTTCTTCACGTCATGAATGCTCCCCGCTTTGTGAATGGGAGTAATTGCAGCTTTCTTCTACAAACTCGGGAATGTTCCTTCCACCATGGATCGATTAAAAATTATACTTGCGGGTACTGCAAGCGACTCAGCGCATTTCTTGACAAAGAATGGTGGAAGGCAATCTGGTCCGGCACCTTTTGAAGCATCCATCGATTGGAACTTACAGAAAACATCCCTCGGAGAAAAATTTAAAGGTGCAAGGTTCAGGTCGTATCGCGTCAGACTTTTCAACTACATTTCCGGTGAATGTGGTTGGTTTTCACTTAACACACTTTGAAAGAGAGATGTGCCGCATGAAGTGGGGCTTTAGCTGTAGACTTCTTGTAATACACAGGTTGGGGACTTCCATTCGTCTGTTTTCGAGTTTTTACGTAAGTCCAAAACGATTTGGGATCCTGTTTAATACTTTCCTCCGTTCGATGAATATAGCAGCGAAAGCATTGCGCATGCAAATAGTTGTATTTGCTCTCTATGTCGCGCAGCTCAACTTTGTGCTCTCGAATGAAAATAGCGCTTTCTAGCCTTACGTAAACAGTTGCGTTTACGTTTCAACGGGACGACGTTGTAACTGTTCGTTTGTCCCGGAAAGTTCAGTAGCAAGAGACCCCTCGAACTGTGTCTCAGGGTCGGCTTACTACTCGGTAATCCCAAGGGTCTTCGCGGACAAGGTGTGCAACTTACGGTCACCTGACTAAGATGTTTTGGGGCGGTATTGAAAAATGTGGTTCAAGAGGGGGAAACTATGGTTTTTATTTAAAATTTAAATTAACTGTTTTGGTTCTGAACGTTTTTTATGTATTTTTGAGCTAAAAATGTGGGTGTGGGTTACTGCAGGGGTTTCTTCGGTACGTACCGCTGCTGTAGAAGATCTCGTTGTCCTGCAAGCGCTCGCTGCTCCTGTTAACGATGAATGTTAGCTGGTGGTTTTTACAAACGATGGAGAATGGTGGCTGATTAGCAGAGTTGGACATTCGCAGATGTCGAACGATCAAAGCAATCAACGGCGTCATCCCTCATTGACGGCAATTGACACGGTCCAGGACGATACCGGAGTGACCGTGCCAAGAGGGGAATGTTCCTTGGTGAGTAGATGTTTTCACCGAGCAACAGTACCTCCTTAACGGTTATGGCCGATTGGGCCAGAGGTCGAAACTATCCTTTGCTATTAGATGCATTAAACCCTTAAGTTACTGCACCGTTTCGTGTGCGTCGGTACCAGACAAGATGGCGATTTTTAATATACCATAAAAAGGGTCCTGTGAGGGTAGCAGGAGGTTTTAGAAGAGCTGATTTCATCACCTAGCCATTGGAAATAACTTAGACTAAGCATACCTGATGAATCCGTATTTTTATCCCTTGTTGGACGGATACCACTCAATACGTTAACTATAAGTAAGAACTTTTCAGAGATTGAACTGGTGCACACGAACGCCTGTAACTTAATGAGCAATGGCGCATTTTTGTGGTTTCCTCACCCAGCTTCATGGAGTAGCTTAGAAGGAGGGAGGGTGAGCCGTTTTCATGTCGTACTCAATGTTGTACCAACTGTCTTGTATGCGAGTTCGCCCACTTCACCCAATATGTACATAAAATATTCAAACTTACCCTAACCTACCAACCTCCTTGTTTACAATTTTTGGTTTACATTTTACTAACATATACTAACACTAATCCATCCCTTGGTCTTATTCAACCCCGCTTAACTCTAGAAATGTGACTGTACATAAAATAAAAGCACAAATTAAAAAAAAAACTATAATAAATTTGTAACAAACGGTTACACTATCCCACACCTCGGCAAAATAAATGTTTAACATGAAGTAAACATTTATTTTACCTAGAAATTTACTAACACTTAATACAAACAATTGGACATATACCGGTGAAATTTAGACCATTACATAAATACTTTAAAATCTTGAGCAACTAAAAGCTAAATTTAATTTAAAATCTGCCATAATTAGCCAATATTGATTTTGTTCAGTGTACATGTGAGTCTGTTTTCTCTTATCAGGTTATACTACCTCTTTTACAGCTGTTTATTGACTTCATTCGGGTTATCAGTTATCGGGTTCTCGGGTCTACTATAGCAGAAGACGATTCACGTCTTCGATCGCGCGCGTACCGGGTTTTCTAGTATGTAGTATATATGGTGTAACTATGGCTAGTGATAATCGAGATTTGAAGATGAGTGATTTTTTTTTGTTCCTTTTATTATGTTAGGCTGACGAAACAGTTTCTTCCTAGGTTCATTCACCAGTTGGCCACCTGGTATAAAGGAATAACCCTAGCAACAATAATGTTTCGGAAAATCATTTAAAACTTATTATTCATCCCGGTAAGTAGCAATCTTCTCCCGAAAGTGAATGTTTCTCTACGTCGACCCTATTTCATTTCAATCTCTCCTATAGAGAGTCCCTTCCTTGAGTGTTGGCTTTGTTCGTGCACTAACAAAAGCCTTTCCTATCATTTCAATCTAGATTGATATTATTTTTCGATTACAATAACTATAACACTTTCCCTTTCTCTCTTTCAGCATCATCTTCATCCGCGACGACCCCACTGGACTGCTGGGACAACGAAGACCGAACGATGATGCTATAAAGTTCATCCTCTTAGTGGACGACATCCATGAGTGACGACTCCTGAGTGCGAATATACATCAAGCGACGACTTCGCAAATCACGATGATCACAACAAAATCTACAATTATCAACATATTGTGGACTAATGATGACGATGGTGATGTTCTCATGTGACGAGACCATACAACTCCCTGTTATTAACGGACAATACTGGACATCACATGAAAACGGAATCTATGTAGCCTTTGGACAACATTGATGACCTAAGAACTACATCTTCACACGCTACACGTGCTAGTACGGTGGGTTAGTTCTAGTTATATCGTAATGCAAAACGAAACAGAACTTTAACTCATCTTGTTTTAGGTATGCATTTGCCAGAAGAACGATGTGAAGTCTCGTTGCTCGGCCGGATGTCACTTACCGAAAAGACACCCAGATTTTTCCCCTGATCATCCGCCAACTCGTATGAGCTGCTACCTCGCTTGGCCACTACCGTGTATGGAAGATTCAACGGTCCATATTTGGCATTGTAACGCTCCACTGCGGATGACTGTCGAAAATTCCGTTTGTAGACCTTCTGGCCGACAGCATAGGTTGGTGCGAACTTTTTGAATCGTAAGTTATACACTTTTCGATGTTTCCCGTCACTTTTCTGGAGATTTTCCTTAACGACTTTTAATAAATTTCCTCCAACCTCTTTCCTATGCTTATCTCTTGGTTCGATGGAAAGTTCACCTTCATCCCTCTCTAAACGATGCTCCTCGCCTTTCACTACCTTCTCATGTCCGTACAAAATATGGTATGGGGAATAACCCGTGGAAAAATGCATTGTGGTGTTGATCATTTCTTCAACTTCTGGAATACTTGAGTCCCATACCCGTTGGTCCGGTTGCATGTAAGTGCGAAGACATGCGTTGATGGTGCGATTGGTTCTCTCCACTGGATTTTCTTGACTATGATGTCTAGTATTGGGCCAGTGACGTATTCCTCTCTTTTCTAGCAAAGCTTGGAATTTTTTTCCGGTGAATGTAGTCGCATTGTCACTAATAATTACCTCGGGAGTTCCATATCGCCTGAACCACTGATCCTCAACCATTCTGCAGACTGCCTTGGCCTCTATCTTCCGTATCGGAATGTGCATAGTCCACTTAGAAAAGATGTCCATCAGGACTAACAAGTGGATGTTCCCATTTTTGCTCCGGGGAAGGTTCTGAATAAAATCCAATGTAAGAATCTGAAATGGATGATCAGTGAGTTTTTGCTTTCCCATCTGCGGATTGCAAGATACCGTCGAAGGTTTGCACTGCTTACAGACTTCGCACGCCTGCACATATCGCTTGGTCTCTGATGCCATCTTTGGCTAGTAGTACCGAGTTTTAATTTTCTGCAATGTTTTCTCGTAACCTGGATGGAGAGAATCGTCATGCTCTTCTTTTAACACCGAATTCCTCAATCCATGCGGTAGGCACAGTTTCCATTCGTAGCGGTAGTCCAACACGTCTGTTGCTGATGCTACAAACTTAAAGAGCTTGTTGTCTTCTATTTTGAAGTCCACGAACAACTCACGATTTTCCGTTACTCTTCTGATTTGCTCAGAGTACCAATTGTTCGTTGTCGTGACCTCCATTGATTCTATAGCACGAGACAGGGTATCGGCAACTACATTTTTCGAACCCTCTCGTTGCTTCACTTGCATGTCATATTGCTGGAATAAAATACTCCAGCGGCTGAGTTTGCTCGACGGTTTCCATTTTGAGTTCATGATGAATGATAGGGCTGACGAGTCCGTTATAAGGGTGAACCTTGTTCCCTCAACGTACGAACGAAACTTTTCGATGGATTCCAGTGCTGCGAGACCTTCCTTCTCGGCAGCTTTCCAAGATCTTTGTGAAGTCGTGAGCTTTCTTGAATATTAAGCTATCACGTACTCCTTTCCTTCATGCTCTTGCGTTAATATGCCAGCAATAGCAATATCACTGGCATCCGTTTGAATCTTTAATGGCAGGTCAAAATTGGGGTTGGTTAGAATAAGTGCACTGATGAGCTTCTCTCGTTGAATGCAGCATCTGCTGCCTCAGTCCAAACTACTACCTTAGGTTTTCCCTTAAGCAAGTCTGTTAATGAAATCGTGACGTCACTGAAACCTTCTATAAAACGGCGATAATAATTAACCATTCCCAAGAAACGGCGCAATGAACGTATTGAAGATGGTCGTTCAAAATTCAAGATGGCTTCCACTTTGTCCGGATTAGGACGGACTCCATCCTTCGATAGAATGAAACCAAGATACGGGAGCTCTGGAACACAAAACCGTGACTTCTCCAGGTTGATCGAAGGGTTGGCTTCGTTTAAGCGTCTGGCTACTTCTTCTAGGCACCGAATGTGATCCTCGAATGAATTGCTAGCAATGACTATGTCGTCTAGATAAACGAATATGTTTGGTTCCAGTTCTCCATATCCCAGTCATTAGTCAGATCCATTAGTCTAGACAGTGTCGCAGGACTGTTCACCAAACCGAAGGGCAAACGAGTGAACTGAAACAAACCACGTCCAAATACCTGAAAGGCAGTAAATTTTAGAGAATCGGGGTCAAATGGTATTTGCCAAAAGGCTTTCGAGAGGTCTATTGTAGACAAATACTTTGACGCTCCCAATCTCCCTAAGATCCTGTCCTGATGAGGTAGAGGGTATGCGTCCCTTCTGGTTTGTTCGTTCAGCATTCGCGAGTCTAAACACATTCGGATCTTGAGATTTTCAGTACCATCCTCTCCAACAGTTTTTTTTCACGACTGGTACGATCAACATTGCCCAATCGCTTTTTGACTTCTCCACCACACCAGATTCGATCCATTTGTCGAGTTCCTCATTTACGTTTTTCTGCACCTCTGGCGACCAGGGATACGGATTTAGTCGTACTCGTGGTGCATTCTTGAACTCTTCAGTGAATTCTATGGTGTGGGAGATGAGCGGAGTGACACCTAACATATCCCCTTCTTTAAATACCTTGAACTTCTTCTTAACTTCCTCCAATTTCACCTGCTGCTCTGTCGTAAGAAATACCCCTTCTTCTGGCTCATCAACATCTACTTCAAACGCATCAACTGCTTCAGGTAACTGACCATGAATTGTGGGTTCTATGTTGAACATCTTCCAGAAGTTCATGCCTAAAATCAGTTGACGCTTCATCTTAGGTGCTACCAACGTAGTGACAATCCTCGTTTGTCCGTTGAACGTGACCGGCAGGTTAAAGTACCCCAACACATTCAGTTGGAATCCTCCAGCTGTTGACAGTTTGGTAGTTGTTGGCAACAACTTTAGTTTCAACTTCTTGATCAAATTTTCGCTTGCGGATCCTAAAATTGATATTTGCGCTCCACTGTTCAACAGTCCAACCAAAGCGACTCCCATAACGTCTATGTTAGCAAACGGCCTATTCTCATTTTCCACACATAATTTCAGCTCGCTGACTTCTGACCCAAAGGGCACAAATAAAGTTGAAGGCTTTTTGAACGGCTTTCGACGACCTTCTACGCCGAAGTTGGTCCGTTTTTTTTGCAATACGGACACTGTTCTTTGGTAAAGTCATGGAATCCACATACCGTGCAAAATACCGCCTTTTCCAATAGACAGGATCTAAAATGATGGTATTTGCCCCGGCAGTTAAAGCATACGACATCATTCGGAATTCGGTAATTTATTACTCTCTGCTCTAGATCTCCACGACTCGAACCTTGTTTAGATTCTGTTTTCGCGATTTCCTGCTTATTAGGGTGTTGCTTAGGCCGCTCTGAATCTAGTTTTTTTCTCAGGTTTATTGATTCTGCCCGTAGGTGGATTAGGTCTCTACCATTTCTCAACCGGCTTCCTATCATTCCGGGAGAACTCTCGGTTTACCTCATGGACTTGCGGGGTTCTTGGAGCGCTCTTGTTTTCCTTGCGATACATCCAAATACTAGCCGAGTCGAGTTTCCTACCCCAGTGCTTCAAGGCTTTTAAGGTTCTGATTCCCTTGACTACCAGCACATTCTTATAGTCTGACCTTAAATTCCTGAAGATGATGTCAAACATCCTCTCTTCGCTTGGAGGTACAGCCATAAAACGAAAGATCTCCATCACTGGGTTGAAAAAGTCTAGGAGCTTTTCTGACCGCTTTTGCCTACGTAGAGCGGCCTGCTGCTCATAGTGAAAATCCATATCTGGTGGTTGAAATTCTAATTTAAGCTCAGCAACCAGCTCACGCCAATTACGAAAGTCTCGATGTTTCCTTCCTTCCATATACCAAGTTCGAACTTCTCCACTGAAGAGGTGAATTGCTTCGTTGAACAAGTCCCGCTTCCCTAGATTGTCCGCTTCTGCCATGAATTCTACTTCAGCTATGAACTTGTTCAGTTTTTTTTCCATCATCTTTTCCATCGTACTTTCCACTCGGATACTGATCGTGGTCTCCTTTTCACCTCGTTCAGTCGATCACTTTCCTCCCCTGAGCTATCTTCTTCGCTGCTTGAATCACTTTCGCTTTCGTGCGCAGGCTTCTTCCTACTTTGCTGTTTCTCTATTTTCCGTTTATGTTTCTTCTTTTCTTCTCGATCTCCATGCTTTTTTCTATGCTCTACCCTTACATCACCTTTGCTTCCTTTTCCGCTACTTATGTTGCTAAGCTTTGACTCCAAGCAACTGCCTACGTGCTCTAGTAATCTTTTAAACATTTGTTCTTCAGATTTACTTTTCTGTTTCGATTTGGGTGTACTAGTTTTCCTACTTATTTCTTCCGAACCATTCTCCTTTTCTTCATCATCTTCAGTCTTCTCCGCTTCTGATTGAATTCCTCCCTCCGACTCAGATTTATTCGTTTCTACATGATCTTCCACTTCAACATCTTCTTCGTCTCTTTCTTCCTGCTGTACACTCAAACTAGTCAAATCATTCACAATTTCATTCACTGTTCTCTTCCTAACATCCGGGTCAGACGACAGGAACGTGAAATGCTCCTGGTACATTCCCAGTGCAATTTTATCTAGACCATCTGTTTCTATCTTCTCTTTCAACCTTATTTTTCTAAAATACAGATGAATCAATCTAGTCTTCAGCTCAGGCAGTTCTGACTTCTTTGTCCTCCTATTCTCTAACCGATCGCGAATCTTGGCTAGGTTTTCACCAACCAGGTAAAGATCTCTTTCACATTGGTCTTTTGACTATAATGGAAAAACTGTATCATTATTATTCTCTCGTTGTTCTTTTAGTTTGCTCCTGAGCCTACGCATCTTCACATCACGAGAATCACCAATATTGAAATTTACACGTCGAATTGAAAGCTCGTACTCTATCTCGTCGACCAGCAGATGACCTGCGTTCAACGATTGATATTGCATCAGTAGTTCCGGATTCATGATGCACAATTCAGTTTAAAATTAAATTAAAAATTCAAAACAAATTATATACAACTAGCTGAACCCGGTGCGTGCGCTGCTACGCTTGCAACTAAATAAAGGAAAATTTAATATAACTGGCACGTTTATGGTTTTTTTTTCGAAATGAGTTTATTTTTCTTGAATTAGCAGGGGTTCAAACTTCTATCAAAACATGCTTCGTACCCGAGAAATACACGTTTTGTGTTTAAGTAACCTGGATAATTCTCATTTTTGGTAGAAATTTGTGTTGCATTTGTATGGGAGCCCTCCCTTCCAGAGGGGGTGGTTTCTCAAACCACCATACAATCATTGCCTTCAAAACCCACCACATGCCAAATTTGGTTCCATTTGCTTGATTTGTTCTCGAACCATCACATTGGGCTCATCGATTATAATAAAAAAAATAGTTTCATTTGTTTGAAGCCCCTCCCCCCTTCTTCAGAGAGGGGAGGGGTCTTGAACTACTATAGAAACATTTTTGCCTTCAAAACCTCCCACATGCCAAATTTGATTCAATTTGCTTGTTTAGTTCTCGGGTTATGATGAAATTTGTGTCTCATTTGTATGAGAGCGCCCCTTCCTGAGAGAGAAGGGGTGTCAAACAATCATAAAAACCTTTCCCAGCCCCAAAAACCCCTTGATATAAATTTTCACGTTGGTCGTCTCAATTGTGCTGCAATTGTAGACGGACTTGCATTATCATAGCCACGGGGGAAGAAAACAATTCAAACCCATTACACAATACCCGGGAGTTCTATGGATGATCTGAGATTATATACCGTATAAAGAATACTTCCATTTATCGATGCAGAGTAAGATTTCAGCATGCTACTTAACCGGGGTCACGCTGCCTACCTCGCCTTGGTGCGGCTGCCACCTAATGTATAGTTGACGCGATACTGCGTTTCTTACTCAACCGCTGGATGCCAGGACAGACGCTGTTTGGGCCGCACCTCCTTGGTAGACAGACGCTCGGAACGCACCTCCTCAATCTAGCTGAAGTCAGAAGGACAACAGTGCCCAGGCTGCACTACCAGCTAAGTACGCAACCCTTAGCTGGCGGTCTTTGTCATCTCTTGACCCGTGGAAGCATGAGGTAGGAACTTGTGAGGACCATAGCTATGTTGCGAGGACGCACGCTCCATCCCAGCTATCTACTCACCATTTTGCAGCCCATGAATCTGAATTAATGCTATAGTAGAAAAACTCAAAATTCTAAGATTTTATAAACTAATAATAAGAATAAAGAATCAAAATTTAATAATAGAATGTATATGTGTACGTGTAATGTAGTGGCAATTAGGATTCATTCAGGACCTTTTCTTCACTGTTAGTTACTCTTTTTATGATTTTTTTTTTTGTGCAACTTCAACTGCTATTTTTTTTTTTAAACCCTAGACCCGTTTGGCCAATGTCTTCCGGTTTGCAAAAGTAGTTAATTAATTTTGGTCGGTGCAAAATTGTGTAAAGATCCCACACAACTGTGCATGTTGTGTACTCACCCGCCGCCTGTTAAAAAATCATTAGATTTTTTTCAAATACTACTCGATTACCTTTCGCGTGTTGTGGTTGGGTGTCAAGTGTAACTGTTCGTTTGTCCCGGAAAGTTCAGTAGCAAGAGACCCCTCGAACTGTGTCTCAGGGTCGGCTTACTACTCGGTAATCCCAAGGGTCTTCGCGGACAAGGTGTGCAACTTACGGTCACCTGACTAAGATGTTTTGGGGCGGTATTGAAAAATGTGGTTCAAGAGGGGGAAACTATGGTTTTTATTTAAAATTTAAATTAACTGTTTTGGTTCTGAACGTTTTTTATGTATTTTTGAGCAAACAATGTGGGTGTAGGTTACTGTAGGGGTTTCATCGGTACGTACCGCTGCTCTAGAAGATCTCGTTGTCCTGCAAGCGCTCGCTGCTCCTGTTGACGATGAATGTTAGATGGTGGTTTTTACAAACGATGGAGAATGGTGGCTGATTAGCAGAGTTGGATGTTCGCAGATGTCGAACGATCAAAGCAATCTACGGCGTCTTCCCTCATTGACGGCAATTGACACGGTCCAGGACGATACCGGAGTGACCGTGCCAAGAGGGGAATGCTCCTTGGTGAGTAGATGTTTTCACCGAGCAACAGTACCTCCTTAACGGTTATGGCCGATTGGGCCAGAGGTCGAAACTATCCTTTGCTATTAGATGCAGTAAACCCTAAAGTTACTGCACCGTATCGTGTGCGTCGGTACCAGACAAGATGGCGATTTTTAATATACCATAAAAAAAAGTCCTGTGAGGGTAGCAGGAGGTATTAGAAGAGCTGATTTCATCACCTAGCCATTGGAAATAATTTAGACTAAGCATACCTGATGAATCCGTATTTTTATCCCTTGTTGGACGGATACCACTCAATACGTTAACTATAAGTTAGAACTCTTCAGAGATTGAACTGGTGCACACGAACGCCTGTAACATAATGAGCAATGGCGCATTTTTGTGGTTTCCTCACCCAGCTTTCCTTCATGGAGTAGCTTAGAAGGAGGGAGGGTGAGCCGTTTTCATGTCGTACTCAATGTTGTACCCACTGTCTTGCATGCGAGTTCGCCCACTTCACCCAATATGTACATAAAATATTCAAACTTACCCTAACCTACCAACCTCCTTGTTTAAAATTTTTGGTTTACATTTTAGTAACATATACTAACACTAATCCATCCCTTGGTCTTATTCAACCCCGCTCAACTCTAGAAATGTGACTGTACATAAAATAAAAGCACAAATTAAAAAAAAACGATGATAAATTTGTAACAAACGGTTACAACGTCTCGTAAGATCATATACATTATGTCATAGAAACACAACACTGCTTCATCAATACTGGTTATGAAGAAATTCATCCCAGCTCACATAATTAATTAGCGCATTGAGAGAAACAAAATCGCACTGGGTAGAATCGAAATTAAAAGGGTCCACAGCATTCGAAACATGCCTCCCATAAATTACTTCAAATTTTAATACAAACGGTATGTGGTGTTGGTCGACTCGTAGTAGAAGTAACGGTGGCTCCAATAACTCCGCGGAATTGCTGTTATTGAGGAATGCTAAATCGAGAAGCCTTCCATTCACATTCGTAAAATCATTTATTTGACAAAGTCAGTTTACCACAAACGATTCGATTAGAGCTATCTCCTGCTCAGACGAAACATTTGCTGGTATCAATGAATTCAAATCTTCATCTAGAATCCAACACAGGTGTGAAAGATTGTAATCGCCAATAATCAACACTACGCTGCGATCATCGGTCATATCAAGCATTTGTTATATACATGCAGCGTGCTGTTTTTAAAGGGCAAGCTCACTATTGGGAGGTATATATATCGAGCAAACTATCATATCGAAATTCGTCAGGGAAACCCGGACAACAATCTGCTCCGATTGTTCATTACCGGCAAAACAAACTGACACGCTTTGCAGTCCATTCCTAACACCAATCAAAACTCCACCGCCACGATGATAACGACTGGTTTGTGCATTTCGATCACAACGATATATTGTGTAATTGTGTGTGAGCTCAGAGTTCAGAATGTCGTTGTTGAGCCATGTTTCTGTGAGAGAAATGACGTCATAATCGTATTGAAACATTGCCAAAAACAAATCGTTTGATTTTGTACGGAGCCCACGTTCTTTTTGATAGTAAAACGTGCATATAGAGGAATTTTCGTTACCCTCATTTCAGAGTTTTGAGCCAATCGGCTCGGCACTACTGTGTGGTGTTGTCAGCTGATGTGGCTCGAAAGCGAAACATAGGTCGAGTGGAAGCTGGTTGTTCGAAATCGAAGGTTTTGTGAAAAAATCGAGAAAATCGAGGTTTTGTGAAAAAAAAACACAACTCAGGATAACTCAAAACAATTTTGATTTCATAAGCCACCGATGCAACGTAGGAAAATTTGTCCGAATTTGATGATAAAACAGTACAAGTTTTCCGAAAAACGAAGAAAAAACACAAATTAGCACTGAGAAAAGCACAACAAAGTGAACAGTTTACCTTAACACAAACACAACGTTTTTTGCACACAGATTTTTGAAACCTTCGACCTCAGCCAAAATATGTTGTTCCATGTGAGATATCTATGGTGTCAGCTATCACATGCACAGTCGATCGATGATCTTCCAAAACAATATCCTGTATTTTCGCTATGATTTCTGGTGTTGATGCACTTTTTGGACGTCCTGAGCGTGAATCGTCTTCAACGCTTATACGGCCACGCTTAAACTACACAACCCACCGGTGATCAGTTGAAAATAAAGGAGAAGACTCCTTTAATACTTCCACATTCTTTGCATGTATCTCAGTAGCCAATAAACCTTCCAAAACAAAGAATTTAATCACAGCACGATATTGGGATTTTTCTATTGTTAAAAATACACTGACACGTCAACTTCAAATGGCTTGTAAACAAAGAATGAATTGACAGATCGAAAAGAAATTTTGAAGACGTTCTTATGAAAGATGAAATATGAAAATGGCGTAGAAATTTTGGTTTTTCATATTTCTGCTCCATATACGTCACTGCTCCATATACTGTCTCCTATGTAGCATAGTGAGCATAGTGTATGATTGTTCAAAAGTTGCAACGAAATAATAACTTGGGAAATGCATTTAGAACCCTAAATTGTGAGCAGACAGTAAGCTAATTGTTATAATCAGTAAGCTTGAAATGCCAAGAAAGAAGAACTACCCTATCTTATTTTTCAAAATTTAAACAAACCACTCAGTAAGGAAATGAGAAACCTAGGCCTACGTTGCAAACATATTTCTTCAACAGTATGAATATGTTCTAGAATTGTTTATTGTCTTCCTGCATCACACGTCTCAAGTACTTGAGTTTTGCATGATGACAAGAACCATTTGATCAACTGAAATTTTAAATCATTATTTCTGCTCAACAACTATTGTTTTATCGACAGCATGCATTCAGTTCCATTTTGAAGGTCGTGTATTTTTTTAATAGAAAACTCTCCCTGTCGAGAATGTTCAGTAATAATAACTGAATTTAAATCTGAACCATTTGAATACATACAGTGAATACCCGATTAAGTTTGTTTGTCAAGAATAGTAAACAGTGCCGAATCGAACATTTCCCCTATTGCGTGTTTAACCTATGCCTCAAAACTACACTGAAGTCGCTACCTGTACTTATCTTATACAAAGCACAACGCATATGAAAATAAAATTGAAAAAGCATTTGCAACTTGCCCCAGTTTGTGGTATAAGTTTTTGTGAAGTGGTCTGCAGAAAAAAAATGTTACCATTGCCTCGTTATGTTCCGCGTATTTTATTGCGAGTTACATAGCGCGGTAAGCCATAGATAAAAATAAATCAGCTATTAGCCGAATGAAAATATTGCTAGTGGCAAGAGAGTATCAAATTTCATTATTTGAGGAAATATGCATAAAGGTAAAGAATACAATTTGAAATGGTAACGCTTTTTTTGCCACAGTATTTTCGTGATAACCAGGTGTTATTAAGTTTAGGTTTCAGAAAACAAGTAGATCCAGTTTCTCAAAATAACTCATCTCGTAATGATTAACCTTATGGTATTGATATATTGCATTTAAGCTGATATCGTTTCATTCGGTGATCGTTTCAATTCATGTAAGAAGCATGATACGTTGCTTACTATCACTTTCATTTCACGGTAATGTTGCGCTAACATTCGAGGCGCATAATAAAACTAAGAGAAAGAGCCGTAACGTTGCTATCGAGAGAAAATATGGGAAGGGTATAAGGAAATCTATTTTTCTTAGTCTGCTCATTCACAGATGTGTGCCGTGAAGATTGAAGATCTCGTATGGGGAGAGAAGGAAGCGGCAAATGCTATCATGCATATACTGCTCCGATCAATATTTAAACAACGTTTGTTTTGGACTCAGCGTCATATTTCTGTTAGTCTTTGATGGTGAGCACATTAGTTGCTACTTGTAAATAAAATTTCCACGGATTGTTTTCATCAATATAATACGTATCTAGAGTCCAGTAGAATGCTGTCAACAAAGAAAGTAAGTGTAGTATACCGCCAAGAAAACGTGTGAACTTTAAACTACTAAGTAGATGGAATTAACGGTGATCTAGTGAATGTGAAACATGCTTTGTGCAGACTACGGTGCGACACAAGGGCGATATAAAAATAATCAAAAACTAAACGTCTTACAAAACGTCTTGTAACATGTTTCAAGGACGTAGACTGTATATTATATAGACATAGTTAAACTGCTGTGTGTTGATCAAAGTTGTTTTCACTGTTATAACAACAACAAAAGTCACTAACAAATGTTCCAAATCAATAAACAAACCAATAAAAATAACCAAACAATCATTATCATGCTGAAGTTATTGGGAATGAGTTATCATGATGAAGTTATTGCGTACCTATAGATGTTTCATAGCGAGACTGTTTCGTAACGTCTTTTAGTGATGTTATAGAATATAATTTTATTGACAAACACACGTAATATGAAAAAAATCCATCGATCATGCCATTATCGGTCCGTTTGGATTTCATGAATAATGAATGTCGCAACCAGAGCTACGTCTTTGCTAAGCTTAAGTTAACATCATAGATCAAATGGTTGCTACTCCGTGATTGATCATAATTAGTGAAATTGTACAATATTTAAATCAATTGAATGTAGCTAAGTTGACAGTCTCATTGTTCATGTTTCAATAATTCCATACTTTAGTGATCATTAACGCACTCATCCTTGCGATCGGATGGGAATGGAATAATAGTGTAACCCTCAATATTTTTTGGGATATTTACCTCTTTCTCCCCACAAAGATCCCCACAAGATCACAGGGTGGTGTTGTTAATAGGTCAGGGTTCGTAGGATCAGAATTCACCTTCAACGTCAAGAGAAATATTAAAATATGAGTACCGATTTCCGATAAGTATCCATTTAAACCAACAGTAGGAATGCTATTGGGGCCACTCAAAAATTGTGATGGTGGTTTTTTACTGGGGAAAACAAGGTAATTTTTAATCATGCTTGAAAGCTGGTCGATTTATACCAACAGTAAGGATGCTGTTGGAGCCACTCATAAAATGTGATAGTTGTTTACGGCGGTACGGTGAGTATGGTGAAGCAGTATTTAAAATAACAGATAATGTTCTATGCCCGACAACAAAAGAGTATGTAGAAACGCATCGACACAACCGTTCAGCCGATGTAAGATGGAGACCCCGTAGTTTGTATTACTGGAACACATGAAAAATAGAAAATTTATCCAACGAGGTTTGCCGAGTTGGATAGTTAGGATGAATGCTGAAAAATTCAAGTTTTGCAGCAAGTTCAAGACAACATTATTTGCAATGACGAAAAGTATTGAGGTTTATTATCTCTATATAAACTATATATACTTACACACCTTAATGAGTTCTGCACATAGACGTTCAGTGTGTCATCTTCCAGTATGTCTGTTACAAAATATTCCTGTCTCAAGACGAAACCTCTATTGCTAACCCTAGGAATGGTAGTTAGAAGTCATCTGATGTTGCAGAAGAGGGGTGTTAAAAATTTGTTGCTACATTAAAAAACGTTTGGTGTAAAATAATGAAAAATTCGAAACAAACAGGAGGACACCATTATTTTCCGGAAAGATTTGTGTTCCAAAATTTCTTTGTCTTCAAAAAGATTCTCATATATGTATTGATTGATTGCATATTTGTGAATTTTGATTTATATACTCAAATATATTTTCTCTACATGATATTGAAGAATAATTGGGTTGTTTAGTATGACAATATATTTTGGTTGTTACACATCTTCTAAAAAAAATCTAATTTCCGTATTTTTTTCCGAGATTTTTATCTCGATTTTGAAAAGATTTTTGAACAATTAAAATAAATTCATTAAATGAAACTAAGTTGATGAACTAACAGTTCACTCCATTACAAAGTTCAATTGAAGGGTAAGCGGATAGAGATATTGGCAAATGTAATCGCACTTATAAAAATAGTTCCAGTTCACCAAAAATGATAATATTTTGAATTTCAGATGCATTTAAAACGCAGATGACGAAAATGCATCAACCTCAATAACCTCAAACAACCCGATTGCAGCATTCAAAGCTATTAAATTTGAAATTTGCCCGCAGTACCTTGAATTAGGTGACAGGTATTCAAAGAGTTACATACTGTAGTACTGTTTGCAATTCGAAAGTATTACCTAAAGCAGCATGCAACTGGTTTTCCGGTGAAATAATGCCAGTATTCTACACAATAGCATGATGAACACTAGCCCTTATGATGCGTAGTTGCAAAAAGTTTTATTTCTTCATCTTGTATCATCCTAATATCCAGAAGGGCCTCTAAGGGATTTGTCAATATTGCAACAAGATATCTGCGCCTTATTGTGGAATCCAATCGTTTGAAAAAAAAAAACTCTAAAGAATCCACTAATGGTGCAATCTGATCCTCCTTACAATATTTAAATTTTAGCCACTTTCTAGTCCTTTGTAATATTTGGCCACTGGCCACTTGTAATGTGTCCAAAAAAGATACTGGGCGTTTGGTTTCACCACCATTGAGTTCATTGTATCGACAATTCAACTAATTTTGAAATGTTCATGTGATATAAGGTGTCGCGTGTTGTGTTTAGTAAATTTGAAATCAATTATAGGCAAAAGTGTATCCGAAACCGGTTGACCAATTCCAAAAACATTCAATAACAGAAACACTCTTTACTTCATAGCGTCAGAGACATCTGCTCACTAGACTGCCCTATTTTTCAACAAGTAATTAGCAACCTGAAAAAAAATTGCTCGATACAAGCCTTATTTTGCTAATGACAAGTGACATGATGAGGTTTCCAAAAATCACTGAACTTCCTTATTTTTGCATCATGAAACAAAAATAGTTGTAAAAGCGAACATTACTGCATGATGGACGCAGTAATTAAGATCTCTAAACAAACAAACAGACAAACATATTTTAGATTAATTGAAGCATACATATGCGTTGTATTGGGCACAACATATTATTGTGTCGTTGGTTGAAACCTGCTAAATCAGTTGACCGATTTTTTTTCTTGATCTGTACCTCACATCGGAGGTAAAGCGCTGTACTTCAACGCACATCTTCCGAAATTAAGTAAAATATATAGATTGCGAGATAAATCGAATTAATTTTAACTGATTTTTATCAGTAACGAGAATGAATCCTGGTGAGTGTGAACTTTTCAGTGGAATACCTGTAACTAGAAAATGAGAAGAAAGATTAGTAATTTCCATATAATTCCAACCACCTTTTATGGCTTAGCTATTAGCTTAACTTAGTATTAGCACATGACACTGAAGAAGTCTGCACATTGTAGACGAAATAAGCGTATCTGTCAAGATAAGCAATAAAAGTAGTTGGAAATAAAAGAAAATTGCTAATCTTTATTCTCATTTCTAGTAACGAGAATTTTTTTCCATTTACTGGTGGTATTTTTAACAAGCTTAAGTTGTACGCGCCTGGAAAGAGATGAAGAAGTAAAAGATGAAAAAATTAGCCTGTAACCGTGGCCTCTTGTACAGTAACTCCTGTCCCTCCCACCCCGTGATGCAGATTGGAGTACGAATAACTGTCTGAAAGATGATCGTATGCTGACAAGGAAGGCGAGAACTGCTCTCTTCGAAGGGTGTAGTCTATCTGAACGCCTGTTCTCTATGTTAGGGGTGGTTCAAAAAAGCGTTTGTTCTCCATGTTTCCATGTTTGGAGCAGTTGGTCATCGTCCTCGTGCCAGCGTAAGACTCTATATAATACTGTGCACGGTTGTAGGGACGGTTTATTGGACCTTCCACAGGGGATTGTGGAAGGTCCAACAAGCCACCCTTAAAAACAAGTTCTAAATAATACAAAAGTGAATATACACCGGAATAATCACAAAGACCTAGGCGACGGAATAAGGACTCCGATTGGAAACTTGGTACATGGGAGTGCAAGTCACTCTACTTCCCAGGTTGCGATAAGACATTCTACGACAAAATTTAACCACGCAACTTCAAAGTCATAGCACTATAGAAGATTTGCTGAAAAGGGCAGAAGGTATGAACAAGCAGGTATCGAGCGGCTACTTTTTTTTCCAGAACTGGGGCATCACGAACATGCTGTATAACGAATTCATAGCGATGGGTAAAATACGTCAGCACGTGAATGGATGATTTCCTGTCAATGTAAGAAAGTGTAAGCTGAGGATCAAGGGCCGTTTCTTTAACAGTATCATTATAAACGTGTGCTGCATACATGAAGGGATATCCAATGATGAAAAAGAAGCATTCGATGCGCATTTTGAGCAGCTGTTTGGTGCATGAAATATTGAATGACAACGGACAACGAGTACCTTTTTTACCCGTTAAACATCCACAGAGCCTCTTTTAGATCACCTGTTCAACGAACAGAAAATCATATCGACCACGTTCTGATCGAAGGTAATTTTAACTCCGATGTTATCAGCGCCCGCACCTACGACAGTGCGAATATAGAAGTCGGAGTTGGCCTATCCACTGCAATTGTGTCTCCCTACTGCAATTGTGTTAGTACACGCAAAAAAAACGTAGTTATACCAATACAAAAGAAAAATCAATTCAACTAAAATTTTGGTTTGGATATGGACCAATAAAACTGATGAACTAATTCAACAAAACCTTTGAGTTGAAATAAAACATCATGCTTTATATAATTGAACACCGTGTTTTCTTGCTCAAAACAAAATGTTTTCTTAAACCAACTAAACGCATTTGTTGAAATAATAAACTTTGATGAACTAATATTAGGTGCGCAACTAAGTTCTCGCTGTTTTTTGGTAAAAAAGGAACTTTATTTTGAAAACAAAGGTTACAAACGAATTATTCAAAGTATTGCCCATCACTAGCTACGACTTTTTCCCATCTTTCTGGTAGAACGTGAATATCATTTCGATAGAACTGTTCGTCTTTTGATGCTATCCAAGAATCAAGCCATTTTGAGATGTCATCATATGAGTGGAATTGCTGACCAGTGAGACCATGTGCCATCGAACGGAACAAGTAATAATCGGACGGTGCAATATCAGGAGAATATGGCGGGTGGGGTAGAACTTCCCATTTGAGCGTTTCCAAGTAGGTTTTCACGGGTTTCGCAACGTGAGGTCGAGCGTTGTCATGCTGAAGAATCATTTTTTCGTGTCTGTGCTCGTATTGTGGCCGTTTTTCGTGCAGTGCTCGGCTCAATCGCATCAATTGAGTTCGATACCGTTCCCCGGTAATGGTTTCGTTAGGTTTCAACAGCTCATAATAAATAACACCAACTTGGTCCCACCAAATACACAGCATAACCTTCGCAGCGTGAATATTCGGCCTAGGCGGCGATGTTGAAGCATGCCCGGGCAGTCCCCATGAATGTTTCCGTTTTGGGTTACTGTAATGAATCCATTTTTCGTCACCCGTCACAATGCGATGTAGAAAACTCTTCCTTTTTTGCCGCTGGAGCAGTTGTTCACAGACGAAAAAACGACGCTCAACATCTCTTGGCTTCAAATCGTAAGGAACCCAAGCTCCTTGCTTTTGAATCATTCCCAACGCATGAAATCGCTTAGAAACGGCTTGGCGGAAAACTCCTAATCCTGAACCAAGCTCTTCTTGCGTTTGACACGGATCCTCATCGAGCAATGCCTCCAATTCAGAGTCTTCGAAGTTTTTTGGCCTTCCTTCACGCGGACGATCATCAACACTGAAACCACCGTTTTTGAAGCGACGAAACCAATCACGACACGTTGTTTCACTCAGAGCAGCATCACCGTAAACTTTTTGGAGCTCTCGATGTGCTTCAGCCGCCGTTTTCTTCGAATGAAAGAAGAAAAACAACACTTCCCGCAAATGACGATTATTTGGCACGAAATCAGACATCTTCAAACAACCAAAATATATAACACTAAACCAAAATCACTGATTTGGCAAAGCGGTTTGTTTACCATATGTCTGAGCTTGGTTTATGACGCTTGAGATGTACAACATTCGACCAGCACTTACTACTGGCGCCATCTATTGCTCAACAGCATAAACTTAGTTGCGCACCTAATATAATAAAGGGCAGCAGGGTAAATGCACCCTTCTTTTTGGGGAAATGCTCCTTAAACTTTGCAAAAATGCTCCTTAGATGCGTCTGCCCGGTATAATGCAATCGGAGGTATTTACCTTCTGGTTAGCGCTTGCCGGTTGTTTTAACGGGCCATTTTTCCTTTGCCATAATAACGCCATTTAATTGAAATAAAACTTCAAGCTATATAGAACTGAAAGTCGTGTTTTATTGTTTTTTCAACAATTACCGCACCATATTCCCCCAGCAGAACGGCGTTTCGGAACGCAAGAATCTGACTTTGGGAAGAAATATTGGGGAGAGGCAGTCATAATGGCAGCTTATTTGCAAAATAGTCGGAATAAAATATAATATGGTTTCAATTGGAAAGATTTGAAAGATTTGAAGAATTTTGTCACCTGTATAGTGCTAGAGCTTATTATTATGACGGAAAACTATCAGTTTATTATTGCGTTTATACTTATTGCAATTGCTTTATTTGAAAGTTTTACCGGTCACTTTTGAAGTATTGAAAGTGACTTATCAATTTTTTATTGCTATTTCAAGTTTTTCTAGTGCGAATTGTTTTTTTCGTTGGCAAAGTGTATAATAATTTAGTGGAGATTTAACATATTTTTATTGCTGTTTTTTTCATTTTTATTGATGTTTTATTACCCTGTCATTTTTAAAATGAACACTGGGTGAGGTGGCGGAAGGAAGGTCAAGATTTGTTACAGAATGTGTCAAAGGATGGGAAAAATTGTGATAGAGGAAGGCTGATAAATCTAAAAAATTGCATATTTGAGTCGTCTTTAAATGGTTGATGCATATCCATTTAAAGACGATTCAAATATGACGTTATATGAATTTTCGAAATATGTCCATGAAAACTCATAGGTTTATTGGTAAGAGTTTTATTTAATTTATTTTTTATATGTTCATCTTCACGTATTAGTAATTTACATAGCTTCATACATTAAATTTATAAATTTTATAAATTTATAAACATACAAAGTGATTTTATTTGGATTATCCTTTGAATCAGAAAACATTTTAGCTGAAATTTGATTTTATGAAATAGGTACAAAACAATGGACCTGTGTTACAGGTTTTATCTTTACGTGGCTATAGAACTCCTCAAGTTCTTCTGACATTTTTGCATAGCTGATATGAAGCAGAAATTCAGTTTTGCAATACTTTTATTCGACTCTTCAACTGCCCAGTCATATAGTTCTCGAGGAGTTTTGATTGTGTTTCCATATTCTTGTGCAAGGTTTGCTCTCTTTGCCATTCGCAAGAGATTACCACCAATAGCATTACATGGACCTTTCCCAAGAGACGTTCCAATCCATACATGGACTTGAAATTACACACGCTGGCAAAGTTCTTTTTGTTCTCATAATGGGCCGCTGCTCCATCTGACATGAAAATAATGTTTGAGCAATATATTGAATTTTGTTTAATGAAATCAAGCAATTTTGATATAAGCAATTGAGCTGCTATTGAGTCATAGTTCAATACTTCAGATATTATGATAAAGCTTTTGTTTTCCAATTTATTGTCCTTCTTGTAATTTACGTCAAAGGTTTGGTAATAAACAGGATCAACCACCTGGTTTAATTGTATTTTCACTAAAATTTGAAATTATTAATAATTTAAAAATGAGCCCTTTCCAAATGGTAGCCTTGATTTTTCAAACATTCAAAAACCCTTAAAAAATCCAAATTGACATTGAAATTAAATTTAATTGGTTTCTGTGAGGTTTTAGGACCATATTACAGAGGATAGGCAAAATGATTGAGAAAGGCAAAATTTTTCCCAAATTCAATTCCTTATAACTTTTTGAAGAATTGTTGAATTTGAACAAAATCGAAAACATTCGACGGCAAATTTAGTCAAGATAAAGAAACATGCAAGATCACGAATACTGGACACCGAACACCGGAGATGTTCCGGATTTTCAGAGGGCATGTCAAAAAGACATTTTTTCTGCTGCTCGTATTTTTGTGTGGTGTGAATTAGCATCAATGACCTCTATTTTCCTAGAAACTAGAACTCATTGAAAATTGAATGCCGGCGGTTGCACTAAGATCCGTTGAAAAACTTCCGAAATATGGCCATTTCCGTAAAACTGGTTCCGGATAATATGGTTAATCATGTATATCCTTCCAATCATGTATATATAACCAAAACATCAAGTTTTTTCATGGAGGTGCTTCAGGGAGCATATTCAGGACGATTAAGTGCTCTGAACACTCTGTAGTAGGTTCCAGGTGCCCCGGGGGAAGTGGCCAATTTGGAAAATGTCCGGAACCATATCAATATGGGTATCAAACTTCAAGATTTTTCAAGGTGATACTTCTAAATGCATTTTAGAACCAGCAGCTACCATGACCACTCTGTAGTAGGTTCCAGGTGCCCCGGAGGAAGTGGCCAATTTGGAAAATGTCCGGAACCATATCAATATGGGTATCAAACTTCAAGATTTTTCGAGGTGATACTTCTAAATGGCCATCTTCAATGGTGCCATGTTCAATTTTCATTAGTGTCCCCTCCGCCTCGTAGCATATTGTCACAAATCCACTAAACCCCCCTCTCCCCTAAAATGCTACGTCATTGATGGATGACCTTTAATAAGCTCATAAATAACCTTATGAATTTTATCTAGGTGTGTATGTAATCAGTAATCATCTTAAAAAACCAATACATTGATGAAATTTCATTTTTGTATTTTTGTTGCTTCATTTTGCCTTATGTTTCTCGTTATAGAATTTGCATGAGTGTGAGTGCGCTTTCTATTCAGTGGTCACGGTCAGAACTATGGATTGTTTTGTCTGCTTCTTTTGTTCTCATGGGATGGTGTGCAGAAGCTTTGTTGTTGTATAAAAAGTCGTCTTCTTGTTGTAGGAGAACCACCCATCGTCCACACAGTGAAATTCTGGCGGTTGCGGTGTGTCGGGCATGTAGCCAGAATGTCGGACGACAACCCGGTTAAGATGGTGCTCGATAATGATCCGGCCGGTACAAGAAGAAAACGCGCGCAGTGGCCACGGTGGATCGACTAAGTGTAAGACGACCTGCGGACCCTTCGCAGACTTCAAGGCTGGTGGCACACGGCCAAGGATCGAGTAGAATGGAGACGACTTCTGTATACAGCAAAAGCCGTGGCCACTGCGCATGTTTTCTTCTTGTACCGGCCGGATCATTATCGAGCACCATCTTAACCGGGTTGTCGTCCGACATTCTGCCTACATGCCCGACACACCGCAACCGCCAGAATTTCTCCTACAACAAGAAGACGACTTTTTATACAACAACACACCTTCTGCACACCATCCCATGAGTACAAAAGAAGCAGACAAAACAATCCATAGTTCTAACCGTGACCACTCACACTCATGCGAATTCTATAACGAAATGCATAAGGCAAAATGAAGCAACAAAAATACAAAAATGAAATTTCATCAATGTATTGGTTTTTTAAGATGATTACTGATTACATGCACACCTAGATAAAATTCATAAGGTTATTAAAGGTCGTCCATCAATGATGTAGCATTTTAGGGGAGAGGGGGGGTCTAGTGGATTTGTGACAATATGCTACGAGGCGGAGGGGACACTAATGAAAATTGAACATGGCACCATTGAAGATGGCCATTTAGAAGTATCACCTCGAAAAATCTTGAAGTTTGATACCCATATTGATATGGTTCCGGACATTTTCCAAATTGGCCACTTCCCCGGGGCACCTGGAATCTACTACAGAGTGTTCAGGGCAACTAATCGTCCTGAATATGCTCCCTGAAGCACCTCCATGAAAAATCTTGATGTTTTGGAGGTATATACATGATTAGAAGGATATACATGATTGACCATAGTATCCGGAACCAGTTTTACGGAAATGGCCATATTTCGGAAGTTTTTCAACGGATCTTAGTGCAACCGCCGGCATTCAATTTTCAATGAGTTCTAGTTTCTAGAAAAAAAAGGGGTCATCGATGTTACTTCACACCACACTGTAGTATACAGAGTATGTATGAAAGATATGTTAAGATGCTTTATAGGATTTTAAGAGTATTAATTTACATTCAATTTGGGTATAATCGTTCGATTTGAGTGTTATCAACTTAGCGTGAAACGAAATAAAATTTGTAGTAAGCTATGGGAAAATCTCCTCGCTTTGTAAGAATAAACAAAACCAACGCAACGCATTGACATGAGAGGCCGATAGCTATAAATACCAGCTAGATGTGCTGATTCAGATCATTCTTGAAACGAACTTTGACAGCGACGGACCAGTAGCAGCAGCCACAGTGAAGCAACATAATCGAGGCTAAAAACTTCGGTCAGGTCACGACAATACATACAATAGCATTGTTAATCAAACAAAATTATACATACCGACTGTGCCATTGTCGTGACCTGACCGAAGTTTTTAGTCTCGATTATGTTGCTTCACTGTGGCTGCTGCTACTGGTCCGTCGCTGTCAAAGTTCGTTTCAAGAATGATCTGAATCAGCACAGCTAGCTGGTATTTATAGCTATCGGCCTCTCATGTCAATGCGTTGCGTTGGTTTTGTTTATTCTTACAAAGCGAGGAAGATTTTCCCATAGCTTACTACAAATTTTATTTCGTTTCACGCTAAGTTGATAACACTCAAATCGAACGATTATACCCAAATTGAATGTAAATTAGTACTCTTAAATCCTATAAAGCATCTTAACATGTCTTTCATACATACTCTGTATACTACACACACAAAAATACGAGCAGCAGAAAAAATGTCTTTTTGACATGCCCTCTGAAAGTCCAGAACATCTCCGGTGTCCGGTGGCCAGTATTCGTGACCATGCATGTTCCTGAATCTTGACTAAATTTTGTTCAAATTCATCAATTTTTCAAAAAGTTATAAGGAATTGAATTTGGGCAAAGTTTTGCCTATCTCAATCATTTTGCCTATGCTCTGTATAAGACGAGTTGGCGCGATACACGGTAAAAATTGGACATGAAAAATTTGTTGTAAGAAATTTTTTTTTTCTTTTCTTAAAAGTGCCCACCTTGCGATATATGGCATACTTTTTAGACAATTATATCGCCTATATTTTTAAACAATTTCGTCCAATTCTAAGATAGCCATATTTTGCCAATCGACTTTAAATTTTAAAATATTTTTTTAGCGTGTAAGAATCGATTTTGAAATTTTTTTCATTTTTTTCCATAAAAGCTGAGACAATTTTCCAAAAGTCACCCATACACCACTTTTTTGTAAGTCTTGTCCTTTTTAAGCTATGTTGACATGAAAAAATGGTTGTTAGAAAAAAAAAATTCCTTAAAAGTGCCCATCTTGCAATGTACAGCGATATTATCTTTTATATTATCTTTTTTTAAGAAAAGATTTCGTCGAATTCTAACATATCAATTTTTTGCAAATCGAATTTAAATTTTAAAATATTTTGTTTCAGCGTGTATGAATCGATCTCACAATTTCAACAATTTTTTTTTATAAAAGTTATGACGATTTTCTAAAAGTCAACCATACATTACTTTTTTGTAAGTCTTTTCCTTTTTGAGTTAGGTTCATTTAAAAAAATCGATCAAAAAACTTAAGCCCTTTTCAAATAGTAGTCTAGATAAATTTTGAAAAAACAAAGTTCACAACAAAGTTGCTTGAAAAGACATAGTCTACCCACCCACAAAGTTTCATTGGATTCTGAGAGGGTGCTGCCAATCACGAAGACGAGTTTGCGTGAAATTCGTCAAACTCTAAATTTTGTCAACATTTCGTATAATAGCACCATCCTGAGCATGAGCAAGAATATGAGCATGATCACCTGAGGCTGATACTCCGTTATTTCCAGATCAGCTGTGCCATGATCCAGCTGAAAAAATTGTATGTGTTGACGTGATACGTGAAGCAAATAAATCCGAGGGTTCGGCTGCCAGCAGGCTTTGTTTTGGATAACGACACGCTGACTTCTTGTTTATCAACGCTTTCAGATTATTCTCCATTTTGTTGTTTTTAAGGAGATGCAAAAATTATTCTAAAACATTACTTCACCGATCGACATGAGCCCCCCAACTGCTACTATAGGACCCAAAAGGAAGCCAAAGGAGTTGAAACCTTCCTGAAATCTTGCCCAATGCTAACGCACACTGCACCCTGTCAACCAAAACCCCCACCTTCAATGCATTGTTTATCCATATGCTACACAATACACTCGTGTTTAAGAAAACAATCCGTAGTGTAATTCATAGCTGGTTCCTTAGAACGACAAACAACCCCCGCTGAAAGAAACTCGTAAAATCGGCGTAACCCGTCCTTCCCGTAAAAAGTCAGGCAAGAATGACGCCAGGATTCCCGCCTACAATCACTCGTTGTTCTAAAAACCAACCTATTTTACGATTGGCGCATAAAGATTAATTGAGCTAATTGAGTTTCCGTGCTGTTGTTCTTGACATCTTCTGGACAAACAGAGACCTAGGCGACGTCAAATGAGTCATCAAAATAAAAAGAATGCGCTTAGATGACCATGACAAAAATCACGGAAAACACTACTCTTATGTTTAACAGTACCTCACTTTAACATTTCAATTGTAATGTTTCCTTCACGAAAAGGAAAATTTAGAGCCAAATTGCAAAACACCTCAATATGAGTGTGCGGTCTACTTCGATCATCATATGAAAGCACCACATGGATCACAGTAAACCTGACGACGGAAACTAAATATTATTTACTGATGGTGTTTTCAAGCACCATTAATGTATATGTTGAAAAATCTTAATACATCAAAGCAGCAAATTCAGCTCTCGATGTGTTTCAATGTGTCTAATGCTATTTGTTGATTAACATGTTTCAGAGCCTTTGAGTGGGTTGAGTTATTTCCTTCTAATTCCATTATAATTAACCGATGACCAAACTCTTAGTTCTAGCTTTTTTTCGACAGGTGGCAACCTTCTCCGTGGTAGTAACGCAGATTTTTCAGTATGGGAAAATCATACATTTTGACATCGATCGCCTCCTACGTGTCACTACCGGCAGAAACTACTACCACGTACTCTGCACGAAGCACTGAGGAAGTCTGCAAGTAGTGGACGGAATACGCGTATCTTTCAAAGGATAAGCAATTATAATGGAATAAAAAGGAAATAACACAACCCACTAAAAAGGTCTTCATAGAGGATTCCGTCATGAGGTACGAACAAAATTAAAAGAAAACATTTCATTTTATTTACAGATGTGCTTGATGTTAATTATTCTAGACATGTTATTGATAGCCACCTTCAGTAAACCTGTTGCGATGCCCGACTCCGCAAAGTAAGTATTCAAAGCAACTGTTTCAGGAACATGGTGGAGAAAGAAGTCAGATGGGGGTGTTTTAATAGCTATTTCTAATAAATTTAATTCAGAAATTATCGATACTTAAAAAGTTATGGAATTTGAACATGTATGGGAGAAAGCACACATGGCAGGTGAAACACATGTATGTGCCTCAGTGTATTTTCCCCAAAAAAACGCTCGTAAAGAAGTATACAAACATTTTTTTTCACATTGCAGACGTAATTATGTCTGGACTTCCCCCCCCAGAAGTGAAAGTTCACATAAATGGAGATTTTAATCAACGTAGTGCTGACTTCATTTTAGAAACCGAAAATGAGTGCATCTTACTACCAGTCGACGGACAAAATGAAACATTGCAGTTTATTTTCGACAAAACTGCAGGTCTTGGGCTCAACCAAGTTAATCATGTAAAAAACCAGCAAAATTGCTATTTAGATTTTTTATTGACAAATATTGAGGAAGATTTCTGTGTAGCTGAATCACTTTTTCCATTATGAAAAAATGAAGCTTTTCACACAGCAATTGAGTTTTCTTTATTTATCCACGAATACAAAAGACCCGACGACCTCGGATATGAAGAGGTCTTCCAATATCATTTAGCAAATTATGATATCATAAGAAACAAGCTTATCAGAATTGATTGGCAAACCATTTTTAAGAACGAAGCAAATATTGAGACTTCTGTTGAGGTTTTTTTTTATAAATTATTGTATGAAATAATATTTCAACAAGTACCACTCAAAAAAATAAGGCGACAAGGTTAGTCAAACCAGCCAGTTTGGTATAATAAACAAATAAAAAATTTGAAAAATCGGAAGCAAAAAGCACACAAAATATACAAAAGAGATGGTAACGGCAATAATCTGGCAAACTACTTGAGTATTTGCGATGAACTGAATCAAACCATAAAAAATGCATTTGATGAGCACAATTCAAAAACTGAACTAAACATTATGTCTTGTCCAAAAAAATGTTTCAATTGTGTTAAAACTAAATTGAAATCTGACAATTTCCCATCAAGAATGCATCTTAACTCAATTGTTGGTAATAACGCGGAAGAAATTTGCAATCTATTTGCAACATTCTTTCAAGAAATATATACTACATTTGCTGAAGAAGATCGCGAATATGAATATTTCGATTTCTTCCCAGGATTTTCAAGGGACATTGGAGTTAGTCAAGTCGAATTTCAAGACATCTTGCAAGGTTTGAATAATTTAGACGTTTCTAAAGGTCTCGGCCCCGATGGAATACCACCCGTATTTATGAAAAACTTAGCATTGGAACTTACAGCACCATTATTTTGGCTATTTAATATGTTACTGAAATCTGGGATCTTTCCCAAACTATGGAAAAGTTCCTACCAAGTACCTATTTTTAAAAGTGGAAAAAAATCTGACATACGTAACTATCGTGGAATTGCCATTTTTTTTTTAAGCAATTATTAATGAAAAATTGTTCACTCAAATCAAAAACAGAATGACTACCAAGCAACATGGATTCTTCAAATGACGATCAACTAGCACAAATTTACTGGAATTCGTTAACTACTCTCTGATAGCAATGGACAATGGTAACCATGTAGAAGTTCTTTATACAGACTACAGCACGGCCTTTGATCGCATTGACATACCCATGCTTCTTTTTAAATTGCGAAAAATAGGAATTGAGACAGGAATTCGAAAATGGATCGAATCCTATCTCACTAAATGTCAACAAATAGTTAGATTCAAAGGGAAGAAATCAAACCCTATTCATGTCACCTCTGGAGTCCCCCAAGGCTCTCGTTTAGGCCCCCGCTTATTTATTTTGTTTGTAAATGACGTTTCTTCTATACTTAAAAACATTAAACTTCTTGTTTATGCTGATGACATGAAACTATTTTTAGAAATAAGAAATAAAGAAGATATCATGACATTCCAGAATGAAATAAACGTTTTCTATGTCTAGTGTAACAAAAGTCTGTTGCAGCTGAACGTAAAAATATGTAATTCGATAACTTTTAGTAGGAAACGAAGCACCCCAGACGTAACTATTTAGGGAATCAGCCAGTTGAAAAATGTAAAAGAGTAGGACTTAGGAGTTATCTTGGATACCAAACTTACATTCATTGAACATTACAATACTATCATCAACAGAGCAAACAATATGCTTGGATTTATTAAACGTTTTTGTTACAATTCTCATGACCCGTACACAATAAAAACATTGTACATTGCATATGTGAGGTCAATACTGGAATATTGTAGCGTAGTTTGGTCATCCTTTTCAGTCATACAAGAAGAACGAATAGAATCGGTACAGACGCAGTTTTTACTGTTTGCCCTTCGTAAATTAGATTGGACAAGGTTACCTCTTCCATCTTATGAAGCACGCTGTATGCTCATCAGCATCCAATCATTAAAGGAGCGCCGTGAATTTGCATTAGTTTCATTCGTAAATGATATTGTTGCGCAACGCGTTGACTCCGAAAAACTTTTATCAAAACTTAATTTTTACATTCCGTCCCGGCAATTACGAAATATAAATATATTTGCTACAAGTCATCATCGCACAAATTACGCCCAATTTGGACCTCTTTATCAGATGATGACAACGTACAATAAGCACGGAGAAAATGTTGACTTCACTAAACATAACCTAAACGTTAAAAATATAAACTTGATAGGTTAGTTTTTTAAAGCGTACTATATATTTAAGAAGTGAGACATAAAATATAAATATCATTGTAACAAAATGGTCTACTACTGATTGACGACAAATAAAATAAATAAATAAATAAATAAATGAACGCAAACCAATGTCGTTCGTCCATTACTGTCATAAATATGACCTGTTGAAGTTTAGCTCAAGATTAAGTCAAAATAAGTCAATAGTAGGTAATATTGTCAGTAATCAATCAAACTCATTAATATAACATGTTATAACTACACCATGCTAAAGGTGGAGGGGTTGAAATCGTTCCCTACGACACTTAAATGTAAGAAAACAACCAACGTGGGACATAGATGGCTTGACGGGGCACGTAATACCCCAGACTAGTACAGTGTAATGAAAGTACAGACAATTTTAGTTACTGAAAATTCATTACAATCATAATTGATCAATTATGAATGAATGAATTAATAAATTATGTTCCTGTGCTAAAACTACATAGAAGATATAAGTATCCAATTAGTACTACTTAAAATGTAATAAATGCACTTTAATTACAAATTTTATTGCAAATTGCAAGCTCATTCTCGTGTTTACTTAAACGATTTCCACTTTTTCTAAGCTCAAAATGCATAAAATCGGATTAGCTGACAGCGATTTGTTATGCATTTTCCTTGGATTTATACTATAGTATACCACATTCACACATAGCGTACGCGCAGTGAACCTCCAATATTAATATGTTGGCATTATGGATTTTCTCCACAAGAAATCAATAGGAATGTCTTTAATTGGCCTTATGAAATATCTTCTTCTAACTGGCTTTGATGCTATTTTCTACGAGCTTTCGTTTGCTTTCAACGTAGTATTCTAGAAGCACTTTCACAGAGCTTTCTAAGGTAACACCAATGCATGAACTTGTATATTGTGTGGCAAGCACATTGCTACTCTATGCCCAGGCAAGTGGAGAACAACAACAATACTATTGCTGACTGAGCTATTTGAGGCCCCACCTTATGAAATATAATGATGATAGCACGAACGGTGGGGTTACGGGTCAAGTGTCGTAACTGCTCGTCTATCAATTCTTGAAATTAGGGATGGCTAAAACCGAACAAGAAAAACCTTCATGCAGTGTTTTTATGGAAGAAAAATGTTTGCAGTTAAACGAACGAACTGTCGACTCGACAAACATTTTTAGCCCGGGAGTTGGAAGGTGATAGCTCTGTTGGGTTCCAGTGACCCATTTCAGAATGCCTGGTTACTCACGTCCAGTCCGAGGTCACTTTCACTTACAATAAGCCCCACATAGACACAGTACAAACATCAATGGATATAGGTACTGTGCATACACTTCCATCAAATCTTATTGTTTTGAGGATGGCACGTATTTAGCAGTACCGTTCATGTTTAGTTATAATGAGATAGACCTCACCGGAAATTGTTGCTGATGTACAGTCTTCACTTGGACGGCTTCCCTGTGATGCTAAAGGATGCATGTATGTGTCTACAAAAGTAGCACTACGCTATTCGACAAATATTCTCACATCATCCTTTTCGAATAGAACAGCCCGAATACAATTAGTACTTCGCGCACAAATGCAATACAATGAAAATCACAGGTAAAAAAAAGCACTTCCGAGAAGAAATTTAGCTTGAAAATCACAATTATTGGGCAACGAAAAAAAAACTTCACAGCTCTCCATCTGTACACCACGTGGTGAGTGCATCTGAAATTATTTGCCAGCAACTCACGTGCGCATGCGCGTTAGCTTCGTTCTTTGCTTCTGACCAGCAAATTGCCATTTTCTACTAATTTACTTTTTTTCTCTCCGCACTCTGTCAATAATCAAAATTGTCCGCTATGAGGCGACTCTATATCGACTTCTAAACTGCTTATATTCATCAATTCAGTCGCGACAAAGCGGAAAAATACTCATATTTAATCATTTTTGTCCGCGTGGCACAATACTAACAGCACTAACAAACACAACTAAGTTCATATGGTCCAGATCACAGTGACGTGTTGTGTTCAGAAATTCGTGTGTGAGAAAAAAGGATGGAGAGCACGATGGCTGTTTCTATCTTTTATACTCTCATGGTGAAATGTGAGGTTAGCTATTTCTGTGCAATTCCTCCGGGTGCGGGGGCGAAGCACAAAAAATAAATAAACGGGGAAAAACTACCGACCATCACAAATTTTGGGAGAGAATCGATTATATTCACTACATCTTACACAAAACACGTGGAGGTTTTGAGATTTCACGGTTCGTTTAGGTTGAATAACGAATATATTTTTGATTTAATTTGTCGGGAAAAGGACGCAGCAAAAACAAAACACGTCAGTTTCCAAGCACGGCTTGCTGCGATCTTTTTTCGGACAAGAAAATCCTTCATATAAGACAAAAACAAATCATAAGTCACGCCAATGAAATTCACATGTGTCGCTCATTAGTTGTGCCCAATAAAATTCTTAAGTTTATTTGCCAGAGTGTACTTATACAATCGGAGGTGTCTCGAAATCGCCCCTTATTTCCATTGCAGCTTAAAAGTGGAAAATTCGACTGGCGTCAATCGATTTTCCTGCTGTTCTGTACGTTAAATCATACACCGGAAGAAGGCGCTATGGCGCTGTATACAAATAGAATCAAAATTTACCTCAAAATATGAGCAACTGGACCGTCACCTTCGATGAAACAAACCGGTTCAAAGAACCCCAAGTAGAAGGCTTATTTCAAACGCGGATCTCACCACCTTAAACCCGTCCTTATCCAGGACGACCAATTGAAAAGTTTGTTTGAATGAAATTTCTCTCATCTAACATACACACTAAGAAAAAATCATGTAAATCTGAGTCTACTTGGATGCACATAAAAGGAGCGGACCGTTAGACCGAAATTTGCGTCTTTTCTTAAATTTACGAGACCAAAAAAACTCGAAATATTAACTTACATGACATGACATAAAACTGAGTTGAGGTACACAAAATGATGTTTTCCAAATGCTGCTGTTAATGAAAATATGGATGCTTCTTGATTCCAGTTTTTTCAAGAATCTAGTTCTAGTTAACGTCAAAATATGAAGATCCTGCTCTTCAAGGCCATAGATTGGAGTGGTTAAAATTAGCTCTATCTTATCTTGTAGGGACCATTTTGTTCCTGAATCTCCAAATGCTTGTGAACCGGGTTCGTGAATCACTGAAAGAGTTTAATTTGAAAACATTATTTCTTTTACCCCAAATTGTCCTTATTTCGACATTTTAGTTTTAATTTCCGAACATTACATTTACGAGAAATGAAGTTTGAACTTTTGACTTGTCCTGACGCGTGAAACCGACTGCGTTACAAACAGGTCTGATGTTGTTATAACACCAAAGATAAGGATCATGTAAATTTAAGGCTTGCAAATCCCAGTATCCAGTCAAGGGGCTATTTTTTTAATGCCTTACGAACTTAGGTTTGAGGTTACCCTAGGGCCTGTTGTAAATGTAGAACCCGAAGCGAAACTCTGAACGTGTCAGTATTTATTATTTTGGGTTGCAAATTAAGGTTTAACAATACATCAAATGGAACAAACAAACCAAGTAGAAGGCTTAGTTCAAACACGGATCTCTCCACCTTAAACCCGTCCTTATCCAGGACGACCGTTTATCTTTGAATCTTAAAGTATTTACGTGCAACAAAGATTACATCACTTGTAATATTCATTATTTTTAAGAGTATACCGTTCTTTCTCCATTCTAGTAAATGTAGGATGAAAAGGATAGGCAGCGGTTAGCGATGGACCATAACTGTTTGTTCAAAGAAATTTGTAGAAGTTGTTCAGCTTTTTTACCTAGAAAGACGAATAAATTCTCCAAATTTCTTTGAACAAGCGGTTAATCGATAATGATGTTTATTGGGATGTAAATGGAAAGGTTACCACCAGTCAGGCAACAAGCGTGAAAAAAGTAAACTTTGCGGCCGCACACAACATTGGACCATTTTAATTTTAAAAAAATGTTTCAAGAGTCAGCGAATAGGCAGTCTTCCGTTAATGGTTTTGATGCTAGAAGGCTGTTTTCAGGGCCACAATTTTTTATTATCGAGTTGCTTTATGAGTAAAATTTATTGTCTATGGCGCATCCGATCGGGAGGAAAGCCGACAATAATTCAGCCAGTGGAAAAGCTACAGCCGAGCAACTTACTTTGCACACAGCTTTGTAACTCAATGGCCGATTTTAAGGATGACTTTATTATTAATAAAGAGTTCGTACAACAGTTTTAAAGCGAATTTACAACATCAAGAGTGGTTGAATGGCGACTTACATTTGTTAAAACATTTTAATGTAAACTATTTGGTTTTTACTCGTACCGTGAAATATTGTTAATTGAATCTATGAAATGGTGGCTGATAAAAATATGAGTTGTTATTTACCAAACTTTCCTCCTAAACTTTTGGGGCCCTCAATAGAGACAATTTAAACTAATACACACAATAAACTAGTAACGGCGGCTCAATGCACCTGCAAATAGGAGGTTTCTGTCCGTCCGCAACCCCGATGGAGAAAGAATAAAGTTTCTTATTCTTCTCTGTGGAGCTGTGAATAGTTTTTATGATGTATCGTTTCTCCCAACGTGCCGAAGCCTAATTATTATGACAGTGTTCGTGCAGCACGGTGGCTGTTTGGCGAATTTACAACTTGTCAATGTTCATAGTTATGATTATTTTACTATTCAAAACATTATTGAGTGATTATTTAAAGAACAACATGTAAAAAGCTTTTGTAAGCAAACATTTTTAGGTCCGTTTTTCATAAACCCAAAGGAGTTTACACTAACGAACACCGTCAAAAATATAACTTTTTCCTAAATGTTGACGTTTTAAAAGTATATAAATGACCTTTGGTTAGCGACATACGGGAAGACTAGGATTTGTATTCAAAAGCTGAGGCCTTTTCACATGTGGCTCTTGATTTCAGAAGATGATTATGAAAATGTCCTATCAACTGGTGTAAGAACTATAGACACCGCATATAGGGATTAACACGTCTGGTTGTATAAGTGTGGTGGTAGTACCGCAATACCAAACTTTTATTAGGTGCGCAACTAAGTTCTCGCTGTTTTTTTTTGTGTGAAAAAGGAACTTTATTTTGAAAACAAAGGTTACAAACGAATTACTCAAAGTATTGCCCATCACTAGCTACGACTTATTCCCATCTTTCTGGTAGAACGTGAATACCATTTCGATAGAACTGTTCGTCTTTTGATGCTATCCAAGAATCAAGCCATTTTGAGATGTGGAATTGCTGAACAGTGAGTCCATGTGCCATCGAACGGAACAAGTAATAATCGGATGGTGCAATATCAGGAGAATATGGCGGGTGGGGTAGAACTTCCCATTTGAGCGTTTCCAAGTAGGTTTTCACGGGTTTCGCAACGTGAGGTCGAGCGTTGTCATGCTGAAGAATCATTTTTTCGTGTCTGTGCTCGTATTGTGGCCGTTTTTCGTGCAGTGCTCGGCTCAATCGCATCAATTGAGTTCGATACCGTTCCCCGGTAATGGTTTCGTTTGGTTTCAACAGCTCATAATAAATAACACCAACTTGGTCCCACCAAATACACAGCATAACCTTCGCAGCGTGAATATTCGGCGGCGATGTTGAAGCATGCCCGGGCAGTCCCCATGAATGTTTCCGTTTTGGGTTACTGTAATGAATCCATTTTTCGTCACCCGTCACAATGCGATGTAGAAAACTCCTTTTTTGCCGCTGGAGCAGTTGTTCACAGACGAAAAAACGACGCTCAACATCTCTTGGCTTCAAATCGTAAGGAACCCAAGTTCCTTGCTTTTGAATTATTCCCAATGCATGCAATCGCTTAGAAACGGCTTGGCGGGAAACTCCTAATCCTGAAACAAGCTCTTCTTGCGTTTGACACGGATCCTCATCGAGCAATGCCTCCAATTCAGAGTCTTCGAAGTTTTTTGGCCTTCCTTCACGCGGACGATCATCAACACTGAAACCACCGTTTTTGAAGCGACGAAACCAATCACGACACGTTGTTTCACTCAGAGCAGCATCACTGTAAACTTTTTGGAGCTCTCGATGTGCTTCAGCCGCCGTTTTCTTCGAATGAAAGAAGAAAATCAACATTTCCCGCAAATGACGATTATTTGGCACGAAATCAGACATCTTCAAACAACCAAAATATATAACACTAAACCAAAATCACTGATTTGGCAAAGCGGTTTGTTTACCATATGTCTGAGTTTGGTTTATGACGCTTGAGATGTACAACATTCGACCAGCACTTACTACTGGCGCCATCTATTGCTAAACAGCGGGAACTTAGTTGCGCACCTAATAAGAACAGTGCTCTTTCGGAGTTTCCCCTAGACAGGCAAGAACACCCGGTTCCGCTTACTATACAATCGACAGGAAATTGAGGGATTATTTCAAAAGACATAAATCAGTATCAGTCCGAGATGTAGCCAAACGGCTAGATACTTCGGTAACTAATGATATGCGTGCCATAAAGAGATTGCGCTTGAACTCTTCAGAAGCAGAAACAGCCTAAACACCAAACTAGCTGTAACCGTGAGATATGTTGTGTAATGAGCTTCGGTGTGTATGCTTTCATTTGTAGCTCTTATCGGGTTGAGGTTTGCTCTAATAAAAAGTTTGGGTATCGCTGTCTCTACAACGTGTTTAGCAAGAAAAATTTAAAAATAGCTGCATGATACATATTTTGCTAGAACGACAAAGAGAGCAGAGAGTATGTTTCCTTAATATTATGCAATTGTCCTTTGTAATTCTATTGCTCTCTTTGCTCAGAGCGTTAACGCAACCGGCGTTCAGTCGTGAGACATTTTGGTTCGTATCCCGATGGAAGGTGATACTCATTTGTGCATATAATAAAATATATCCCTTAAATGTTGCCCGAATATGCCATATAATTATAGTATGAAATAACGTTCTCAACTAAAGAATAACAATGAAAAGATCAAAACTCAATTAGAAATTTTAAACGTATCCTATGCTTTTTTTTTTCAAAATATCCCAAGTTCTACGTATGCTTTCAAAAATGCAATGAAACATTGCAGTAGAAGCAGTAATTCAACTGCTGAATAAGTGACTATGCCCTACATAAACATGTCTTAGGGTTTCAATAAAGCATGTGCACTAGCTTTAATTTGACAGGAGTGGGGCCCTTTTCGACTTTAATTCTACTTTCATGGCGCATGTTAGATTAAACTGCTTTATACCATAAACATGTATCGTAATATAATGCAAAATTGATCTATCTATACACAGCTTCATGGTTATTTGGGGAATTAAAATGTTCGAACTTTTAAGTTATAAAACACCAATAAACTGAATGTCGCATGAAAAATTTATCTGTAACAGGCAAAAAAATATGCATTTATTGTCAATTTTACAATTAATTTACATACGTATCCACTTTGGAAAAGAAATATCATATGTATATCGATATTTTGTTTTCTTTAATAGCTTCTCATTTATAAACAAAAACAAGTCCCCATTCAGCAGAACGAATCGAAAACTGGAATCTTCGAAACATATGTATTTGTGACGGACTGGAAGTGTTCTTAAAGAGGAAAATCATAAAACTATCAAAACTTGTGGTAGTTTTATCATAGTTTTAAGAATGTCTTGAATGTCATTACAAGTATGTACCGATAAAACTATCCAGTTTTAAGCGAACCTTGAGAAATAGTCTTGAGAACCTCCTGTTGTATGGGTTTTTTTTTGAACTTATGAGGGTTTTATGGCTGTTTTATCGATGTTATGTAGAATATCTAGTTTTTTGCGTGGTTTTATCAAATGAGTCTTAAAAACTTCTTCAAGTATACCTTAAAATTGAATTTGTAACTTGGGATCGCGGGCTCGAAAACTGTCTGACCAAAAATCGGGCGTGTTATCATGGATGAAGCTACAAAAATAACTTGATTATCAAACTGTGCCAGGAATATTTCGCCAAAAGAAACGGATTTTCCTGGATCAGTGAAAGTCATTTGGCAAGAAAGTAATGGTGTAGCTGTGGTTGCGGAAAAATATCTCGGCCATTCTTTGCGACAGACACAATTAATAGTAAAATCAACGTAGAGAGTAGGCGCATAACAGATTTGCAACCCTTTATCAAGCAACATAACAACTCGATCAATCGTAATTGAGAGAAATTTTCGATATTAACCAAGGCCAATGAACGATTATCTGTGCCGTAATTTGGTGGAATATCTTACAAATGATGAAACAATGCATACATGTTGAAGCTTAGGGCCAACCCTTGTAACATATTCCTCAAATCTTTTTGCTGCACTGTTTCCAAAGCTTTCAACCATAGCTTCAAAGAGATTGAGGGGCTATGGATAAGAAAGGTTAAACCTAGGATCCAAGGATCATTTCGTCAGCCTATAGAGGATACCTCTTTCCAAGAGTAAGGCTGTGTGATGCTGAACCTTCCGGTGGTTTTCCTGGTTTCGGCAGCAAAACTAACTCCTGTATCTTCCATCAGTCTGAGAAGTGACTATCGTCATGACATTTTTGCAGTTCACCAGTGGAAATTTGAACCTCTTCAGGACACCTCCTGATGGGAAACTGGTATAGATCAAAATATTTAGATCTGTAGTGATCTAAATTCTTGCACCGTGGCGTTCTATATTGGCATTTATACCACAATCTGATTTAAATTTTTATCTTCTAAAAAAATTGATCCAAATGATGCATGTTTTGGATCACTTTTTTGTCCTGATCTATTTTCTGTAATAGTGCTGCTATTGAAAGAGAAGGGTTTATGTGTCAAAGCCATCAGAGAAATAAAAACAAGCAAAATAAAATCGACGGGCAACAAGAAAAAAGCGGGGCTGAGAAATAAGTGATTAATAATTTTCTGGATAAATTAGATGCGGACCTCGGAGATAATAAGAAAAATGATCAGCCTGACCATGAATTCCGCAGGCAGTTGCCGGTATACAGTTAGGAAAAGTAAATTGCGATAAAAACCAGAGAAGCAAGAAGGACAATATGGAACAATCGATTGCCGAGGAAGGTGCTCACCAGAATGACGTCGCCAAGGAACACCAGTAAGCGTTAGACAAGCCTAAGGACACTGATGCGGAGTTGTATGCCTTCTTAAAGAGAACGATAAGGTTCGGTGCTTTAACGGGGACAATTTGCGATAAATTACCGGACGACAATGAAGATGCAGATGAGGACACAGAACGAGCAATCCATGAATTGTCAGATAAACTGGAAGTTGCTGGTGATGAAAGCAATTTGGACGAAAGAGAAAAAGAAACTGCAACCCATGTGCAAAAAAAAATCACCTTGAAACTACGTACTTGAAAAATGGACGGATGAACTGACTTCCACTACTATTTGTTTGCAAAGCCTTCAACTCTGCTCTGGTCACGGTAACGAGTGAAAAGAGCGTAGCTCCTGCATTTAAAGCGGACGGTCCAACTATATTAAACGGAGTTTTTCAACTATGTGCACTTCATTTGAGCAATGCAGCCAAAAGCCAATTGTAAGAAAGAAGAGATGGAACTAAGCAGCCAGTCCTTCCATCCTTAGGTGCATTCTTCGATTTTTGCCTCGACGCCCTCGCAGAAGTATTTTCGATCGTGGTTGCGACCACTCTTGGTGTCACAGAGTCTCCGTTTGCGGTATTCAAAGTCACACTCTGGCTGAACTGGTAAATTCTCCCAGTAATGTTTATAATAGAGGTCGAACAACTCCTTGTTGTCGGTAAAGTCGGCAAAAATCGAAAGAAATCAAAACCCGTAAAAAAAGGAAGTTCTCAAAGCTTCAGTCCTGCTTGTAGTTTGACAAACCTTCTAGAGAATGTCTCATCCAATCATATTATCTACGTGTTGCTGAAGCATTTGCATCAATTCTGTTCGTTTTTTGGTATGCTACTCCTCAACTACGAAGCTGATCCTTAAGCGGCTAATCATCATTTAGGGTACTTCAGACGAGGAATCCGTTCGAGTGTTGACCTTCCTGGGCATTCTGAAGATCACCAGTGGGCAGAAACGACGATTCCTGAGCTATTTATTGAAGAATATGTATCTGGCGTACAACTAATTCGTAAGCTCCAAATACTTGCGGGAATCTATTTCATTAGGTGATCATTGACTGAAATGTTCACCTTGGACATTACCGTCTCCTATCAGCATGTCTTTCTGTACATTCGCCAACCTGCAATCCATTTGCGTAACACAGTTATTTTGCAGAACAAAAATACAGCTTCCAGTACGTATACAACTGGCAGTATTGTATATCAACTCGTTGAAACTGTGGTCGGACGTCTTGGTTGTGTCATACAACAAGAAGCAACTGGATCCTTAAGTATATCCACTTGTCAGTATCATCACCGGTGTTATCTAGTTAACTCCATCAATATAATATTTCCCACTCGGTTTTCACTATTGCTGAATGTTAATTGATCTATTTGAGCGGACCAGAGTATTCATCCCTGTACTGACATTCATATTCATATACTCAACTTCAGCAGCTTCAACGAAGAAAATAAAAAGCTCGTCATGAAGGCGGTTAACTTGACAATGCTCCGTTTCGTGCCAGCTATGTAACATACGGGAGAATGCGTACAAAGACGCCATTCTGGATCGGATTTATGCGCTATCATTGGAGTACCTCGCCCACGCTTCAATTTGTTTCCGGGTCTGGTTGTCCCAGTAGTCACAATTTTCTGACCTTACTGCAAATCAAGCAAAGTGTACAACATTTGTAATATTCATGTACACTGATAGGCAAATTAAAGTGCCCACCTCGTCAGAGAATTTCTCTCATTTATTTGATTCAAATTAATGAAAACACACTGTAGTCTTTTTTGATATCTTATTTTGTTATATTATTCCTAAGTTTCACTTATGGAATAATGATAAAAAAAGAGTTCGACTAAAAGAAAAATTAAATGATGTTGTAAAAAAAAAACAGTGACAAAAAATAAGTGCCCACTTCATTTTGGCTCCCGGCAAGAAAAATTTAAGTAAAAGAAAAGCATTTAAATAATGTATATTCTACTTCTATGGCCTAATTAACAGCTGCAGGCGCTTCGGCATGCATCTCCACCAGGTTTTTTAGGTGCTGTGGATCAAGTTCTTCCCAGGCGCGCTTCAGGGCTTCAAAATAGTTGAATTTATTGGTAACACCAGTTTTGTCAACCCTGGCATCTAGAATCGCCCACAAATTCTCGATGGGGTTGAGTTTCGGGCTTTGTGGAGGCTATTCCAGCGTTTTGATCCAACAAGACCGGAAGGTACCGTAAGTGGTCAGGAAGGGAGATCGCGGATAATCTGGCGCGGACGTTCTGAACCCTGCATGGATCAAGAAGCATCTGCTGGAATCAGCGTCAGGTCGGCGAAGATAACTACTAAAGACTATCACATTTCTTCTTCCATGCTTCATCGTGCCTTGGACGTGGTGCTCCTAAACCTCCTCACCCGATCTGCACCACACACGAACCCGCCGCTTTCGATTAAATAGCTCGAATGTTGTTTTGTCCGTCCAGAGAACCGCTTTCCAGAATTCTACGGGCTTATCAGCATGCTCAATAGCAAACCTGAGCCGGTTGGCTTTGTTTGCCTTGCTGATAAATGCACGCATCCGGGCAATATTGTTAATCAGCCCCAGTGCTACATGACGGCGACGAACAGTTCGACCAGAAGTTAATAGCTGAAGGGTTTCCTGGATCTCATGGACAGTTACTTTTGGGTTTTTCTTGACTTCACTCATGATCTTGGTGTCTGTTCGTGTATCCGTTTTGCACTTCCTGCCTATGCCTGGGCAATCCAGCACTTCCTAGCGATAGCCCGGTGCAATTCACCGTTTTGCACATCACGAACCACCAATTTTCGGATACACAAGGGAATTGCTTTCGAAATCACTACGTTTTCTATTTTTTCAACTAAATCAAACGCGATTACGTGTACAAATGTACCAGTTCAAAACATATCAAAATATCAAAACATAAACAATCTCTTTCGAAGGAAACTTATCGAAAACACCAATTTTTGAAGTTGGCACTTTTTTGTCACTGTTTTTTTTTTTTGTCAATACAAATTAATTTGTTGGTTCTTTAAGTCGAACTCTTTTTTTATTACTATTCCATAAAGGAAATTTGAAAAGAACATAAATAAGATATCAAAAAAGACTACAGTGTGTTTACTTTAATGCGAACCAAATTAATAAGAGAAGTTCAAAAAATTATGGGATGAGCACTTTATTTTGCCTATCAGTGTAACTCGTAATATTAATATTCACGTAAAATTAAGCAACGCAGTGACACAGTTTTTGGAAACTCGGCATTAATCGAAAAGGAACGGAAGATTCTCCCATTCCGATTGAAAGACCATGCTGATATTCAAAGTTAGGGCTACCCGTAAAGCCAAGGGTACCCCACTATTAACATTTTACTAGCCGTGTGCCAAGCAGAATGAGAAAGTCATGCGGCGACAGGTGACACAGGCTCAGGATAATTTCTGATTGCTTCATTTTTTTTGTCTCGTTTGAGTTTATACCTGTCAGCTATTATATAACCGAGAGATTCTACTGAATTGTGTAGAAACTCTGATTTGTCTAAATGGACTTTGAGATCAGCTTCACTTAGAGTTTTCAAAACAGATGCGAAATCTTCGAGGTGTTCTTTGAGTGTTCTACGTACAACGATAACTTCGTTGATATAATCATTAAAGAGTTTTCCTATAAAGGGTGATACGGTCAAAATTTGGTCAAGGGAAAACGCGTGTAAATCGGTAAAATCGTTTATTTAAAAAATCAAATTAAATTTCTTTTTCAAGTTCAATTAGTATAAAATTCAGGAAAAATATTCAGTTAGGCTTCCGCTTTTCCAAATCCGAATTGCCGGGCCTTACGCTTGACCCCTGCCATCAGATTTTGTACAGCCACCTTGTCCACCTTCTTCGCCGCAGAAAGCCAGTTTGCCTTGAACTGCTGCTCGTCCTTAGCAGTTTTTTTGGTCTTCTTTAGGTTCCGCTTGACAATAGCCCAGTATTTCTCAATTGGGCGGAGCTCTGGCGTGTTGGGAGGGTTCTTGTCCTTGGGAACCACCTGCACGTTGTTGGCGGCGTACCACTCCATGGCCTTTTTACCGTAATGGCAAGATGCCAAATCCGGCCAAAACAGTACGGAACAACCGTGTTTCTTCAGGAAAGGCAGCAGACGTTTATACAAACACTCTTTCACGTAAATTTCTTGGTTGACAGTCCCGGAAGCTATGAAAATGCTGCTTTTCAAGCCACAGGTACAGATGGCTTGCAAAACCAGATATTTCTTTGCGAACTTTGACAGTTTCGTGTGCTTGAAAATATCTGCTACCTTTCCCCTTCCTTTTGCCGTATAAAACTCCTGTCCCGGAAGCTGCTTGTAGTCGGCTTTGACGTAGGTTTCGTCGTCCATTACCACGCAGTCAAACTTCGTCAGCATCGTCGTGTACAGCCTCCGGGATCGCGCTTTGGCCGTCGTATTTTGTTTATCATCGCGATTTGGAGTCACTACCTTCTTGTAAGTCGATAGTCCGGCTCGTTTTTTGGCTCGATGCACGGTTGTAGACGATACACCCAGCTTATTTGCGGCATCTCGGAGAGATAGGTTAGGGTTTCGCTTGAAACTACCGGCAACTCTCTTTGTCGTCTCAGCGGCTTCCGGTTTTCGATTTCCCCCCGATCCAGACTTCCTGGCTGTCGACAAACGTTCCCCAAACACTTTAATTACATTTTTAACGGTTGATTTGGCAACTTTTAGCGATTTTGCCAACTTTGCGTGCGAGTAGCTCGGATTTTCGCGATACGCGAGCAAAATTTTGATACGCTGCTCTTCTTGCTTGGACGGCATTTTGACAACTGAAGAGTGAATTCCAAAATCAAAATAGGAGCAACATTCAACACACACACACCTTCAAAATGAGGGATGTTCAGGTTTTTTAAATGCAAAATTGAAAGAAATACGTCATGTTGATATTGACCAAATTTTGACCGTATCGCCCTTTAGGTCATCTTAACGTCGTCTACACGAACTCTGAAAGATGGTCTTGGCATTTTGAAGCCGAACAGCATACGAAAAAAATCGTATTTGCCAAAATTCAGGAAAAAAGACGTCTTTTCTATATCTGCCTCCATCATCCTGATCTGGTGAAAGTCAGACGGAAGGTCAGGGGTGCTGAAATATGTGTATTTATTTATCATTATGTTAGATGAATATAGGCAATCAGTTGCAAAAGTCTAAGATCGTTCGAACTGTCGTTTAATTATTTTTACATATCATTAAGATCCTAAGCTAAGTTTAGCAGACTTTATCTATATATCAGTTCCCAATGTGAGTTCTCAATACCGCGAATACTTGTTTCCATGCGTTTATTGAACATAACCCAGATTAATGTTATGTTATCGGTATGGTTTTTGCATCTTATATTGGATTTATTTTTTTCGTTACACAATCGTTTGAAATGAGACCATATACCATGCCTGAAGATCTGCATTCAGTTATACTTCCTACCGACACTCCAGCTGAAAATCGGAATGTTCGGCAGAGTGTTGTACATCATTTTGCGATTCGTCCAGTACATCAACTCCGGCTGGCCGAAGAACGGAAAATCAATTCAAGATCCAGCGTTGCGTATCCGTAGTACAAGGATGCGTGATGATCGAACGGCTGGTTATTCCAGAGTGTTTCCGGAAAAAAGCTGTTGAAGCAGCTACTACGAGGTCATCCCGGCATCGAGCGAGTCAAAGCCATCGCTCGGAGTGTCAGCTGCTGGCCGTAGATCAACAACGAGATCGGTACATTCAACGCTGTTACAGTTTACCACAAGCAGAGCCATATCCGTGGCAGAGCGCAGAAGGACGTTGGGCAATCAAATGGGCAAGCGGAAAGGTTCGTCGACGTGCTCAAGAGGTCACTCCAAAAAAATCCAAGGGGGGAGGATTACCAGCATCTGCTGCACATCAAACTTTTCTGCAGGTATATCGAGCCACTCCATCCAACCTGATCGATGGTAAGTCCCCTTCTGAAATGTTGAATGGAAGAAAAATGCGGACAACATTGGATCTGCTGAACCCTTCAAATGTACTGCAACCCTCACCAGTAGCAGCCAAGCCTTACCAAGCACGACAAATTGCAGCGGGGTCACCGGTATTCACGAAGGTACACAAATCCGGCTGAAGTCATCATCGAGGCGGTTGGGAAAGTGCATTACAAAGTACTTCTCGATGCACCATCAGGACGAAAGCGGCTGATTCGTTCGCACATCGATAATTTTTTTTTAATTCGGACCAACGATTCTGGAAAATATGAGAAAGCTGAAATTGAGCTACCGTTGTGTATTCTTTTGGAATGACGTTTCGTTTGACCGGGCTTTAATTTCAACAATATGAGTTTCTGCTATGAAAACCAAAAGTGAACTTTTTTTTTCACCAATCTGACGTAATGCTACGTAGTTTGTTGATAACCCCGCAATATTAGAATACAAAAATAAAAGGAATTGATTACCATTCTTCCTGGAACTAGTTGCTATTCAAACACAAAACTATTCTGTTCGTTATCACAAAGAAGCGTCATCGATTTTTATCGCAAAATCTGGCCATTCGTACTATAGTGCATCAGTAAGAAAACAAAATCTTGAGGTTATAAAACGGGCATTTAGAAACGGGCAAAATCGGCGGTATGGGCTGTACCATCTTAAAAAAATATCTTGTCTCCTGTAAGGTTAATAAATATATTTGTGATAATTATATAATAGATATTTAACTTTCTTTTGCAGAATTCGAATTCATGTTCCAGTAAAACATCACACGCATCTACATACGAAAACTGTTGTGAAAACAGTTCATGTTGGAATTCCGGTTAAACCAGTGAAACATCATGATGATGAGGATGATCATGGATGGGACTATCCAAAAAAAAAAAAGACCAGCAATTATCTAAAGCTCTTAAATAACTAAAAGAGAAAAGTGAAAATGTCAATGTAAGGGTGGAATGAAGAACTATACATGAAACAATATTTATTATTTTAATTTTTAATTTTTTATATTTTAGGTTACCTGCATTTTTTAAGCTTAGAAATCGTTCGAGCATAGTTGCATGAAATTCGCCGTTGAGGTCAACTGACAAAATTAATCGAATGAATCGACCTCATTTTTTAATAGACCTTGAACGCAATTTAAAAGCTCAAACTCACTGATACATATCCCAACGAAACCAAAACGAAACAAATCCAGTGTTTTGAACAGCCATTTGAATTGTAAGAAAACTCAACTTCTACTGAAAACAAACAATAAATAAATGCAGTTAAGGCGCTATAGTTTTATCTAAGGTTATTCATCCAAATGCGCCTTCTAAGCACTGTTAAAGATTTTAACTTGTTCAGTATTTGGCTTCAATACATACTTAGTTAAGATAAACGACACCAACTAGCGTACATAGTTTTGTAAGATGAATAGTGTATTACACATTTTGACAGATATCAATAAATTGGCATAGAATCAAAATTGATCTAGCTAAAGATTTTTTCTCTAATGATGGTAGTCATAAAAAAAAGTTCCCGGAGTCACCACCGTATGGCGCTCTCTGTAACCTGATGTAAGTTTTCGTTTATTTTTAGGTTGCTTGATAGCTTTACATTTGTAAAAATTACGCCGTATTGAGTACATCAGCGGCTGTGTGTGTACTCGATTTTTACAATTTTCAAAATGGAATTGAATTTGCAAAAAAGAGTTTGTATTAAATTTTGCGTTAAAAACGGTCCCAATGGTGCGACGTCATTGCAACTGTTAGAAGAGTGTTTCGGTAACGATACTGAAGAAAACTGATAAGTCGTTATCAGTGGCACGAGCTTTTCAAAAGTAACCGTGAGTCCGTGAACGATGATTATAATTATAAGGGTGTTGCGTATCATGAATTTCTTCCACAAGGCCAGACCGTCAACAAAGATTATTATTTAGTCGTTAAGAGACGTTTACGTGAAGCAATTCACCAAAAAAGACCAGACTTGTGGGCAACCAACTCGTGGATCTTGCACCACGATAACGCACCATCACAAATGGCCAGTGTTATCCGTGAAAATTTGGCTTAAAACGTATACCATTTAGCAATTATTGAATTCACCTGATTTTACTCCTTGCGACTTTTCCTATTCGGTTGACTTAAGAAACCGCTTCGCGGAGCGCGTTTCAAGACCCGAGATGAGATCATGGAAAAATCGAAGATGGCTCTGATGACCACCGCAAACCTAATATAAAAAATGTTTCGATGATTGGATCAAGCGCTGGAATACCTTAAAGGGGACAATATCGATTTTGATGTATAATCTTTTTAATTTCCTGAATGAATTCCGGAAACATTTTGAACAAGGTAGTATGTTTAGCGCGTCAAATACAAATGAAGAGCAACATTCCAAAAGGGTGTTTCTAAACTACCGAAAGATCCCTACCTAACCCCAATCCAACGAAAAAGGTTGCGAAAAGACTGAAACCGCCGTAATGCTGATAGATCACTTTCTTGAGTTACTTTATTGTTTATTGTTTGTTTATTTATTGTTCTTCGTCTCGAATTAAAAAAAAAACTCAACAGACTCGTTTAACTTAACCTAGGTTTCTAATTCTATTCTTAAACACACATTTAGACACATTAAAAACAGCACTCACATTGTTAAACGATCTAACACAGTTATTAAAAGGGTTGTTTTGCCCATACGTAGTTCTGTGGCAACTGACTACAAATAAACTACGGTCACGAAGCTGGCGAGAAGGTGCATAAAAGTTGATGTTTTGCAACAGCGCCCGGCTTTCTACACAACATTCGACGAGGTCAAAAACAAATAAGCTCTGTAGGTTAGTACGTCTGTGCATTAAAGTTTCAAAATCGATCAGTCTACAACGACTCGGATAGTCAGGTAGATTTTCTGGGCCATTCCACGGAAGTTGACGGAGAGCATACCGTACAAAAATACGTTGAACCCTTTCCATCCGGATGATCTGCACGGAGTGATAAGGCAACCACACACTAACAGCGTACTCCATGATGCTACGAACGATCGAACAGTACAGCGCCTTGAGATCATATATATCGCTAAAACCACTTGTATTGCGACGGATAAATCCCAGTGCTGCAAAGGCATTTGCGGTAGTTGTGCTAATATGCTCATTGAACCGGAGTTTCGTATCTACAGTAGCCCCTAGGTCACGAATTTTTTGAACACGCTCTATAGCTTCTGAGCTGATGGAGTAATCAAACTCTGTTCGGGATTGCTGGTGGGTGAACGAAATAACTTTGCACTTTTTGGTGTTCAGTTCCATTCCATTCTCAGAGCACCACAACAGAATCTCGTCGATGTCATCGTCACCGTCGAGATGCGATAATCTAACTTTGTAGATTTTTAGATCGTCAACAAAGAGTAGAAAACGCGATTTCAGCCGAAAGCACAAGTCATTCACGAACAATATAAAAATCAGTGGTCCCAGAACGGTTCCTTGCGGTACACCTGACGTGACGGAGAAGACGCATGACCAACCACCGTTTAATTTGACGAAAGCACTCCAACCAGATAAGTACGAGCGCAACCACTTTGTAATCCAATCAGGAATGCCTAGATACTTCAGCTTGTCAATTGCAAGGGTGTGAGGAACCTTGTCGAACGCCTTCGAGGTATATGGCATCCACTTGGTTGCAATTCTCGTTGATAGGAAATTTACGTAGAACATAGGATTCGTTGTCACTTCTAAACAAAACCATGTTGAAATTCAGAAATCAGCGGTTGAGATACAGCGTAAAGGGCTTTGTGAACCAATTGTTCGAACCCCTTGGTCATACAGCATTAAATCGAAACACCTTTGTAATTTTCAACAGCATGTTTGTTACCAGCTTTGAAAATCGGAGTGATTGAGGCTAATTTCCACGCTTCGGGAAAAGTACCTTCCAAACGACCAATAGGATGACGGGTTCTGCTTCGCAGTCTGCTATAATCGTCTGGTATAGCAACAAAATGCAGCGTCCTCGCAATCGGCGTAATGTGCTTCGAGCGACTGTAGATTGATCGGGTTTACAGTAGTCCAGGATCGAAAAAGCGTTTACGAGGTTTCCACACAGTGTTACGGAGATGCTGTAACTCAGTTATCCACCACGGTTGCTTTAACGAATAATGCCTACTTCTTCGACGTGGAACATATATGTCATACAACTTCTCATACATTTCTCACTGTAATGTCATACAATTTCTATTTTAACATACGTACCTTTTTATCCGTATCTTTGGCACGAAACATTTCAATCCAATCGACGTCCATTAGAGCGTTATACAGGTCCGGCGGAGAGTGGCAACGTCGAAAATATAAATCTTCAATGATGTTCGAGTCACTAGCTGGTTGCACGCAGCTCATCAATGCGAAGAACGAATGGCTTGTGATGGTTGTCGAGTCGGAGGAGGGATAACGGAGGTTCGATAAGTTCAACATCGTTTGGTTCGTTAACAAATGCCAAGTCAAGTGTACGACCATTCGAGTTTAACAGGCTGTTGAGCAGATGTAGTCCGAAAGCAACCATCGATTCAACCAAAGTGATATCCTATTCAGTCGATGCGTTGGACGGCAGCAAGCTGTTGATCTCTTTATCGTAGGACCATACCAACTGAGGTAGGTTGTAATCTCCAACGATGACAATATTATCAGTATCCGAAGCACTTTCACAGATTTGATGGACTGCTGCCGAATGCGCTGAGTTCAATTCCGGAGAGGAGTTTGGTCGAAGATAGACTCCACAAACAAAGATCGTCGTCTTTTCTAGTTTGTCACGCTCAACAATTTGCTGAATACTTCCACAGTCAACAAGGTCTACCGACCTACCCCTCGCTGAAGGTTGCTAGAAGCTGCACTGCGAGTACACCGAAATATCAAGTAGCTGGCAGCAAACTCTGAGCTAGCAATATCAGAACGAAGCCACGTCTCAGTATAATAAGTAGTCTGAGTATAATAACTTCGTATTCATAGGCAGAAAGCTTCAGAAAGAGCTCGTTAGTTAGTCGCCAATTGTTATAATTCATTTGCTAGATCGGTCGTTTCACTGGGGACTTTCCTTTTTTTTTCCCCTTCAGGCTTCAACCTGGGATTCAGGGTCTTTTATTGACTCCGAGGGGAATTGGGTGGAACAACATCCCTTACACTGCGTATCCAAGGTGGAGCAAGCAAAGAAAGAAGAAACGGGATCAGAGCTTCAAAGAATAAAAACAGAATCAATAGATATATATTTGTTCTACATTTATTTTTAAGTTTATTAAAAAAAAACTATTGGGGAAAGGAATAGGGAAAGGACAGGAAAATTTAGATATACTTGCTGGAAAGCTACTTGCACCGACCCGTTCGCGAAAGCCACTCGACGGAAATCCTCGTCTCTACGGCGCTCCTTTGGCTCCGATTTGGCACGAATAGTCCGTCCGTCGGACTACACTTGTCTCGGACACCCAGGCCTTTGCCCACTTGAAGCCGATACGACACTTCACTGTCTTCGCCACTTTACGGCTTGCACGTACTTTTCCTGCACGAAAAAGTAAAAAAAAAACGTTCGTTTTCACACAATTGCGCACTAAACAAGTCTGAACGGTTTTGATGTTTTTACCTTATTATTCTAACGGATGCCTCTCAAATTTTGATAATATTCGGGACAAGTCGAGGTATTGTGATCAATTTCGTTCATCGTTATTGATCCATAATGACGGTCGTCTCTGTATTGGTCGAAGTAATCGGGATGGTGGATCCTGTCTCGGGTATAATTACGTCGGCTGGCTTCCAAAAAACCTTTCTCGGAATGCTCCTTTCCTCAAACTCTCTAAAGGAGATCTCACTGGGCCAAGTGGAATCCTGCAAAGCCTTCTTCTTTAGTTGTATAGGCATCCCTACTTCGTCTGACACAAAGTTCAAAAAACGCACTTCCTTTCCTCTCGGAATCAACTTCACGATTTTCAAATCATTGGAGCCTAACCATTGTGATACTAACTCTGTAACTCAGTCATCAGGAGTTTCAACCAATATGTCGGATAGATACAACCAAAACATGCTGTCTACTGTGGCTCAAGTAATTGCAGATTGCCCTGAACAGCCTGTTCCACGACGGAGCTGCGAAGTCCTTTTCGGCGTCGGTTCAAATTTCCCGTCGTTTTCACGTTTCCTCTTAGAGGGCCCGAAAAACGTGACATTTGGAACACAAACTGGAATTTTCGGTACAGCCTCCATCAGTTTCTTGAAGTTCGTGAGAACTTCAAGCCATATTTCATCCAACACGCTGCAGCGGATCTCATTCTTCACTTCCTCAAAGTTTTGAGATACGGCAGAATTTGTTGAAACTATTCCTGAATCGCGCACTGCCTATCATTTTACTGCAAGTGTTACATATCCAGAACAGATTACCTTCGCACATGTGGTACTTTCCATCTTCAAGGGCAAACGTACTTTTGCATATAAAAAGTAATAAACGATCCATAAAAAATTGAAAATTGTGCCACGAAAAACGCATTTTTGACCCATAAGATTCTGGTGAATATCCATAAAAAAAATTGAAATGATCCATAAAATACAGCAATACGGTCCTTACTTCATAACAAATTTAGCAATAAAATATCAAAAATCTACCGTTTTATATCTAGGTCATGTTCGTTAAAAGTGTACGGATTACCCATAAACATATTGCAAATTATCCATAAAAGGTTCAATAACTTTCCTTAAACTTGTAAAATTGATCCATAGAATGTAACCTTTGTGCAATAAAATATATTCGCATGTTCCATAAATTATTTGAAATTTTCCATAAAGAAATTGCCAATGATCGTAGAATGATGAATAATGAACCATAAGCTTATAATAATGATACATAGTAAATCAGTTTTGTTCGCTAAACCATATGGTATAATCCATAAATTATGCCTGCATTATTCCAGGTTGGGGCACTTTTTTTTTAATTTTGATCCTTAAAGATTGTAAAATTGATCTCCAACTGCGTTACTACTCAAATTTATTTACATGTCCGTTCTTTCAGGTATCCGGATATAGTATTACTGCTAAAGAAGGATTGCGGAGTTTTTGCGTAGCCGTGTTGAGGATTGAAGAACTAAACGGTCGATGTTTCCGACATCCGAAGTGTTAACATAACGTAGATTAGATTCCAGGCAAATGGCTGATTCAAGCATTTGCCCGGTATAATGCAAACAGAGGATGTTTTTTTTAGTTTGGTCCGACGAGCGACAGCGAGTTGGACAGCAAGCGTCTGCCCGGCATAATTTAAATCAAATTTTCTGAAACAACAGTTTAATCAAGTCATAAATTTGACCTGAAGTTCTTTATGTGCAGGAGAGCTCTTTACCAAATTTCTTGACAAACATGTGTCGCAGTTGCGGGGAGATCAAATAATGTTAAGTTCACAAAGTTGGTTTGTTTTGAATCATTTTTTGAAGACTATGATTTGTTATACAAACTATTAAGGGTCCCTGGCAAGTTATTTATGGAACATTTACAATAATTAATAGATGATACGCACAAATGTTACATTTTTTGGATCAATTTTGCAAGTTTAAAGCAAAATATTGATCCTTTGAAGTATCATTTCCAATGTGTTAATGGGTAATCCGAAAAATTTTATATATTGTTCCCTTGATATAAAACGGTTAATTTTTGATATTCTATTGCTAAATTTTGTTCAAAGTGATCCTTTTTTTACAGCAATATTTAAGCCTCATATATAACGGAACGGACATTTTAATAAATTTGAGTAGTTGCGCAGTCAAGGATCGATTTTCCCGTAGTTAAATTTAAAAAAAAATTAAACCCAAAATTGGAATAATGGACCATATTTAGAAGTTTATTGTTCATTTTCAAACCTATTATGGATCATTGGCGATTTATTTATGGAATATTTTCAATAATTTATTAATCATGTGCATATATTTTAGTTCACAAACGTTACATTATAATTATCAGTTTCACAAGTTTAAGGAAAGTTATTGAACCTTTTATGGATAGTTTGCAATATGTTTATGGGTAATCGGTACAATTTTATGGATCATAGCCTAGATATATAACGGTAGATTTTTGACATTTTATTGCTAAAACTTACATAAAGTATGGATCACATTGCTGTATTTTATGGATCATTTTAATTTTGTTTTGGATTTTTATCAGAGCTTTATGGGTCAGAAATACGTTTTTTATGGAACGAATTTCAATTTTTCATGGATCATTCCTTCAGTTTAAAGGTGCAAACTTAGGGCTGCCATCTTCAAGCACTTAAGACAAAACTGAGCCGAGCAGAATCCGTCGCACTCTACTACAGCTTGCTCGGTGAGCTTGTTTGTGCAGCTCTTACACACGCCAAGCATAATGAGTATCACAACCTTAGCAGCGTTGTTTACTTATGATGTTGTGTGAACCATGCAGTTCAATTGGCGATGAATGATTCGTTACCAGTTAGTGTATATCACGCACACTGACGCACTGCTATTAAGGTGATGAAGACGAACAATTCTATTGTTTACCTTGCAGCTGATCGCTGAAGTTGCTAAGCGATGATAAAGATGCAATGGACTAAACGGTGTTCGTCGGTCGCATGCGAGGTTTGCTGGGTTGGATCGGATAGGAAGATGGCGTTTATTTGCTTGGTTCGTTGGCACAGGTACAGATTCGGTTTGTTATGATTAATCCGGTGATCAATGGAATGCTCAGAAGCAGCGACTGGCTCGTTGCAGATAAAACAGCAGAAGCTGTGTGTATTACGCCAGCAACAGTACAGGAGGAGTGTGGCGAGGTGGGATCTATGTTGTGTGCAATGGCAGCGGGCTTTTCTCGGACCACTCTCAAGCCAGCTCACAATTTTCGCCAAAATAATCCTATCTGACTGATTTGGTCGTAATATTTTGAATGGTTGCGATGCGGGTGGTGGAATTAATTACGATGGTGCAGTTTAGGATATTTTCCAGGTGGTTTTTACGGTTGAATTAGGCTTTTTGACGTTCAATCACCTTTCCCTTTCTGGCACATGCAGAGGAATGATGGTTTGTTTTCCTCCAAATAATCCTTCTTACATTCACTCCTTTGATCTAAATGGCGCTGTAGTGTGCGTGCGTTAAACGTCACTAAGCCTAATTGATCAAAAACGTTGACGCAGCAAAACAGAACACTAACTCAAAACACAGCAGTGGTGCCAGAATCACACCTACGTTACGGGAATGGATGTTAATCATTAACGTGTATGTCTTACATTTGCAACCTTAGCTAAAGGGTACGAGATTTGTTAGTGAACACGTCCTGGTTAGTTCGGGTAATACGGAAACAGACTTTAATGGTAGTTAAAGTAACATGTCTGAGTCTTTATTACAATGAATGTCTTGTTATAAGTGACAAGACTCGAGTTAAGCTGCCGAGAAAAATCTTGATCCTAGGGAACATTTGAGTTCTCATCTTCAATTTGCTTTTCTATAGTTTAAAGTCGTTAAGACTAGAGTTCTGTTGCATGAGATCAATCTTTGAAGAGGCATACTTAAAAGGATATAAAACGAGAAAACTTCCAATAAAACTCATTTCATTGCAAACAAAATATACAATGAGAACCCTAACAAACCCGATTATTTTACATGTCTCCGTCGTGATAAAGTAACTCGATGTGCAATAAACAAAGCAGAGCCATATTTATGGAGATAAAAGCAACACAAAAATTGTTCTTGATGCTGGATCACATAAAGCGATTTGAAGTAATTCAAGGCAAAATAAACTCACCTAAACATCTAAAACCCCATCTTCTTGAGATTAGAGCCATATTTACCGGGTACGAGGTATTTGAAGATGGTTAGTTTTCACTGGATCAAATGTAGAGTTTTGGTGATTTCAGGCTCAATCGTGTCATCCAAAAATCAATCATCTAAGAGAGGTCTTAGATTATTGCAATAGGAACAACAGTTACGGAGTTTATATTTTAATAATAATTTTAAAAAAAATCGCTGGTATCAAAACTAAACCAATCTTGATTCAATTTTAAAACATGAATCTAACGGGTTAATCTGTCCGTAACGAGTATGTGATTCACTGCAGTTGTCGATTACGAACCTGACGAGCTGATGCATATAATCTTAGACTCTTGAGGAGGTCTCTACAGTTGATTGCTCATTATCACGACAAAAATGAACAACCTTCGAAGGATCACTCAACGGCTCGTCAATGCACTATGGTACGATTGCCCGAATTTCGTGACAAAATCGATAGCTCGAAATCTACTAAATTTAGACAAATAATGTCTTCGGAAGATTTAAATTTAAAAATAGGATTTATTTTTGGTTTTGATGATGACTAGGGTGGTCCTTTTATGCTCGTAATAAAAATTCTACCTTTTTACTCCTATGATTTAGATGAATTTTTTCCTACAAAATTTTAGATAATTTAATTAAAAGAAACTTTGCCAAGAAAACTTCACTTCTATCTCATCTACGTATCGTTTAATATCAGTTTTTCTAACTTTATTTAGAGTGGGTCTTAAAAAAATAGTTTTTTTGCTCTAATTTTTTTTATTTAAATTTGAATTTGAAAACTTGGTTACAATAATTCTAAAGAATGACTTCAGACGCACATTTTGAAGGTACAAGATAATTGCTAGCTATTGTTTTAAAAAAGACATAGAGGTTGAAGTGTAAAAACCAAACACTTCTGAGCCCTATTTCCCGCAAGCCGTAGGCTACACACGCAAACCTATAGCATCATCGTGTAGGGGAAACTTTCTTTTACATGATAATGGTATTGGTTTGCGTGGGTGGCCTACACTTTGTGGGGAAAAAGGCTCAAAAGCGTTTGTTTACATATGTTGATAGGCCTTATTCTATTGTTGATCGAGAATACATTGCCTTGAGTAAATGCACTTCGTCGAACTATACTGTGTTCCGCGGTGGAAAACGAGAATTTTGTTAGTTTTCAGCCAATGAACCATTCAAGAGGGCACCTTAACCTTAACAACGGCTAGTTCTTGAGGAAGGAGGAAGTCTACGTAGATGGCATCAACTTCTCCAACTCATTACCCTTCTTTTTAGATTACTTGGGTAGCAGGACGACCTGGATGTTTGGTACGATACAATCCTGTACAACGATCACACCAGAAAGCAGTTTATGTAACTCCTCGTCGAAGCGCATTCCCCCTAATAACCACCGACAGCATTGCACAAACTGACGAATGCTGGTCTTTTGTAAAGAAACTGTCAATACTTCACTTTAAAAAAACTTATTTATAAAAAAAAACACTTTTGCGAGCTTATAAATAGAAACATTTAAAAGGACACTTCATTCCGCATCGAACGCTGAAGAGCTCCGGTTCAGTATTTTTCGCAGTCCGCATTACCTCTTTTGCGTTTTATTTTCAACCCGCTATCAATCACGCGGTGATTAAAAGTAGTGCACTGTTTAAACCACCGATATCCAGCCGAGCGTTCCATTAGGGAAGCAGACATTCCCGCCCGAGCCCGACGGATGATCTGTCCAGCCTGTACCATCGTCAAACACGCGAGGGAAAAAAGTGTAACCCCATAAGCACCATCGCAGCAAGGAAGGTCATCGCTCCATCCACTGCCGGTCAGCAAGCGGTGCTTTGTTTGCGAACAACAGCAGAAGGTGCCATACCGGCGTACGGCAAGTAGCACATTTGTTTTTTGTTTCCTCATCTGCTAGTGTGTTGTGTATCTCTCTCCCATATAGTAAATCGTTCTGCATAGGGTGGTTCAAAAAAATATCGTTCTGCATAGGGTGGTTTAAAAATAAATCATCAGATTTTATTTTGTTTTATTTAATTTTTTGTTGTCCCTGAATTTGTTTTTTCATGGATGATTCTAAGGGGGCGACTTGCCTCCCAAAGATGTTTTTAGGGCGCGCTGTTATCAGCCGTCTTCTGCCTCGCCTTGGGTTGTCTACTTTCGGCAGAAAGTGAAAGCACTAGACTTTTTGGGCATAAAAAGAAATCTGACGCGTCGTTATCCGGGGACCGAATTTCATCAGGTCAACCGAAACAAACTGCGTGTTACTGAACCTACATATAAAATTGCAAATGAAATTGCTAGTGATGAAGGTTATAATGTCGAGTACTACGTCAACATCCCATCTCGAGATGTGGAGATAGATGGTGTGGTTTCTGCAGCGAGCCTGACGTGTGAAGACGTTATGGAAGGTAAGGGGCGACTTCCAAATTCAGCTTCGTCTACCATTGAAATCCTGGAATGCAAACAATTGCATGCAGGATCAATGGTAGATGGAAAAAAGACGTATTCACCATCGGGCCCGCTATAAGTGACCTTCGCCGGATCAATTATCCCAAAATTTGTTGAAATTGATAAAGCTTTTTTCCCAGTGCGCCTTTTTGTACCAAGGGTATTTAATTGTACCAAGTGCAAACAGTTGGGTCATACGGCTAATTTTTGCGACAACAAGCGCCGTTGTGGCAAATGCGGCCAAAAGCATCTAGAGGATGCTTGCCAACAGGAAGCAACAAAGTGTGCTTACTGTGGCAAAGAGCCTCTCCATGATCTGCAGAACTGCCCCGTGTACAAGAAGTGCACTGGTAATGTGAGACGTTCCATACAAGAACGCTCCAAGCAGACGTATGCAGAAATGTTAAAGTCGCAAAACGGAGCGTCTGCATCGTCTGTATCAGCCGCTCAAAATGAAAATCCTTTTTTGATTTTGTCTTTCGATGAACTGGACTCTGACGAAGCCGATGAGAGTGGATTTCCGGAGGTACACGCCCCCGGTAAAAGAAAGCCTACTAGTTCTCCGGGTGTGCACCGGAAACAAATAAAACCTACTCTCAAAAGCTTGCAAAAAATTGGAGGTAGAGGGGGTCAAGTTAAAAAACCGAATAAACCGGTAATGGCTGATGCATCCGTTCCTAGCTGTAGCTATACCAACCCGCCGCTACCTAATAACAGTAACCGTAAGAGGTTACCAAAAACTACGTCTTCTCGCAATTCTAAGAATATCCCGTCCAAGCGAGGTAAGATTAATTTTAGGGACATTGTGGATAACATTTTAAATGCTCTTGGCCTTTCGGATGCTTCACCGTGCCGAGGAATTATTGACCTGCTTATTCCTATAGTTGGAAACTACTTCAAGCAATTGACTGTATCATGGCCCCTCATTGGTGAATTCATATCTTTCGATGAATAATCCGTCGAGTGAGGATCAAGATATGATCACCGTATTGCAATGGAACTGTCGTAGTCTAATACCTAAATTAGACTCGTTCAAGTATTTGATTCACAATTCTGATTGTGATATATTTGCTCTCTGTGAAACATGGCTTTCATCCAAAGATGAATTAAACTTCCACGATTTTAACATTATTCGCCTGGATCGAGATGATTCATATGGTGGCGTACTTCTGGAGATCAAAAATTGCCAACCCTTCTATAAAATCTCACTCCCAATAATTTCAGGCATTGAAATCGTGGCTTGCCAAATAAATGTAAAGAATAAAGATCTCTGCATAGCTTCCGTCTATGTCCCTCCGAAGGCATAAATAGACTGCCGTCAACTTTGGAGTTCAATTACATTACTTCCATCTCCAGTTCTTATTCTGGGCGATCTAAACTCCCACGGTACTGCTTGGGGTGAACAATACGATGACAACAGAGTGGGTATTTTCTATGTCTTATGTGACGATTTCAACTTGACCATCCCCAGTGTTCAATGGGGAAGCGACACGAATAGCAAAACCTCCTGCCAGGGAGAGTCGACTTGACAGATCTTTGTGTTCTAATTCACTATCATTAGATTGTCTGTGGAAGGTAATCAATGATCCCCATGGTAGTGATCACTTATTATTATCTCAATCACAGTTTTCAAAAAACAGACCAGTCAACCCATGTTCCTTATGACCTCACGAGGCATATCGATTGGCAACATTTTGCATCGGCGGTAACCCTTGGTATTGATTCTACCGATCCTCTTCCACCCTTAGAAGAGTATCGTTTCCTTTCCGACCTGATGTACAAAAGTGCATTAGAGGCTCAGAAACGACGTGTTCCAAGTGCATCCCTCAAAAAAAGACGCGCCACCCCTGGATGGGATGATAAATGCACTAAGTTGTATCTTGAGAAATCCGATGCGTTTAAAGATTATCGTAGACATGAAACATGTGAGCTTTTTGATAAGTACCTCATGCTTGAAAAAAAGCTTAAAAACTGACTCAACGCAAAGAAACGCAATTACTGGCGTTCGTTTGTAGAGGGACTATCTAGAGAAACCTCGATGACAACGCTTTGGAGAAAGGCTCGTTACATGCGAAACAACCCATCCTCCAATGAGAGTGAAGAATACTCCATGCAATGGATATTCGACTTCGCTAAAAAGGTTTGTCCAGACTCTGTCTCAACACAACCGAATTTACAGGAAACTACCCGAAATAACGGTTCTCTGGCCGAACCATTCAAAATGTTGGAATTTTCAATGGCACTTCTTTCATCGAATAACTCTGCTCCGGGAAGCGATATGATTAAATTCAACCTTCTAAAAAATCTTCCTGATATCGTTAAAAGACGATTACTTAACCTGTATAACACTCTCATGGAATTAAACATAGTTCCACCCGCATGGAGACAGGTTAAAGTAATAGCTATTCAAAAGCCTGGGAAACCAGCGTCTGATTACAATTCTTACCGTCCGATCTCTATGCCATCATGTTTAAGGAAATTGTTAGAAAAAATTATCCTATCAAGACTTGACCGTTGGGTTGAATCAAACAACCTGCTATCAAATACGCAGTTTTGATTCCGAAAGAGCAAAGGAACAAACGATTGTTTAGCGTTACTTTCATCTGATATACAACTGGCCTTTGCACACAAGGAGCAATTGGCTTCAGTATTTCTGGATATTAAGGGCGCATTTGATTCAGTTTCCATAGATATACTGGCAGATAGTCTGCACAGTAGTGGATTACCAGGAATTTTAAATAACTTTTTGTATAATTTACTGTCAGAAAAACAAATGACCTTTAATCTAGGTCAACTGACAACTTCCAGAATTAACATATGTAACATAAGTCCTGGGAAAAATTCAAAAGCAGGTTACTTGAAATCAAACAATCGGATTTGAAAATGCTCTTCAGGGTATTTTATTCTATTAATAAATTGTTGAAAAATATATTTGCAGTACGCTCAATAGACCATTATCTTCGATTTTACGCAGTGTACGGCGAACATGTTGAATCAGGTTCTGGATTCGATTAACCAATTGTTGCTCATTGTTAGCTTCCCAGCCATTGTCGTACAGCATACGTTTGAGAACACTCCAAAAATTTTCAATTGGACGAGCCTGAGGCACGTTAGGTGGATTGTCCTTTTTCGGTACAAATGGTATGTTTTGCTCAGTTAGCCAATCTAATGTTTTTTTCGCGTAATGACAGCTTGCAAGATCCGGCCAAAACATGATTTCGTCGTCAGCTTGATATTTGTTGATGAATTGCTTCAATTTCGGCAAGCATTGACTGATATACACGTCAGAATTGACAGCTTTGGCCTTGTTTGGGCGTATCAAAGGCGCCGAGATACCCTTCGATGACATGGCTGCCGACACTAACATCTTTGGCTCATATTTCGATTTGCTGGCATATTTAACATCGTCTGGTGTTTTTTTAATGTTAACAGTATAGAAACCATCGTTACCACTCAGTTCATGGTGCGAAAACGTAAAGTAAGATTCATCATCCAAAATTATGCACTTTTCATTTGCAAAATGCTCGCGACGAAGTGCACGGCAGCATTTTTGTATTTTTTCGAGTTGTTGCTGTGTATATTTTGGTGCACGCTGACGTTTCCGATAGATTACGTTTTGTTTTCTCAAAATCCGATGGACTGTCATGTTTGAATCCTGAAATTTTCGTGCTAATTTGCGTGTTGATTGGCCAACCTTGTTTTCAGCGCTTGACAGCAGTTTTTTCGTTGTTCTGGCACTCAATTTTGTTGGGCGACCACTTTTATTTTATTTTCCGGTTCTTTACCGTCACGACAATCTTTCAAAACACGGTATATTGTTGATTTTGATATTGGCTCGTCTTTGAACTCGCTCAAAATTTCACTTGTACTAAGCCGTCCAAAAAGGTTGGCGACTTGTACTCGTAAATCCAGCTTGTAAGACATTTTCAATGGAAACTACTGCGCAATTTGAGTTTGACAGTTCAGTAGGAACACAGATGAACGTGACAAGTACATTGGTTGACATCTGTGTGTTTGTCAATGCTGCCAAATAAACGCCTGAAAGTATTCCCAGGACTTACGTTAAACATGTTGGCTACATGGGCTTACCCCAAGGCTCATGTTTAAATCCCTTGCTCTATAATTTTTATGTTAAAGATATTGATAACTGCTTGGAAAATAGATACACGCTAAGACAAATTGCAGACGATGCTATGATCTCCTTTAGAGGTCCACGTGAGGAAATCTTGCAAAAACCATTGCAAAATTCCCTAGATAATCTGTCCATCTGGGCCAGAAATTCGGGAATCGAGTTTTCACCGCATAAAACCGAATTGGTAGTGTTTACTAGAAAGCGGTTCCCTGCCCAACTGCGTCTCAAGCTGTTGGGAAGGGACATTACCCAATCTTTGACCTTCAAATACCTTGGAGTCATGTTTGATTCAAAATGCACTTGGAGTAATCACTTTGTGTATTTAAAACAGAAATGTCAACAAAGGATCAATTTTCTATGATCAATATCCGGAACATGTTGGGGTGCTCTCCCGGAAGACCTTATTAAACTCTATAAAACAACTACTCTTTCAGTTCTCGAATATGGCTCTTTTTGTTTCCTCTCGGCAAGAAATAGCCACCTCATCAAATTGGAACGCATTCAATATCGTTATCTACGTATTGCCCTTGGCTGTATGCATTCAACGCATAATATGAGCCTGGAGGTTCTGGCAGGAGTAAAACCCTTACAGTGCCGCTTCTGGGAGCTCTCATCTAGAATACTGATCAAGTGTGGAATCAGTAACAACCTTGTGATTGAAAACTTCGAAGAAATGCTCGAATTGAGTACCCAGTCAAGATTCTTACGAATCTATATTAACTATATGTCATCCGATATTAGTCTTCCATGCTATAACCCTCCTAGTGTACGCTTTCCTTATCACAGTTCCTCCATTGATTATGATCTCTCCATGAAACAGGCTATTCAAGGAGTTCCAGATCAACTTCGACCTATTTTAATTCCCCTTATTTTCATCGAAAAGTACCAACATGTCAATTGCAATAGAAGAATTTTCACTGATGGGTCGCGCATTGATGGATCCACTGGTTTCGGTGTTTACAATGAATACTCATCTGCCTTCCGGAAACTTCAGGAACCTTGTTCCGTATATGTTGGAAAAGATGGCAGCAATCAATTTCGCATTGGGGATAATTTCCGACATGCCCATAGACCATCATTTCATCTTCTCGGATAGTCTCAGTTCTATTGAGGCCCTCCGGTCGATAAAAACTGTGAGGCACTCATCTTACTTTCTTTCAAATATAAGGGAGCAGATGTGTGCGTTGGTCGAAAGATCAATTAGAATTACCTTTGCATGGGTCCCCTCACATTGCTCAATTCCAGGCAATGAGAAGGCGGACTCTCTAGCAAAGGTGGGCGCACAAGAAGGCGAGATTTTTGAAAGAAGAATTTCACATGATGAATTTTTCCCATTAGTACGTCAGAGTTCTCTTCAAAGTTGGCAAAACGATTGGACAAGTAATTCTCGGTGGTTACATTCCATTATTCCAAATGTTTCGTCGAGATCGTGGTTCAAAGGTCTGGATGAAAGTCGCGGTTTCATTCGTGTGATGTCAAGACTTATGTCCAACCACTACTCGATAGACGCACATCTCTACAGAATTAACCTCGTCGATAGCAATGTATGTAGGTGCGGAACCGGTTATGATGACATCACTCACGCAGTTTGGCATTGCCCGGATAATGATGCCTCCAGAGCACGACTATTGGATACCCTTGTGGCCCGAGGTAAACAACCCTTCCGCGAAGTAAGAGATGTTTTGGGAATGCGTGATCTTCCCTACATGCAAGCGATTTACGAATTTCTTTGTTTGTCTGATCTAAGAGTGTAATGTCATCACCCCCTCCCTTTCACTCTAGTAAATTCCCTGCCATTGTGTCCCAGTTATATTATCCTTTTGTTTCCGTGCTACTTGTACTTGCCCAGCAAGCTGTGGTCACCCATCTGCAGCTTAGTTCCTGTAAGGGACTACAGGGACCGAGGATCTGGTAGATGTCGCAAAAATTAGCAGCAACAAATACCTGAAATAAATTACCTGCCTAGCCCCTTCCAATCAATACTGTGACCCATTAACCTCAAGCTAGCCACGAGTAATTGGCACCCCACTTTACTAAAATCGAAAAAGAAAAATTGTTAACTACAATATTGAATATCGGGTCCGCAAAGTGTTACACACGCCTGAGCCTAATAAATAAACGAACTGATTAAAACAAAAAATAAAGGACACTTGACTGGATCATTTAAAAAAAAAAAAAAGAAATAAAAAATTAAAACTTTGCTAGCTTTCCAACCTTTCAATTGTTCAGCAAAGCGATCACCCCTTATTTGACTGCAATCCCCCAACAACATAAAAGCTGTCATACATTCAAAGAACAGCCACTTTTGCGTCCCTTTTCATGGAAAACTGGTTATGCTAATGTTGCTAGTTAATGCATTTTCTTCACACATTGTTTAGTGTATGTCAGTAACTCATCACTATTGAGAAATGATAAAGTATACGGTGTTGTTACAGTTGTCATTGTTTATTTTGTTGGCAATGAATCAACTTTTATTGAAAGTCTCCGCTATATAAACCCTTTGAGGAGTGAGAGCACTCTTCAAAGGCGCGCCCCTTTTTTAGTCAAAACCGAATTCATTGCAAAGAAAACAATCTATGAATCCGATACTGACCATGCATCAGAACCCTAGTCATAACGAATTTAAAATATAGAACATCAAATAGAAAATTAGAATTCAGATAAATGAAAACTAACCATGTTTTCCTTGTTCCAAGCTCATCCTCGGAGGCACATCCGAGTATTGTCACTTTTCACAAGACATAAAACGTAATAAGGACTAAGATATGTTCCTTTAACTACAAAAAATAAACAAATATATTCCCTAGTTTGAATTAATTCGGACTAGGGTTCGGTGGTAGATCTGATACCCCGTAACACACCACGAAAAGGTGATCTACTAGCGTTACGGGTCAATTTAAGATTTAAAATGTATAGTTTAAAATATTCCTACCCATCGGTTCAGAAAGGGGCATAGGCGCGTTCTTCCGGCTCGGTCGCGGCAGAATTTATGTGTGAATAGGCTGCTACATCAATGTACAAATGTGCTTGAACCAAATGTACATCTTGTAATGATCACTTGAAGATGCGATGGGAGATTTTTTTTTTTATATAGTACGTTTATTGTCGATCTTGTTAAGTAAAAATTAAATACATAATTAATTAAACTCCGACTTCAATATTGAACTTCAATGCATCTACATCTATCCTATCATTACAATTCTGAATGAAGGTGATATAAATCACAAAAACTTTTAATATCATTGTTCTCGTGTTTGATGGAATCCCTTCTAGTGAGGGAAACAAAAGTTCTTCAGCCTGTAAATTGCGACTGCCATTGATCGCTAACAGTTTTTGTTGCAGTAGCCTGTAGGCATCCCTCATTCTCGAACAGTAGAAAAATGCTGGATCGTTTCAACCATCGGCGTAGTACAGTGAGCGCAATGCTCCATATCGGCTCGTCTCATTGTAAACAGTAGTCGACGGTGTGATATTTTCTGGTTTACCCATACATACAGAACGCTACGTTGCGTAGGCAATAAATCTCGGGCAGCAATATTCTTCCACACTCGGGGCCAGTTGATTGCGAGGTTTGATGTTTCCACTTTCGGTTTGTCTGTGCGTTTTGTGAAAAAACGATAGATGAGATCGGCGGAAGGGTGTTGGCGGATTTGGAAAGGTAAGATTGAAAGATTATTTAGGATTTGTTTCAGGCAAGGGAGATCCGGGATGGGATTTGCTTGGTGAGGATTAATTTGGTTGAGGTAGGATCTATACACGGTGTTCAATAAGTTCGAATACAAGTTTTCATCATTGCGTAGGTATGCGCCATGTACATATTCTGCATTGGTATTGGTGTCAGCTTTAGCTTCATTCATACGCTACCGAATGTGCGCGGTGTTGACATTCTGTTAGTTGTTGTTTGTTTGTTACGCGCGATGAAAGAGTATCGGGACTTCGTAATTAAGCGTTTTTTGAACGTTGAGCGACCCGGCGATATATTCCGGCTGCTGAAATCGCATGGGGTCAAGCGGAACTTTGTCTACACGACCATCAGGCGATACCGGGAGACGTCCTCGACCAATGACCGTGCGAGATCCGGTCGGCCGCGTTCAGCGAGGACGCCACGGGTCATCAAGATCGTGAGGGAGCGAATTCGGCGCAAAAAGAACCGCTCAATCCGGAAAACGGCTGCAGATCTCAACGTTTCCATTGGAACCGCTCACACCATACTCACCAAGGACCTTGGTTTCAGGCCTTACAAAAAACGTAAGGTCCATGGCGTTTCGGAGGCTACCAGCAAAAAGCGGTTGGATCGAGCTAAGAGGATCCTCTCTCGGCACGCTGGTCAGGAGTTTGTTTTTTCGGACGAGAAACTGTTCGTGCTGCAGCAGCCGCACAATGTGCAAAATGACCGGGTGTGGGCGCCATCGAGGGACAGCATTCCTGAATCCAATATAAACATCCCTCGGTTCCAAAGTGCCGCGTCGGTGATGGTTTGGGGGGCAGTATGCAAACGTGGTAAGCTACCCTTGGTGTTTATTGAAAAAAAACGTCAAAATCAACGCGGCGTACTACAAAACTGAGGTTTTGGAAAAGGTTGTTGCCCCCAGTCTCCGAAGCCTCTACGGCGATGAGCACTACGTGTTCCAGCAGGACGGTGTACCAGCCCATACTGCAAATGTGGTTCAAGCCTGGTGTCGGGACAATTTAACCGACTTTCTGGACAAAACTTTGTGGCCTCCCAGCTCCCCGGACTTGAATCCTCTCGACTTTTTTGTTTGGTCCTATATGATGGCGAAGCTGAACGAATACAAGGTCAGCACTTTGGATCATTTCAAGACGGTAATTCTCAAAATCTGGGACGAAATGCCCATGCAGTCCGTGCGTGCCGCCTGCGACGCGTTCGAGAAACGTTTGAAGCTCGTTAAGGAGTACAAAGGGGGGGGGGGGGGTCATTCCAAGAGAAATGTTGTAAACGTTCCTTGTAAACATAGCTTTCAATAACATAAATCCAAAAAATAAAAAAACATGTTTTCATTTTTTTAACAAATTTTGAAAGTGTATCCGAACTTATTGAACACCGTGTAATATGGAAGGGATTCGATCTTGTGTAAGTGGCGATTAATAAGTAACGCCTTACACTTCATCGCTGGTAAATGAAAATTATGGCCGCCATCCTCTCTACTGCGTGCTAGCTGCTGCATCGGAATGGTCGCGCATGCTCCACGGAATAGGTAGCTCCGCATGGTGGCTGTCAACTTAGCCACGTGAGCAGCCGTCGGATGTAGATTCGCAGACATGTACCATATTTTCGACAACAGGAAGGTATTCAGCAACGTTACTTTCTGGTGTAACGACAAGGTGCGCAGCGAGTGTAACCATACTTGTCGAGAAAAGCTTGTAACTAGGGAGTCCCAATTCAGCTTAACCATTAAGCGCACAGAGTTGGCGAAAAACACACCAAGAATTTTAATTGTGTTTTCCGTACGTAACCACGGTACGGACAGCGGGTTATTAATTACACCGACGTCGATTGCTGTTGTTTTGGCTTCATTTAAGCGCGCCCCAGCTGCTAACTCGAACCGCCTGAACAAATCCCGCATCGCGTTAAGTTGATCAACACTGGATACAATCGCACTGATATCATCAGCGTAAGCAGCGATTAGATCTGCTCCACACACTCGTTCTAATTGTCGCAAGAGGGGGTGAAGATACAGGACAAACAGATGCATTGAAAGTGGGTCTCCTTGTCGAACTGATCGCTCTATAGGGAAAGAATTAGAAAGGTGCCCATTTATGAGTAAGCGGGACGATGAAGCTCCTGCTATACGGGAAAGCAAATCCAGAAGTGATGCATTGAATCCTAGAGCGCGCATGGTGTTGAACAAAAACCGCTGGTCCACACGGTCAAAGGCATGATCGAGATCAAAGGAAATCAATTTTCCTTTTCGTCGATTTGTTTTCAGGTGTGCGATTCTGTCCTTGACAGCAAGCGTAGCTTGAAATATATTGCGTCCGTTGTTTGAGCATTTTTGCGAATCGGTCAAAATATTATGGGTGCGAAAAACATTTTCCAGCCGGTGCTTCAAGATCCGAGAAAGAATCTTGTAATCGTAATTGCACAAACTGATTGGTCTGTATGATTGTGCAGTTTCCCCTGTGCCGCGTTTCTTTACCAACACGATCACCCCGTCAACGAATTGTGTCGGAAAGTTTGAACTGATAGCTTCATTTAATATCAGGTTCAGTTCACGGTGCATAATATCGAACGTTCGAAGATAAAATTCCTTTGGCACCTGGCGATTTGTTGGATGCGCTAGTGCGGATGGCAGAAAATATTTCGGATGTTGTGATGTCATTCATGCATGCTTCGTTTACGCTATCGTGCTCGGGGATGACTCTGTCGCAGTAGAAAGGGTTTCCTTCTTCCACTACATCTACATTACCACGAGCGTAAAGATCGGAGAAATACTGAACCATATTGTCCTGTATAGCAGCAGAATCGTCGATTATTTCATCTCTATCGTTTCTCAGCCTTTCGATGACAGTTCTTCGTCGCACTCGCTCACCCAGCTGATATGTAGACAACGGCTCTCCGGCAACATAGGTTTCGTTTATTCGCACGAACATTTCGGAGAAACGACGTTGGTGCAAGAGCATTTCTGCTTTTATCCGGTTGATTGTAGTAATCACTGTACGGTTGTTTTGGTAGCTGTCGTACGCTTGCCGGAGAAGCTCGTGTAGACGCTGTTGCTCTCGATTGAAAATATCGAAGGCGATTTTTGATTTCCATCGGAAGAACGATTTTATTTTCGGCTTTACGTACGACAGCCACCACTCCATCGACGACGAGTAGTTTCGGCGTTGGCGAGTCCAATATTGCCACCGTATTTGGAAGTCATCGATATTGTCTGCAGTCAAGAGATGGGGACGAAGGGACCAAAAACCAGAACCATGGGCTGCGTCAGGGAGAGGAAGGCAAATTCTCGCGGTGACGGCTTTGTGATCCGAGAAGCAGCATACATGCACATCTGTCGATCTCAGTTGATCTCGGAGGCTGGCACTGACATATAGCCGATCGAGCCTGGACGAGGAGTTGTGTGTAATGTATGTGTACGCTATTTCACGAGGCCAAAGATATTGCCACACGTCGTGCAGACGAAGCTGCTGAACGGTGGCTTTAAGAGCGGGACTCGAGTTGTGCCCCGTCGCATCACCTAGCCGAATCACACAGTTGAAGTCACCTCCAAAAACGATGTGGTCGGTGCGGTTCCTCTCCTTGCTTGGTCGACGTTGCAAATTACGTTATAGCCGGGCAAGGTAAGCTGTTCGTTTTCAACCTCCTGTAGAAATACGATATCGAGTTCCATAGTGCGAACGAATGTACGCAGGGCGTTTAGCTTTGTTTGGTTGGTTATAGTGTTGATGTTGATTGTTCCGATGTTACAGCTGACGTACTCCATCATTGTTGCATATCTTCATCGGAGATTTGGACGTGTTCGTGATCGATGGCGCTGGTTTGTTCGTCTGAGTGTCGCATTTTCTTGCCCGGAGGCTGTCTACGCGAACGTCGTACCGAGTGATTGGAGATTTGCGATGTGTGTGAACTATCCGTTTCGTTGCCATCGATCTTGCGATGGGACAAGACGGTTGAGGTCGACGAGAGCTGAATAACAGCTTGCGTTGCAGAGGGTTTTGTTGTAGTAGGTGTAGCGGGAGGCGGCATCGTGCTTTTCGGGTTTGTTGACGAAGCTCGTGTCTCACTTGCACTAAGGAGATTTGGTCCCGGTCCCGAAGGGCCTTGTTTATCGGTTACACTTGTACCCCGTACTGTATTCACTTTTGTATGGCGCTTTTCGTGAGGCTGTCGGATTCGAAACAGATGTATTGGATGGAGGTTTGATAGGTGAGGGTTTATTTGCTTCCCTTTTCGTAACATTCGCGTACGATTGGTCTGATGCAAGCTTCTGCACTTTTTTTTCCCCCTCACCCAACACATGCTCCCCTTCCCCCCCATTCTCCCCCCTACCACCAAGAATTCTTCTTCCCCCCACACCCCCCACCCCCCCCCTGACCACCCCACCCTCGCCCCCCCCCCCGGCCACCCCACCCCCCACCCAAAAAAAGCCATTTCCTCCCCCCCCCCCCCCCCCAAACCCAAAATCCCCCTCCCCCCCCCCCGTCCCCCCCCACAACACGTAACTTGTAGGACTTCCCGTCAAATACAAACTCGTGCTTATTATCGTGTTGCTCTACAATCTTCTCGGCAAGCTGTACCCGACTAGAAGACTATATCGAAATTTTATCAGATTATGTCATGTTGTTACACTAAATTCTTCTAACAAAATTTGATACAAATATGATGCAGGATGTTGTTAAAATAACTAAATTTATATCAAAACATTCTCATGTCCTAACAAAAAAGTAACATGTTTTGTTACAATTATTTAAAAAAATAATAAGTCTAGTTGTATATTTCAGATTAAAATAAACTAGATTATAACACCGTCTGATGCAAAACATAACTCAATAAGTTATTAATCATGTCATACATCGTAACATATTTATAACAAGATGTGATACAAAACGCGATAAATGTTGGTTATCTTTCAAATCGTAAAAAATCACTAATAATTTTAGTTTTCTGTGAAATTTATTCATTAAAAGCAACAAATTGACAGATTCAAATGTCAGAAGATCATTAACACGTTTGATATTAATAAAAATAATTCAGCACATAACGTCACAGTCTACATTTTCGTGGTGGACAAACTAAAAATTTCTTTGAAATTCAGATTCAATAAAAATACGATTTTACTTGATCAAATTAGTTTTTGCCGTAATATGAAATAACTCGAGCCATTAGACTACGACAATCCTTCATTTTTATTCCAGCCACTCCAGTCGAATCTCCTTGGTAACGACGATGTTCGGCAAAATGCACTAGAAGAGAATATGCTTTAGTTCTATAAATTCAGTGACCTTGGAAACTCATTTTCTATATATTCTGCTTTTTCTGGATCAAGACGTATTTTCTCTGTAGTTCCAGCTTCTCGGCATGATTGCTCACGTCCCTTGCGACCATTGGGATTATTAGACACACGACCGGGGCAGATTTCCAGAAGTAGCAACTTGATGAATATGTAATCCCTTCCTGCAGCAGTTTCCGAAAACCTCTTCAATTTAGCTTTATCGGGAAAGCCTACCTCTTCTGTGAAAACATCGTCCCGTGGTGATCCAAGCACTTTCGCATTCAATGAATCAGTTAACGACATGCAACGGATGTTGCTTTCTTCATTCGAACGTTTGAGTTTTTTGTTTTGGGATAGCAGTATATTGTTTTGCTGGATCAAGTGATCTATTTTCGGTTGCTGTCCGCATACACAAACTGTGAATGGAAGTCATAATGAGTTAATAAAAATTATCAAATCTTGATTTAGTTTTTAAAAGGATCGAAGTAAAAATAAAAAATAAACAATTTCAATGTTTTTACTTTGGTGCTGATACTGATTCTGTGTATTTTTTTACATTCGACATTTTCAGAGAAAATGTGTTCAAGTCATTCCGTCCTTTTGAAAACTTTAGTGAGAAATATGCAATACTTACCACCTACTGACAACTCAGTCGCGAGAGCTTGTGCTGTTACACTTTTCTCAAAAGAGCATTCGCTGATCAAATCACGATCCGTGTCTACCATATCGATGTCTGAACGTACGATCTTCGAACTTACTGCTCTGCTGCTACAATAAGTTTTCCTGTTTTGGGGGAAAGATTTATGACCAGTAGCCGCTGTTTGCGCTAGTTCACCTGTCGAAATCGGTCTGGGTGCATGACTGTTTGAGATAGGAGCGTTTTTGACAACAGGAACCAAAGATTCACCTCCAGCTGTTTCCACCACTTCCAAAGAATTGGGCGGTTTAATGTTCACGCTGTTTTCATCTCCATCGCTTTCTGTCTCGGAATTCCAGCCCCGTAGTAAGTTAGATCGGATGTCCAGCAGATGCTTGTTGTGATCGTTCTCCAAGTCAATCAACGGGACTTTAACTGCGAATCTTTTTGCATGCTGTGGTCTTGCATTCGATGGCCTCTGTGCCGTTGCTTGAACTGGTGCTGCAGATGGTCCGTTTTCGTGTTTTCTTTCTTTTGTTTTCGTTTTGTTTTTTTTTTTCTATATTCTCCCCGCGGATAAAAAAAAAAAGTTTGTTTTATATTTGAGGTTAGAAAAAAAAAAAAAAAAAAAACTTCTCCGGCAGAGAACAAAAAAACCACATTTTTTATTTTTTTCGCCTTTCCGCGGGTTTTTTTTTTCCGTTTGTTTGGGGGTTCTTTTTTCGGAAAACTTTCCCCCGATTTTTCCCTTTTTTTTTAAAAAGGAACGTACAAAGCTAAAAAAACACGATTCACGCTGGCACTTTTAAATTGATGGGAGGGCAGGGATGCCAGATACTTTTTTCAAAAGTCTGTATCAATCTAATTGAAATGTCTGTATTTGTCTGTATAAGGGGTATAAGGGTTTTGATTTTGGTTGTAAGGTGCTTCAACGGAATTTTTTTTTTGAAAATCTCTATATATTGATGCTGACAAACGAGTAAAGGTGTTCATGTTATGTTTTGTAAACATCGCATAAACAAAAATCTAACGCAAAAGAGATCGCAATTTCTAGTTTAATATTTAAATGTCTTAAACTTTCCTTTGACTTCCACATATATGATTAAATCACTATCGTTTTTCAATCACTAAATATGAACAAAGCAAAATATGTTGATCTTTAGGATTTTTGATGTTTTGAAAAATTCTAGGCAAATAATTTATTATTATCATTCACAAATTTAAAGAAACAACTCACCTTCACTTCACTACTACTAAATTCATTAATTCCAAAGGCTCGAGGAACATAAATTTTGTTATACATGTCGTTTGTGAACAGACATTTCACATTAGATGAAATTTCAACCACTCCGTTTTGCTTTTTGTGCGACTTAACGTACTCTTTGGCCGACAAAATGCCTTTCATGGTTTATGTGGCAGTGCGATTGCGAGCATTGGTTTTATTGATTTTGTGAATTGAAAAATTTGCTTGACAACGGCCGACGAATGTGGAATAGCCTATTTTGCTGGAATGAACTGTCGTAGACACGGAAAGGCTCAGTCGCCACTACAACGACGTAAGGATAAGCACTTGTTCAAAAATTCTTCGCTATGCAGATTTTCTGGAGAATCCGCTACTGAAACTCTCCATTCCCAGTTTTTCCAACTCGCAGAAGTTATTGGGGATCAGGTCCACAAAGCCAGGGTTAGTCAATTCTTTTAAATATCCTGGTTTAAAGAAACAATCCAATATCGAAAATATCAATTTGCTAGTTTCTATTTTCAGGTTGTACATCATTAGCTCTTCAAATTTAAAAAGTTGAATCAACCGGTTGATTTTCGGAAAGATGTGGTTAAGTGCAACCAAGTACAGGTGGTTTTATGGATCACTGGGACGCTCATAAACTTTCTTTTTTTTCATCCTGCTTGGCGTCCACTGATGTATCGCGAAAACTTAAATATACTTTTATGACTTCCAGCTTCAAGAATACGCTTAACAACTTGTTCTAAAGAAAGCCATCGGATCGTGGATGGATGTAACATGTATAAAGGTTTCAGGTCGTTGCAGGTCGTTGAACTTTGCTGTTCTTAAAGGACTATTACTGAGGAAGCTATGTATTTCCCGACACATCCATTTACACCAGTGCAAATGAATGGCAAATGCATTTCAGTACGAATAAATCTGTATAGTCCTTTTTGAAAAGTACAGTAACAGAGTGCTTTCCACCGTGCATAACACTCACTCCTTCTACACCGAACCATATTAGCTTCTTTTTGTACGGAATCAAATCTACATTAAACTTAGTAACAATGGCACTGTGAATCGTAGTAGCATCCACTTCAGCAAGCTCGGATCATGATAAAAAGAATCTCGAATTGACAGTTCATTGCCATTCCAATAGAATGTCCTAACTACTAAAACCAATGATTTCATGGCAGTGGTATCAGTTGATTCAAATGGTTTAGACCGCATCATTGCCACCAATTCTTGGTCATGCCATTCGCCAAGGTCGTTCGTTATGATGGCCGTATTTTGCCGTTCGTTTTGGTGCTACGTCTTTGACATGGATTGAATCAGTGAAAACAGCCTGGCACATATCTGTACTTCTACATCCCTCACTGGTTTTTTTCGCCAACAAACTGGTCCAACTTCAGACTGTCATTCGTTTGCTTACTGTGACGCATGTGACTTTCCCTGACGCCCTGTTTTTTTTTTAATCAGGAAGTTCGCCGAAACCAATGTCTGTATATGTCTGTAACATATTCCAAATGTCTGTATAATGTCTGTAATCTGTATGATGTCTGTATGCATGATCAAATGTCTGTATAAATACAGACATGTCTGTATATCTGGCATCCCTGCCACACATACGAACTCCGGTGAGAAGCTGCCGGTTCCATTGTACAGAGCCCCAACCCAAGGCCATTGCTCAATTCGCAATCCTGTGTCTTTCGGAAGTGACGGTTCCACCAATCGTTCACCACATTTCACCGGTTCGGACGAATTTGATTGGGCTTTCAAGGGGGCTGTCACACAATTAGAGAAGAAGATGTTAGGTAATTATTTGTCGTTATTGTAACGAAGCTCATGACTTACTCACAAGGGAGGCAATACTCAGTGCTGCTATCAGCAGGCAGAAGGCACGCTTACTGATAATCATTTTGAACTGATAATCAGCGAAAGGTTCAACTACTATAAATAGTAGCAGCATCAACAATCACTTGACAGGAAATACCAACAATTTGATTAGAGTAACTACAAACGGTAATACCAGTAGGATCAACCACTTTCAGCTTACATTTGGAATGATCTGTTATCAAATGTTATGCTTTCGGAAGTCAATAGAAATTAACGCAAACCTAGAAGATTCATGAATTTATACATTTATTAAAATAGACTAAACCGTATCTGACTTTTTGTTCTTTATGAAAATTATTTACAATTACAATCGATCCAATTATCCCCATAGGAGTATTTCTTCTTATTCTTCCCCATATTTTTGAATTGTATTTCATAACGCTTCTCAATCGGATTCCAAAAACATGAACCAACACCATTTTCGCGCGATTTGCCGCAGCTGCATTCCCCGCCAGTAACAATTAACAGGTTTGGATCGCCTCCTCCTATCACCTTAACGGTCAACCAAATCTTCACCAAATGGTTTGAGATTAATATTTCCTTCTTCTTGTTTTTTTTTGTTGTTTCCTAATAGAAATAACCTAAATTTGATCTCACTTGTGGTAACTTGCTCAGCAAACGAGATTTTCTCCTCGTTTGTGTTTCCGTTTTTAATGTTTCATTATCAGTTAAAAATCACATTCAATTCCGGGAGACTCTCTGTAACGTTTATAGGTTAATATTTTATTTTTCTGTTTCACATTTCGGGGGAAGCAAACGTAGTGAAGAGTCGTCATTCTTATCAACTAGAATCGTCCTTTGCCGGAGAGGTAACTCCGGGGAGTTACAGTGCAGTCGGGGGGTGTTATTTTTTTTTTCTGATATGGCGATTGAGTTTTCGTCCTGTTTTGCTTTGTCTCAGGAGTTGCTTAATACTGATTCGTTCGCAGTAAGTGTGGGTGAGTCTGAGTTTGATATTCAAAATATTAAAATAAGAAAATTTAATTTTCTTCCAAAAAATTACATTGAATTTTCGATAGACAACTTTGCATCACTTGTTTTCCCATAAATATGATTTAAAGTTTAAGAGCGAAATTTTTTTTTGTCACATAAATGAGTGTTTTAAAAAGTGTGTTTACTTACGTTTCATTTGTGTTTTTACGCGTATTCCACCTGATATGACGAATTAGTCTGTTTTTTTTTGTTTGTTTTGTTGTTGTTGTGTGTTTGTGGTGTATTAGATTAGTTCAACGATAAGTAATACTGTTTATTTTTTCTGTTTCATAGAAATACGTCTCGGTTTCCTGCTTGCAGCGATTTCCATCAGAATTGACATGTAAGTAATTGCGAGACCGCTTAAATGATCGATGTTATCAACCTTGTATTGTTTTCCTTGTTTTTGTTTGGTTTTGCCTAAAATTTCCCTAAAGTAGCAACTGAAAATAAACTTTTTTCCCTCTCTCAATTAGCCTGCATGGTTTGTCCTATTCTGCGCTATTCGGTTCATTCGATAAAACTTGGGAACAAATTTTACACGTATTTACAGTTCCATATCTTACAGTTTGATGCATTCTCGCTCTGTCTCTGTGTGGCTCCAACGGTTTCCTACGAGATTCCGTTGCCAGTTTTCCCGTATTCCCTCCGAGTGGTAATCTCACAAAATTTACAGCTTCCCTTCTTTCTTTTTTTTTTTATATCTTTGGCATTCAATTTAATCTAAAAAGTACTTTTAGTGTGGCGAGGGGGTGAGGGAGGAGTCGTTACTTCTTCATTAAAATCTAAAACGTAATATAAAAGCCACTAAGATACGTGATTCGCCTGTGCGAGATATACCGTTGTGATAGTTTAGTGCTGCTAGTAGTGATATCGCTGTCCTGGAGTGGTGGAGCAGGGAGTTATCTCCGTCCGATCGAGGACCTTGGCAGAATCGGAGACAGGACCACCGTCGCCAGCGCCGACACCGAGGATAACGAGTTGAGCAGCACCACGAGCGACAGCAGCACATTTGTAGCCACTCTCGCCATAAATCTCCGCCGGTGGTTACTGGAGCTGGAGTTGCTTTCTGATGTGGTGGTGGCAGATCCGAGAATGGAAATTGATAAAAGAAAACGGGACGGATGGTTATTTATTGTTCGCTAAGAGCCATCGAAGGGTCTAGGGTATTTTTCAATCGCTTGGAAAATTCTACGTCCATCGGTATTTAAGTCAATCAATAATTCATATGGTTGGATTTATGTTTTAACCATCGTATCGATACGTAATGAATCAATCCGAAATTCGAACGCTGCATTTATTAATTTATTTATTCATTTGTCGTCAAACAAAGCAGGCCGTTGTTACAAGTAATACAATATTTGTCTTATTTCTAATGTTTAATGTAAACATTCTAAGTAATTGTTTTGCCAATTTTATCCGAGGCATACATATATGAAGAAAGCTTTATGATTTCATCGAAAGCATAATGAAAGCATTGTTATCAGGTTTTTGATTTTTTTGCAAATAAAAAAAAAAACTAAACATCACTAAACAACATGTATGGTTATTCCATCTGAATCGACCGTTAAAAACTGCAACCTTGTATTTGACCTTCTCAGATTCTAAACCAAACTTTAAAAAAAAAAATTTCAAGTTCATACAGTGCCGAATCCTGCGGAATTCGTATCGAATAGTGTTATAGAAAAAAAACTTTTTTAATAACTCTTGGCTTCAAGATATCAGACAATGTGATATCATATTGTGTATATATTCTTGATTCACTTCCCATAGTGAGAAAATTCCTTTCTAGCAAATTTTTCGCCTACCACAAAAGGAGCATCTGCTCGCCACCTTTTTATAAACGCAACTCGACCAGCAGAATCAACTATATCGACTTTGAGGCCATCCACAAATTATGTAAGGGAATAGGTGGGGGGGGGGGGGGGGTTCCAAGTTTTCTTACATTTGCTTACGAGGGAGCGAGGGGGGTTTGGTCAAAATCTTACGTTAGATAAGAATATGTATAAAAATTTAAATGTCACAATTTATTTAATTAAATAAACTTGCAAATGGGTTATTTTAAACTTGCAAATGAGTAATTTGATGATACCGTGTAAACCGCGCAAACGTCAAAACAAATCAGCACCTACCGCGTAGTTCGAATTCAAACTCAATCCGCTTGCGTATCGGTCCACGAAAAAGAATTCAATTGAAAAGTTGAAGTTTCAGTTGAGAAAAAGTGTTAATTTGCAATGTCTAAGAAAGGCGATTTACACATCAAGTGGTGCCAGGCATTTAAAAATGCCAACCCCGGATTATCTGCTGCCAAGGCCCAGCTGAAGGCTAATGAAATCTGGAACCAGATGAAGGCGGAAAACAAAACATTCGAGAGTTTTGAAAGAGCAATTAAACAAAAAATCAACCTCCTGGAAGCAACGAGGCTGCAAAAGCAGAGCATGTTCAATAATTGTTTTGTTAAGGTAACTATAAATGTTGGTTTAAAAGTGTCATATTAAATTATTGTATTCTTTTAGGCGGCTCAAAAACAACGACCGGGGAGTAACTCGCAGGATCAACCGACTTCCTCTTGCATCTTCGCAGCATCGGGTTCTACTACAACTAACGCTGAATGCACATCAGACCAGAACAAAAACTCTTCTAAGCCCGACGAGCCTGTAACAACGGCTTCTACGCAAGAGAGAAAAACTCGGACGCAGGACAAAATTGCATCGGAGTTATTAGTTCTACGAGCAAGGAAGGACGCTTTAATCGTGGCAAGAGATGCGGGGCTGGATGATACCGCTGACCGGCAAATTAAAAAGCTGAAACTTGAAATTGAGGCTAAAGAGCAGTCCCTGACGTCAACCAAGAAAAACGCCGAGTATCAGCGTAAATTCCGAGAAAACCGTAAAAAACAACTCGAAGATATCCTAGCCGAAAATCTCCAAGAGTCAGAGTCCTTCAGATTGCGTAGTGAAGCAGGAAGACCAGTGTTTGTGGAAAATGACCAGTTATTGGAAACGATTGTCGACCTCGTTGTTCTGAAAACTGCAGCGGATTCAAGAAGACGTACAGAAATGCTTAGAACGTATCGAACACTTGGCGAGCTGCACAACGCCGTGAAGGAAAAGGGATTTGACATTTCACGAAGTGGACTCTATATTCGATTGCTGCCGAGAAATTCGGCGACATTGGAAGGAAAACTACATGTATCGACCGTTCCGGTGAGTAGCGCATGATTCTGAACGAGGTTGAAGTTGTTGTGTAGGGTGACCTGTTGTAGGTTTGACAGTTTTGTTCACTTCGTCAAGGCACTCTTTGTCGGTCAAGATATTCCTGGTGCAGTTGAAAACCGGAATATAGCAGTCGCGCCAATCGATTTTACTCCCGTTCCATAAGTCCAAACAATGGCGCATCTAGTGCGCTGTAGGGCGCATCTGATGCGCTATACAGCGCATTAGTTGCGCCACTGTTTGAATTCATAGAACGGGAGTAAAATCCATTGGTGCGACTGCTATATTCCGGTTTTCAACTGCTCCAGGAATATGCTGATACTCGTCGTCTAGTAACCAAAATATAAAGAACGTTGATGTCAAATTTGAAGCCGATTGGTTTAAGAAAATCTTCCATGACGAAGAAAACCTAGCTGCCGAAAATAGAAAACAGCTCCTTTAACAACAGTCAGAAAGCGGTAAAATAATTTTAAAAAGTCGAGCTTTGCAAGGCAGGCACTTTCAATTAATTTGAGTAGATTTGAAGTAACGTTCAATCAAATTGAACAGCTCACACGGGTCATTAGTGTCACAATGGATATTGATCATGACCCAAGGAATACCAACATAAACCTACAGACACAGGTGTTATAAGTGGTAAAGCATGATGGTTAGGAATGATGTATTTTCCCATAAAATATCGCTCCAAGCAATCATACACTGCTAGAAATTATCCAGTTCATGGTTTAATAATCTACAGCTTGGACTCTTTTCTCTGGGTTCATAAAAGATAACATCCCGGATAATCACATCGAAATTTTTGTTTTCAGCTCATAGTGATTGCTCTTAAACATAAGTAAAAATTATAATCCCTGGACAAATCTCCCGTGATTTTTCAATAGGACGTATGTACGTAGGATAACCGTGTATTAAACGTCCTTTTGAAAAATCAGTCCAGAAATGACACTGCTTAATTGAGCCCTCGGATGGTCAAGTTCACGGATAATCAAAAATTTCACAAAAATTAGGGGACAAAAATAAAATAAATGTTATGGGTAAATGATGAAATTGATAGTTAGTAACTTATTTTGACATCTGCACAAAGTTTTAATTTTTAGTCGATTAAAACCATTTTTTTAGATTGTTTACTATTGAAGGTAATACGGATTTCAGACATTTTTTGAAACAAAATACAAAAAGTTGAATAATTTCGTTGTTCTTCAGTTAATTTTTTTTTTTGCGAACGGAAATCTATTCCTAGTCATATTTCGATGCACTTCCCAACAAACATCAGTGTCGAATAACTGCTTGTTCAAATAAATTTGGAGAAGTTATTAAGCTTGCTAGAAGAAAAAGCTGAACAATTTCTCCAAATTTGATTGAACAAACAGTTATTCAACATCGATGTTTGTTGGGTTGCCATCTAGAGCTTTAAATTCGAGCTTGCAAAATTGCACTTTTAATTTAACTAAACATGATCTGACATGACCCGATATGACGTAGTCATTATTGTTTGTCTTTTTTTTTATTCAGGGAATTTTTACACCTTTTGGAGCTCTTCCCCGTGTAAATCATTAAATTTATTAAAAAAAATATAAATATATATACTCAGGATTGCTCAGAGTTACTTTCGATTACTCACTGTCTTCCCTCTTGTTTTAAAATGATTTGTAACGGCCTAACTGTGTTGTCAACAGCCCCAGAGCACCTCTTTTCTCGCCAATTGTGAATGTGAAGAGATTGAGATTTGATTATAGCTATTTTATGATAAAATATTGATTCGACTGTTATATTTATTGCAACGGGATTATTAGACATTTGAATCCAAATTTATGTTCTCTTTTTTCTTACTGTTTCTTATCGGAGCTATTTTGGGTATATTTCGTTCAGAATATTAACTACGATGTTCTGTTGATCTAATTCTACAATCCTGATTTGGTAATACATAATAAAGTTGATATTATATTACTAATAATAACATATTACATTTCATTTGCCTCAGCGATAATTTTTTTTACAGGTTCCATATGCATGGTCTATTTCGTCTAAATTTTCTTAAACGGCCCTCATTAAATTTTTGTGGAATTTTGGCTAATTTTTTTGATCTTCAAACGATTCGGCCAAATAAATTCATAAGTATTACTTCGCAGTACTTCAGCACCCCCAAGAATCACTTCGTCATTTGTCGATCGATTTACCTGAAACTCGGTATGCTAACGCAGAATTATAGGAAGCATGTTGTTGCCAAGTTTGTGCTATGTAGGTTTTAAAAAACGCTTCTGACGAAGTGATGCAAAAGTGCCGGAAATTGAATCCCCCTGTATTAAAATATTTTACACAATGAGTTCTGAAGAAGTAAAACCAAAAAAATGGTGTGTTATCGCAAATTTCAGGTAAAGCTATGCAACACTGTGCAACACTTTCTTCGGTATGACCTTGATGCAATGCTTGTGATGACCAATGCGCCTGGAAGAAGCGCGTTCAATCGCGTAGAGCGGAAAATGACGCCACTCAGCTCCCAACTAGCTGGAGTGATCCTGCCTGCAGATTCATTTCTCCATTCATCGATCATGGCGCGCCTAGAAGAAAAGTGTGTTCTCGCTCTAACCGGGACAACATAAAAGGGAGGAACCCTCTATCACAGGTGAACCGTCAGCATTGTCATCAGTTCATCATCACTTCTCGCTGTGCACTCGTGTGCGTCAGACGTATACTTTTCTGCTCGGTTTTCCGTTTCAATTCAGTTGTGCTTCAACAGTGCTTTCTCGCGACGTTGTTCGTCCCACGGTTCGACTTTTCTCCTGCGCTCGGCCAGCTGCTTGAAGTAGCCAGGTTCAAAACGGAGCTGCAAAATCTTGCGAAAAACCCTCCACTACCGACGCGCAGCAAAAACGACGCTGCAGAACGGCGCGCAGCAATGGCTGCCGCTAATAAACAAGCCGTCGGCACAAAACGACCGTAAAACGACGATGCCGTTGCCGGACCGTCGGATCCTAATGCCAGACTACTGGCAAACAGCCAATTTGCGGCGTTGTCGGTTCAGAACATGCCGAAAAAGACGAAAATTCCCCCGCTTTTCATCACCTCGAAGGATGTCGCGACGCTTCGGAACAAACTTGCGGCGGCTCAAATTCATCCGCTTTTCAAATAGAGTAGCATGGGCACGAAAATCATGTGCTCAACTGAGGAAGATCTCCAAACAGTTGGAACATTCCTTGCAGTGGAAGGTGGTCATTCGTGGTTTTCCGGAATACACCCCGCAAGAAATCAACGTCGAGCTCAAATTGGTGCAGCTGATGCTGATCAAAGTGTTTCCCTTCGGGCGCAAGGGAACAGCCAACTATCGGGACAAGCTTTACCTGGTCCATCTGGAGAAGGACTGGGTGAGCACAGGGTGTGTCTCGGCGATTTCCAAAAAATCAAAGCACTCTTCAACATCATTGTTGAATGGGAGCGTTATCAAACGCTGAAGAACGACGTCACACATTGCGGAAATTGCCTCTCCTTTGGACACGGTACCAGAAATTGCCACATGAAACCTCGTTGTGGAAAATGCGCTGGAGCACACGGGACTGCTGAGTGCATCCAAATCGACGAAAGTGTCGAACCAAAGTGCGTCAACTGTGGTTCCAATCATGAGGGTAGCAACCAATCGTACCATAAGCACCCGAGACGCCCGAAGACATCAACCGACAGCTGCGTAACATCGACGAAGCAATCGCTCGGGCCCGTGAACAGCATGTTTTTTTCAGTAAACCAGGTGAGTAATTCTCTGAACCTTGACAGGACTACCAAGTACATTATCGGAATCCGCAACTCGCTCCGAAGACAATTTCAACGTTCTGGTCAACTTCACCTAAAGACCAATTCGAACCGCCTTGCTAAAATTATTCAAGCCAGGATGTTGGATCTCAGAAATTGGCATTTCGAATCAAAAATTCACTCTCTCTCAGATTGTGCAAAATCCTTTTGGAAGTTCTGAAAAATAAGCCAAGACCAATTCCGCCGCTTAGTCCGCTCGACCAGAATTCGGTTCCATCTCTACTTATCACCCCTGTTGAAAAGGCCAACGCACTAGGTCAACATTTTGTAAGCTCACAAAACGTTGGCCTACCAATTGTGAGCCCAAATGAGCCTACGGTTATGGAGGCAATGTCTAGAGTCGCCCGAAACGCCCAGAGTTGTCCCTGACGATAGTAGTATATCGGCTGATGAGGTGAACATGAAAGCCGCTGGTGTCGACGAAGTCATCAACCTCGAAAAACCTGAAAAACTTGAGTGTTGATTTCTTCCGACACCTTGCAGCGGTTTTTAACAGATGTTCGGAGCTTGGCTACTTTCCATCCAAAATAGCTTAAGTAATCCCTATTCCCCCTTCCAAAACGCTACTGCACGCAAGTACGATTTTGCTGTGAGCCCGACAACACCTGATTCGCTCTCCGATTCCAGCATATTTCCACCGTTTTTGGACGCACCTTTACACGCATGGTTTTTAAGCCAAATACCGGGACGCACGGAACTCAGCACTATGGAAGCCTTCGAGCCCTCCATCGTAGTCGAGCCATTCCCGCCAACGACTTACAGCCGTCCCGGCCCTACGTTCGGGTGTGGGGAAAGGGTACGACTTTCCTACTAGCCCGACAAGACCTGATTCGCTCTCCGATTCCAGCTTATTTCAAGGAAGTTTGAAAACAGCACCTCAAGGAACAACTAGTGTTAGCCGAATGCCGAGACGCACCGAAGATCGCATTATGGAAGCCCTCGATCCCCCCGCCGTAGTCGAGACATTCCCTCCAGCGACCTGCAGCCGTCTCGATCCTACGTGTGGGTGTGGGGAAAGGCTCTTCCAGAACGCAAATTCAGGCGAGTACAATTCCGTTAATCCCCAGACAAGACCTGATCCGCCCTCCGATTCCAGCCTACTTTTGGTTCCGAACACCGTATGGCAGCGTTCATCATCTGCCAGCACAGCGACTGGTGAACCAAGGCGCCTGAATACACGAAAGTTACGCATCTATTACCAGAGCGTCCGTGGCCTGCGCACGAAGATCGATTCGTTCTTTCTTGCTACTGTTGGTTCGGAGTATGACGTAATAGTGCTAACGGAGACGTGGCTTGATGATAGCACTCGGTCAACGCAGTTGTTTGGAAACTTATTCACGGTATTCAGGACAGACCGAAGCAGATTAAATAGTCGAAAATCGCGTGGTGGAGGAGTTTTGATTGCCGTCTCCCGTAAGCATTGTTGCTGCATTGATGCAGCGCCTGTTAGCGATGCCCTTGAGCAGCTTTGGGTAAAAGTTAAGTTCGAAAGATCATTTGCTAGTATCGGGGTGTTGTATTTGCCACCTGATCGTCGAGACGATGTAAACCTCACTCGGCAACATGTTGATTCCATTGGTTCCGTGCTATCGTTCTTAAAACCTAATGATATAGCTCTCCAGTTCGGGGACTATAACCATCCGGAGTTGCAATGGGTCTTTTGACATCGACACAAGCAGATCGCGGTTGACTACATCTGGTTGTGCATTGTATGATGCATTCTGTTTCCATGGTATGACACAAGTGAATGGCGTAGAGAATGTGAACTCCCGCATCCTAGATTTAATTCTTACCAACGAGGCAGCCCTGCCAAATTGCTGCGTAGAGGAGGCAGCCGATTCACTCGTTGCAATAAACCCGCCCACATCCAGCCATTGACATTTCCGTGTCCGACATCGTTCCATTATGCTTTGAGGTAGTTGAGAAAATCCCTAAGTTTGATTTTCGACGGGTTGACTACAATGTGTTAAATGAAGCAGTATCATCGATTGATTGGCAGTTTTTAGACTCACAACGGGATTTGGACGACGTTGTCGATATGTTCAACGCAAAGATACAGCAAGTTGTTGAAGGACATGTCCCTTTTCAACGAACCCCAAATTAAGCCGGCTTGGGTTAATAGGCACCTCCAGAAGCTGAAGCGTCACAGACGAGCTGCTCTCCGAAAATACAATCAACATCGCTCGAACACGTCGAGGCGTTGATTCGTGCTAGCTAGCAATGAATATAAGCGATATAATCGCTTCCTGTACGGGCGCTATATAGATCGTACCCAAACAAGTTTGCGTAGGAATCCTAGGAAGTTCTGGTCTTTTGTCTGCGCAAAACGTAAAGAAGATGGATTGCCAAGCTCTATGTATTTTGTGGACTATTCTGCTAATACAGCCTCTTCCAAATGCGAGCTTTTTGCCGAGCACTTTAAAAGTGCGTTCTCTCGTAGAATCGCCACACCATCTTATTGAGAGCATCAAAAACTATCTATTGGACAGATCATTCCGGGTCTTCCTGAACAATTCCCATTCTGAAACGTTCAACGTTAATGCTGGTGTCCCCCAGGGTAGTCTCTTCACGTCAGATGTTCCTCCCCTACCGGGTGGTGGTATTTTGTCGATGTTTGCGGACGACACTTCCGTCATCTACAAGGGTCCAGTGATTCGTGCTCTGACTAGAAAACTTCAGGAGGGCTTCAATGTTCTGTCCGATTACTTCAACAGCCAGAAGATTTGTATCAATGCAGCTAAAGCTCAGACGATTCTGTTTCCGCATTCGGAGTCACCTTGACTCATTCCGCCACGAGATGTCAAAGTCCACCTCTGTAACATTCCGATCGATTGGTCCGGAGAAGTAGTCTACCCTGGTCCTACACTAGATGGCAAGTTGTTGTTCCGATCGCATGTTGACAAAACATCAAATAAGTGTAGATCCTTGTTGAGATCTCTGTAATCGCTGATCAACACCCCCCCCCCCCCAAACCCCCCAAAAAATTCAATCCCCCCCAAACACAATTTTTTAGACCCCCCCCCTTTTTTCTCCACACCCTCGGCGTGAGAAAAACTACAAGGTACAGCCCAATGGGGTTGTGCGCAAAGGTGACGTAGGACTACGCAGCAATCTAATTCCCATACACGTCAGGGCCATCCGCTAATTGATTTAAGTCAGTCCTGAAAAGGGCCAAGACAATTCTATTGTACACTCTCTAGAAAGCATTTGATGGCTCTTAATTATGATACGGCCCCGGTTGTATTTTCTACGATGGTTGAGAAGGCCACTATCTCTAACGCGTAGAAGATAGTTATGGATCTGTTGGTTCATTGGTTGTTCAACACGCTTTGCTATTTACTCAAGGACGCGGCGTTTAAAGCAATGCCATGTTCAGCCGGGGCGCGGTAATGGAAATTTCAAACAGCACAAGAGAAAAATTCATCCAAACGAACTCTCCAGTTGGCAACTAATTTGGTCGTCCTGAAAAGGACGGATTTAGTTGACGGGGGAGAAACAGTTCGCGATTGAACTTGGGCTTTCTCTCTTGGTTCATCTCACGAGATGATTGATTCTTGACTCGTTGTCACGGGCGGCTTTTTCCCGCCAAATTGTAGGCTTCAGCAGCCATGTTTCTCGCAGCGAGGTTGACGGGAACATCGGCAACAACAGCCAACTGCACCAACGCCTCTCTGGGCAGCGACTGCTCGCCGCCGCCTACTGCGATCCTAGAGCCACTGCACAGCTTAACGACTATCGTAAGACTGAATCAAAATGTTCTGCTAAGAGCTATTAGGTAATGGCGTCGGATGCTAGTGCACGAAAGAAGGCGGTACCAACGAAGGCAATGTGATACAAATTGCATCAAAGGGGACGAACTTCAATTATTGCGCCACAATAATTAGTTTTAATTTTTTCGCGCTAGACGGATGATTTTCTTAACAGAAATATGCCTTAATTACTTGCTCTCACCAGCAACTAACCCGCTATGCACAAGTAGGAACTAAAATGAACTCTACTAAATGGTCGGTCGGACGTGTTGCAGTTCGGCTCGCATTATCCATGTTAGAATTTCCTTCGTTGTTTGTTCATTTACTCCGGGACGCGGCGTTTCAAGCAATGCTATTTGCAGCTGAGGCGCGGTAATTAAAATTAAATTAAATTAAAAAGATAAAAATTCAACCAAACTCTTTAGATGGCAAACTGATCTGTTCGCCCTAAAAAGGACGGATTTAGTTGACGGGGGAGAAACATGATTCGCGATTGAACTTGAGTTTTCTTCTTGGTATTCTTGGTTTATCTCCTCGTCGTTGCGTGTGACGTGAGATGATCTTTGTCTCTTTGTCACGGGTGGCTTGTTCCCGCCAACTCGTAGGCTTCAGCAGCGAGGTTGACGGGAGCATCAGCACCAACAGCCAACTGCACCAACGCCGCTCCGAGCAACGACTGCTCACCAGTACACCCTCCATGGTGCTAGCTGCCGCCAACTGCGATCCTACAGCCACTGCGCAGCTTAACGACTGTCGTAAGACTGAATCAAAATGTACTGCTAAAAGTTGTTATGTAATGGCGTCGGATGCTTTTGCACGAAAGAAGGCGGTACCAAAGAAGGCAATGTGATACAAATTGCACCAAAGGGGACGAAATTCAGTTATTGCGCCACAATAATTAGTTTTAATTACTGCACGCTAGACGGATGATTTTCTTAACAGAAATATGCCTTATGTACTTGCCATCACCAGCAACTAATCCGCTATGCACAACTAGGAACTAAAATGAACTCTACTAGATGGTCGGTCGGACGTGTTTTAGTTCTGCTCGAATTATCCGTTCTAGAATTTCGTTTGATGGTTGTTCAACGTGCTTGTCATTTACTCCGGGATGCGGTGTTTAATGAATGCTATGTTCAGCCCGGGCGTGATAATTAAAATTTCAATCAGCACAAGAGAAAAATTCAACCAAACTCTTTAATTGGCAAACTGATTTGGTCGTCCTGATAAGGACGGATTTACTTGACGGGGGAGAAACATGGCTCGCGATTGAACTTAGGTTTTCTTCTTGGTCTTCTTGGTTCAACTCCTCGTCATTGCGGGTGGCCATCTGCAGGTGACGTGGGATGATTCTTGTCTCGTTGTCACGAGCGGCTTTATCCCGCCAACTCGTAGGCTTCAGTAGCGAGGTAAACGGCAGCAACTGTTCGTCAGTGCACCCTCCAGGGTGCTTGTTGCTGCCAACTGCGTTCCTTCAGCAGATTTATGCACAGCTTCACGACTGCCGTAAGACTGAATTAAAATGCGAAGGTGTACCCGTTATATAACATTCATGGCTGCCTAGGAGACTTTCCTTACTTGAATATGAAGTCTGTGCTAGGATTATACTGTTCATTTGGTAAATTTACTCTGAAAAATTGACATTATAAGACATCACCTTTTATTTACGTTATTTTCAATAGCCTAATTTTGATAATTAATCAATTTAGATTTTAAAATTGATGCGTAGAAATATTCCAGATAGATTGGTGCAAAAATTTTGAAAATCGGTCATGAAATGAATTATTTATTAACGTTCAAAACCTAAGCATATTTCGTGACGCTCCAAATTTTTGTACTCGCAACGTGTACCCCTGTATTAAAAACAAAGACGTAGTCCTACGTCAAAACCTCGCACGAAGGCCCCCCCCCCCCCCCCCCCCACCACCACCCACCAAACAAAAAATATAAATTTTTTTTTTTTAGTAGGTTAAATAAATTTTTTAAAAAAAACTCCCCCCCCCCAAAAAAAAAAAAAAATACAACACAACACCACCACCAAAAAAAAAAAAAAAAAAAAAACCCTCCCTTCTTTTATACAAAAAAAAAAATAAAAAAAAAAAAAAAAAAAAAAGAAAAAAAAACATTTTATTTGTTATAAAAAATTTGCCTCCCTCCGAGGGAACTATTATTAATTAAAACTACAAAGAACAGCTCAACGAGGTTCTGCGCAAAGCTGAGCATGAGCATGAGCATGATTGACCGCCCGAGGTTGCTACTCCGTTGTTGCCACATCATCTGTTATTACACAGAGAACCAACCAGTGTAAAAGCTGGTGATCCAAAACTAAGGCAATACCGGCACCGGCCTCGGCCGAATGTAGTTCAAATGAGGAAAGGGAAGGAATGTGTTGACGTGATACTCGCTTTATTGCAAGCCGAGAAATCCTTTGCACTGCCCCGAGAAATCACTGGGATGTTGGATAAAATTGTTGGGTTTGAAGCAGGATCCGTTTTGGTAAACGGTGTGTTGATTTCAACTGAAGTCGGCAGTGAATCAAATATTTAACTAAGTTCCCGGTATATTCTCTGCACAGAGATGCATATTTAAGTTATTTAAAGTTTGGCACCGATTTAAACCAACAGTTAAGATGCTGTTGGTGCCACTCAAAAGTGTAGGTGGTTTACTTCAATCGAATACAAGAATATTTTTTGTGTTTTTAAAATAAATTGTTGTGTAAACTTAATTTAGAGAGATCAAAAAGATAGATTTATATAGATGTGAGATCTTATGTGACTTGTTTTGCTTGACTGGTTATTTAATTGTGCAGTTTTATGAGTACATTATTATTTTACTTTATTTTAATTTATTAAACAATTTTATGTAGTTGGCATACAGTTTAGAATGAGACGATTTGAAGTCAATCTCGTTAAGTTTTTTACTAAATATTCTGTTAAGTATTTCTTGGAATTTACATTGTTCATTTTACTTGTAGATCATAGTTATCGAGTATAAATTTATACTAAAATTGAGTAATATTCTTCAAGAGTCACAAATTTAGCTTCACAATATTTACTTCGTATCGTGTTCCCAAATACTTTCAATACTTTGTTTTGGGATTATTTAAAGTATTACGTTCTAATGTCCCTTACATACATTAACAATTTGTTCTGCTTACCTTGTTATTATTAATGCAGATTTGTTATTTGTCATACTCACTTATTGATGTGTTCTCATGGATTCCTATTTCTTTACAACGTGTCTCACAATAGGTGTCACCTTTTTTCGGTCTTAATTTATCTCAGCTGGGTAATTTTAACAGCGGAATTGATTATACCCGTTTTGAGTGTATTCTTTCAACAGCATATCGTTGAAGATAAATAAGCGATTCCGTATGTTTATATTTATCAGCTACCATGCACATACGGGAGCAAGTTTTAAAATTACATTTGCAAAAGCTTAGACCGTGTCAGATATTGAATAGCCTTAAGCAGTTCGGAGTGAGTAAGCGTTTTGTTTATCGTACCTTGAAACGGTTCAAGGAAACTGAAAATGTCCATATTCAACACAAAGGAGATGCCAGACTAACTGCCAGAACGAAAAAAAAAAAGATCAAATGTGTGAGGGAGCGAAAAAGACGTAATCCGGCCGTATCTGGTCGTAAATTGAGCAAACAATTTCAAATGTCCCCTGGCTCTCTCAACAAGCTCCTCAGACATGATCTGGAATGCAAGCCGTACAAGAAACAACGAGTTCACGAGTTGACGGAGCGTCAAAAGCAAGCCAGGGTCCAAAGAAGCAGATATCTTTTGGTTCGGCACGGTGACTGCGAGATTTTATTTTCGGATGAAAAGCTCTTCCTCCTTCGGGCCAGTCATAATCAACAAAATGATCGTGTGTATGGCAAAAGCTTTGCCAATATTCCAAGTGATAAACTAGCTGTAGAACGCTATCATAATGTATCAAAAATCATGGTATAGGGCGTCGTTTCACAAAAAGGAAAACTTCCTCTTCTTTTCATAGAACCTAACGTAAAAATCAACACTGAATAATACATCGAGCAGGTTTTGAAGAACCATCTGCTTCCTCATGCTTCAACGCTGTTTGGGAATACACCATATTGTTTCCAACAGGACTCAGCTCCAGCTCACAAGGCAAAGAAGGCACAAGCGTGGTGCCCGGAAAATTTGCCTGATTTCATCAAAAGCGAAGAATGGCCAGCATCTTCACGTCATCTCAACCCACTTGACTACTTTGTTTGAGGTTATATGCTTCAACGTATAGGCCTTACGAAAGGGCTTACATTAGATGGATTCAAGAAACATTTGGTTGATATTTGGGACCAAATTCCTCAGGAAATCGTGCGTGCCAGCTGCGATGGGTTACAAAGTGTTTGCGCAAAGTTCTCAAGGAAAAAGGCGAGAGATTCGAATTGAATTAATATGGTTTATTTCTATAACATATATCTTTCAAATAAAAATAAATTCTATGATTTGGTTGATTTGTTTTTCTGTAATCCAATTTTTTTTAGTGACACCTATTGTGAGACACCCTGTACACTCGCAAGATGAATTCCAAAGCGTTTCGCCAATTGTTGCATAGTTAAACCTTTTTCACGTAGCCATCCCGAGCAAAGGATTATACCAAATTGCTAACAAATTCTAATACCAGGTTATCATTTTTTGATCACTGAATATGTGATCATTGAGGCTGAATAAACAGCCAAAATAACAGAATGAATAACAAAAAAAAAAAAAATACTCGTTGAGTATCATAATAATTGCTTATTTTGTTATCACTGCGAACATCTTGATAACGAATACTATATTGTAAGCAAATATATTGAAATAGTTTCAAATTATGATCAATTTGAAATCAAACTCTCATGCTAATATTTGAAAAAAATTGTTTTGATGAAAAGCATGATTTCTTGTAGACATATGCTGGTGAAATTCATAATTTTGCATTCCTCTGATAACAAAAAGGTATGTTGAAAATGATAGCATATGATAACAATATTTGCCAATGGTGATAACTAAATTTTTTATGCGATAACAGGGGAAATTACAACGATATCTGCAATAACAGAACTTGTTGCTGTTGTTGATATTGTGTTGCATACCAGCTTGTTAATTTCCTTTGCTAGGGATGTGTCTAAAAACTTAATTTTTACGTCTTTTTTAAAATAAACAGTGCAAACAAGTAAACAGAACGCAATTAACACATTACAAATATAGATAACAAATACACCCGTACAACGCAAAAGTACATGGATAACTTATTTTCGATACATTCCTTAAGTGCCTTACTATGTCTTCTTACTTCTTCACTCCGGGTGGACCTGGCAGTACGAATAAACAATTAAGCATGGCTGCGTGATTTTTTTTGCCATGGGTGCTGCAAATCAGCTGATTTAGCTGTCATTTTTTTTGTGTACTCAACAGGTTTGCTATGATTGGCGATGCACCGATAGATCGATCATCAGGTGGAAGGGTAATCGCATGAAAAATCGCTAAAATTAGTCAAGTTTTTAATGTTTATTTATCTATTGTTTATGACGGCCATATTCCTCCGTTTTCCCGAGGAAAATGAGGAAGCAAGGTACGGTGCTTTGTGGATGCCCTAATGTTTGCTGGCAGCAGTAATTTAATACCCATTCGCCGGCTAAGGCATTATGAAAGAAATCGGTTTGCAAGAATCCTGTAAGTGACTATTGAAAGCAACTTTAATCCGGAAGCTAGAAAGTAATAGCTCTACTGAAGATCCAACAATCCATTTCAGAATGTCTGTACAGTCACGCTCATTCCAAGGATATTTTCACATGTAATAAGCCACGAATGTTAACATTACCGATATCGTTTGAATAAGGGTATTGTAACACTCGTCCAGTTTTGGAATAAAAAACTACAATACCTATAATACGTATTGAGTATTATTTGAAAATATGAATTTTGTTGTATGTTTATAATCAGATTGATCTCACCAATGGCCGCCTTCAAAACATCACTAGCTTGTTTATTCGTAAAAATGAAATTTTTTGACGTGGATTCGTTATTAATTTCACGCATTTGCGTCAAAATAAACGCAAAAATTATTGTTGGTAAGCCATCCGATGGATATAGATCCAGCATAACAATATTCTGTTCAAGTTGAGTGAGAATTCCTGCCAGTGAAGGGTATGGTCATAAAACTGAGAAGCTTGCATGAGATTTGATTTTCAATGTATTTCCTGTTTCGTATATCTTTAATTAAGATAGATCTAATTTAGTTCAGTTCAAATCTTTCTTCCTTTGCCTTAATTGATAACCACATGCGTTGTTGGAAAGCGTCACAGCTTGCACGCACAATATCTTGAGGTATGTCATTCCATACTTGCACCAAACGTTTCTTAACAATTTTCACAGTGAGTCTTTCGATATTTTCCAGTTTGCCCAGCATGTAGCCCCGTGCATAGAGGTCGAGAAGGTTCAAATCAGGTGAAGAGGCAGGCCATTCTTTCGACAGAATAAAATCCGCAAAATTGTCCTCATACCAAGCCTGCGCAGCTTTCACCTCGTGGGACGGTGCAGAGTCTTGTTGGAAGCAGTATGGTGCGTTCTTGTATTGTTTCTGAACAAAGGGAAGCAAATGGTCCTTCAAAACATTATCGATGTAATATTTACTGGTGATTCTAACACCAGGTTCAATGAACAGCAATCGAACCTTCAACGTTTTAGAGAAACAACCCCAAACCATCACTCTTGAATCATTCGAGCACCTTTGAACAGCTAGTTCAAAGGAGTTTACGAGGAATATCATTTTGCTGGTTGTGGTGATCCTGTAGCAGGAACATTTTTTTTGTCCGTGCCGCTTGAGCAGCTCTAGACATCTTTTGACTCAACCAGGATTCCCAAATTCGCTCTCTCACTCGTTTGATGGCTGCCAGACATCTGACCGTTCATTAACGGCCAGGTCTGGGAGGTATTTTCCAAGAACCGATTTTTTTGTAGCGTTTGATGTTGCAAAAGATGAACCTTTCGGTTATTCCGAGTGGTTTCAATTTCTTTAAAACAGTTCACGGCTTAAAATTGTTCTAAAACCGGCTTATCACGAGCTCCCTTTTCGCATCCATGATTACCCTGAGTCATAAACGAATTATAAATGTAATATAAACGTATTGCAAAAAATGTCAAGCTCGGAGCGGTGTGGATCTCTCGTATTCTATATATCACTCTGACTAACGGTCGAGCTAAAAATACTTTGTTCACTGCTGCCAGTGATTAATACTTTATCATTGTTCTTAAAAACATGGATCCATACATTTATAAAACATGAACAGGAAAATATTTTCTGGGTAGTTTTAAATACTGTTAAAATTACATTATTGTTATTGTTTTTATTGTTTCATAACGATGAATTTGTTGTACAAGATTGTGGTTTCAGTGCCAACGGGAAGCAAATCATAGGTAATCAGATTTGACTTTCCAACAATCGCAGTTGGCTTAGAAAAGAAGCTATAAAGGTATCACGCCAAGGACTAGTGTCCAAATCACACGCATGGCGAAGTTATATTTTTGTATTGTGATATATATATTTTTTTTCATTTCATGTTTTATAAGGCTTCACTTTTTGCGCTTATTACGTCATATTAAAGTATGAAATAAGGTATTATTCATTTATATTACAGTACTTGCAACTTGTTTAATACAAGTTGCAAGTACTGTAATATAAATGAGCAACACAGCGCTTGGGTACACTCTAAAAGAAAAAAAAAAGTGCAAATATGTCTGTGATTAACTCATCCAAAGTTACACTTGTTTAAAAAACACTGACAGGAATTACCACTCACCCTGTATACCGCAGATGCGCGTTGGTTTTTTGGTCACTTTTGACTAGCAAATGGCCGTGGCTTCAAAACTGCTTATAATCATCAATTCCGCTCGGGTGGCACAATAATAGCACTAACAAACAAAACTAAGCTGATTTAACTCTTTCTCCGGGCAGATACATTTTGAAAGGGAATCGATTACATTCTTACGTCTTACGGAGATTTTATGATTTCACTGTTTATTGAAGTTGAAATACAAATTATTGTTCGATTTTTTTTTCGCAAAAACTACGCAGCAAATACGAAACATATCAGTCTGATAAGGTACTTCGAAAAAGTGTCCGAATTTATAGAAAATGTGTCCGGATAATGATATGGCACGGTAATAGAGTAGCATTGGTTTTTTTAGGCTTTATACTGTGCTGCATCAATATCCGGACACTTAATCCACGAATCCTGACCCTTTTCAAACTTATTAATCGTAGTCTACCATGTAGTTATCAGCGTTTACATTTTCACGCAATCGTTTATTATCGATACAACCATTCAAAATGTCACTTAAAAAAAAACAGTTTTTAAAAAACACTTTTAAAAGCATATTAGTAGAACGATTGTTATTGGAAAACTAGGAAATTTCAAATGAACAGTTCACTTGATCACTTTTATTATAAATAAAATTAAAAAATGATGAAAAAATAGCTATCTGTCAGATGGTAAGCTTTCTATAGACAAATTTAACGGAATTTGCTCGCGTTTTCTAGTGATAGTTTGAAAAAGTGTTTCAGTTTTTAATTTTTTAATTAAAAAAAAATGATCAAGTGAAGTGTGGATTAAAATTTTCCTAGTTTTTCATGTTCTAAAAGTTGGAAAAATGATCTACGGATTAGTTGTAAGCAAAATGTCTGTACTTATAAATGTATTTTCGTAAGTAAGCTTTCACTCGTTTTGTAATTATGGATTTTTTACATAAGACAAATGTCTCAAATATTGTATGAAACATTCATATTGCTTATTATCTGATGAAATGCTATCATAACACCTGTTTGTATAATGCACGAAATGAATTTCGTGAAGACCAGCCAATCGCTGTTTGTCGTACTAATGCATGATGGTGTTGCTGCTGGGATCATCGGAAAGTATTTATTTATCCCAAAATACAAATTAAAGCGCTGTCGAGATTGATAACTTCATACTCATTTGTCAAGTGTCTTCTTACGAGTCACCATGGCCTAGTGAGATCAACCACGGATTCAGCAAAAGGTGTATTTAAAAATACAGGATCGAATTCCATGTCAGAAAAAAAAGCTGGACAACTCTACGTGGTTGCGCTTTTTACCAATGATATTTCGAGTCGATATATTAGATCAGTCAGTCATTTATGCAGCCACCCGAGAGAGATTTTTCTTTTCAATTTGTACCAAAATATTCGTAGCTCTTTGAATTGTTTTCGTACAATGCATGAATGTGTCAACACTGAAAATTAAATTTCATATATATTGCTGCGCGAATGCTTCACACTGTGTTCCGCTGTCAAGGCCTCGCAGAAGACCCGCTTGGTCTAACTCTCGTCTGCTGTATCTTCGACGAAATCAAGCCAAGATGCTGAAACGCTTCTCAACGCAGAAAAATAATATCACCAAACTTGCATTCAACCGAGCAAATCGCAGCAATAACCGTCATCTGTACGGCCGCGGTATGTCAGTCGTGTTCAGGACAATTCCCAGCAAACACATGATCGTATATGATAGCGGATAAGAGTGAAAAGTGGAGGCGATATACGTACATTTTACATGAAGTCAAATGGACGCATGTACGTATATCGCCTCCACGTTGTACATATATCCGCTATCATATACGATTTTCTGTTTGCTGGGTTTACGGAGACATCCGAAACAATTCTGGAGTTTCGTCAATTCTAAAAGAAATGAAAACGATCTTCCATTTACTATGCGCTTAGATGATCAATCTGCCTCATCTGTGGAAACCAAGTGCGAACTGTTTGCCACGCATTTTACGAGCGTTTTTCAGACTGCGAACCCGTCCCCATCTGCGGTTGAGGCAGCAACAAGGTCTTTGCCGATGGATGCATTTGACATTGGCATTTTCGATGTTAATCTGGCGATGGTGGAGGATGCACTTAAGGAAATGAAATCGTCTGTAACACCTGGTCCGGATGGAATTCTTGCGTGCATATTGAAAAATTGCAGTAGCATGCTAGCCATATTCAACCTCTCCCTTCGAACTTAGCATTTTTCGAACGCTTGGAAGATGTCATACATGCAGCCAATCTTCAAGAAAGGCAGTAAAGGGGTTGTGTCAAATTACCGTGGAATAACTTCTCTACCTGCTGGATCAAAATGCTTTGAAATCATCATTAATGCCGTTATGTTCCAGGCCTGCAAATCATACATTTCGATATCTCAGCATGGATTCTGTCCGCAGCGTTCCGCCATAACAAACCTGTGTGAATACTCGTCATTCTGTATTAAGGAAATGGATCAAGAAGGACAAGTCGCCAGTATTTACACTGACATAAAGGCTGCTTTCGACACAGTTAACCATGATATTCTGTTAGCCAAGCTTGAGCGATTAGGAGTATCTTCGAGAAAGTGTAGGTGGTTAAGATCGTACTTAACTGATCGCCATGTGTTCGTGAAAATAGCACCAGCCATATCTGCACCATTCACTCCTCGATGTGGAGTACCGCAAGGAAGCAACTTGGGACCGATGTTGTTCGCATTGTTTTTCAATGATGTGCCCCACGTCCTTGAAAACTGCTGTCTGGTGTTCTACGCAGATGATTTAAAATCGTTAAGAGCACCGATGACTGTATTCCTTTACAACAACAGCCTGATGTATTTATCAGTTGGTGTGAACTGAATCGTCTCTCTGTCAGTGTGTCCAAATGTTGTGTCATATCCTTTCGGAGAACGAAAAATCCTATCATACATAACTAAAGGGCGAACACGAAATTATTGCGACACCCAAAATGTCATGCCAATTTTCTTATAATGTTTAGAATCAAACCAAAATTTTAGGGTAGTTTTATACATATATTTACTTCAAAAATCAAAAGAAAAGTTAATCGATGGAGCCTTGAGTGTAAAATTGAACGCATTTTTGCTTGATCAAAGTCTTTACAGTGTCATCCGGTACTAGTTTCTCAGTTTTTTTTTCCATTTGCTTAACATGTCCTTCTCGTCTTTGACTGTCTTCTTGCTCTTCCGAAGTTCCCGCTTCATCATTGCCCAGTACTGCTCCACCGGGCGCAGCTCCGGACAGTTTGGCGGATTTATGTCCTTTGGAACAAAATGGACAGAATTGGCCTCATACCACTCCCGGACACTTTTAGAATAGTGGCATGATGCCAAATCTGGCCAAAATAGCGGAGCTTCGTCGTGCTGCTGCAAAAACGGCAAAAGGCGCTTCTCGAGGCACTCAGATTTGTAGATCTCGCCATTTACTATGCCCTTTGTCACGAAAGGCTCACTCCTCAGTCCGCAAGAGCAGATGGCCTGCCAAATGAGATATTTGGAGGCGAACTTCGACATTTTCTTCTTCTTAAATTTGTCGTCCACATAGAACTTGCTCTTGCCGGTGAAAAATTCCAACCCCGGAATTTGCTTAAAATCGGCTTTTATATACGTTTCGTCGTCCATCACACAGCAGCCATATTTTGTCAGCATCTTCTCGTAGAGCTTCCGTGCCCGAGTTTTAGCCGTCGATTGTTGCCGCTCATTGCGGTTTGGGAAGTTCTGTACCTTGTATGTATGTAGTCCAGCTCTCTTCTTTGCATTCTGGACGTAGCTCTGCGACATGCCGATCTTTTTAGCCAAATCACGGCTTGAGACGTTGGGATTTGCTTTAATCATCCGCTTCACCTTTCCCTCCGTCTTTTTGTTCTCCGGTCCCGGTTTTCTTCCAGCTCCTTTGCCGTGGTCCAACGTCAACCGCTCCTGGAACTGCTTCAACACTCTGGAGACGGTTGAATGGTGAATGTTCAACATTTTTCCCAACTGCCGGTGCGACAGGTCAGGAAATTCCAGGTGTTTGGAAAGAATTTGTTCTCTCGACTCGCGTTGGTTCACCTCCATTTTCGTTGAATCGAAAAACACGACTTCGAGTTTGACAGCATGTAAACAATACACATCAATGAGAAAGTGTGCAAAATTTGGTTGATTTTTACCCAATGGTAAAAAAGTTATGCCCTGTTGAATGTGTCGCAATAATTTCGTGTTCGCCCTTTATGCTCTAAATGGCACTGTACTAAATCGAGTTGATAAATGTCAAAGATTTGGGTGTGATGCTGGATTATCAATTCACATTCAAAATGCACTATTTGGAAATAGTAGATCGAGCAAATTGCCAAATTGGATTTTTTTTTTCAAGATATCAAGTGAGTTTGACGACCCTCGCTGTTTGCGATCCTTGTATTGCTCGTTAGTCAGATCTATTTTGGAGTTTGATTCTGCCGTTTGGTCACCGTATGATGCAGTGTGGATTCCACGAATCGAGTCAGTACACCGTACATTTGTAAGGTGTGCTCAGCGTATTCTACCGTCGTCTGATCCATCATGGCTACCACTTTACGAACATCGCTGTGCTCTACCTGGTATTGAACCGCTAGTGGATAGACGCAAGTTCAACCAAGCCATCTTCTGTGCCAAGATTTTACATTCCAAAGTAGACTGCCCTGCATTGCTCAATCAGCTATTGCGCCATCCACCGAGGCGAACACAGTACGGATTAAACAATCCTGTCGATTCGATAAGTCCAAGGTTCCAGGAAAACTATAGTCTGTTCGTCTTCAACATCTCTACTAACGTGTTTCGAAACCGCCTACGGAATCGATATGACTGATTGTTTCTATTTTATTTTAAATTTATTTACTATATTTGGGCAGTGTGTAATTCTTGTTTAGTTTAGTTTTATTCATTAAGACCTTGCCGTCGGATGGATGTATACAATAAATACAAATACAAATCGAAAGAAGGACTAACAAATCATTTCGTTGTTTTTTGCAACGAAACCGATTTGTACTTTTTGAGAAGCTACCTTCGTATTAAATGCCACAAGCGGAATTATCGAAAGCACGAAGCATTTTTTGACACAGAAAGAACATTCGTTCATTGTACGAAAACAGTACAAGGAGCTACGAATATTTCGTTGCCAATAAAAAAGAAACGTCTCTCTGGTGGTTGCATTAATAACTAACAGATCAACTATATCGACTCTAAATGTAATTGAAAAAAAAAAGCGCAACCTCGAGGATTTGTTCGGCGTTTTTTTTTTTATGTTTGCTGTTATTGAACACGCAGATGATCTCACTAGGCCATGTCGGCTCGTAAGAAGTTACTTGATTAATGAGTATGAGGTTCCAACTCTCGACAACGCTTTTTTTTTTTTTATTTTTTATTTTCCCCCCCCCCCCCCCCCCCCCCACCCCAAAAATAATATTAAAAAAAAAAAACAACGAGAGGCTCTTTCACGCAATATATTTTCTTCTTTCAAAAAAAAAAGTGTTAAAATAATATTATAACATAACACAAAAAATAAATAATTTACACACACTTCAACACAAATTTTTTTTTACAAAAAAAAAACGAAAAAAAATAAAAAAAAAAAAATTTAGCAAAAAAAAAAAACTTCTTCTTTACAACGGTGCGGCCCCCCACAAAAAAAACAAAATTATCATAAAAAACACAAAAAATTTTTCTCACCAAAAAAAAAAAAAAATAGTTTTGTTTTCCCCCCCCTATCTCAAAACAAAAAAAAAATTTTCAGTATACTGAGCAGTTGAAGGTCACTACAACAACGTTATTTCTGTAATAATTATTATCGAACTATGCTGACGTTAGATCGAACAGATTGTGGTAGATATAGTAACTGAATGACAATTTTGATAATTATAGTAGTAGTAATAGTGGTTGAATGTTTGTAAATTTATTAGAATTATTATGTTTGCTTTATTTAGAGTAATTGTCCATAAACGTGTATTTAACTCGTACGAACGATATTTACATAGAAGCGTGTACAAAGAAAAATCGAAGTAGGTGAATGTGCACAAACGGCTCAGTCATCTGACGGATTTTATAGAGCACAGTTGTGGGTGCTTAATGTTGAGACGATTGATCGAGGCTGGAAACCCCAGATCAGATCACGACAATGGCACAGTCGGTAGTGAAATGTGAATATTAAGATTTTCGTGAGGATGATATCAGTGCAATGGTAAATTAAAAAAAAAGAGAAGTTGGCTGAGAGTGAAAAAAAAAGAATGACTATTAGCAAAAATAACCTCTCCGACGGAAGGGCGGAAGAGGAGAAAATCTCCTCGGTAGGCTCCCTGACAGAAATGGGCAGTGGAGTAGGCCGAGAAGTTAAAAAAAAAAAAAGAATAAAAGCAGACGAGATAAAAAAAAAGGTTAAAGTATAAAATAGCCTCTCCGACGGAAGGGCGGACGTGGAATGTTCCAGTAGGCTCCCTGACAGAAAAGGGCAGATGGAGCCGATGAGACAAAAGTCAACTGAATTTCAGTTAATGAGAGCCAAGTAATGGGTATGAAAACGATAGGAACAGGAATGATGGATCCGCCAACGAATCTTGATTTGCGGAATTTGAATAGGAACTGTTCTGTTTCTGAGAAGTACCCAAAGATGAAAGATTTGTGATTTTTGGTCCAGGCTGGATGCTATTGTGAGAAATGATTGTTGTTGATAATCAATGATTAGATTTTTAACAAAATCTGAGGATTTTGCTAACGCGAACATTTCAGGTTGGAAAAAAAGTTTCTACGTCATTACAAGTAACACTGCCAACACAAAATAGCAGTCTGTTTGCACATAAGTTTGAATCCAGAGCTAAATATAAATATATTTGAGTATACATGAAGTATTTTGAACATAATTCATACAGTTGATGAGAATCTGTTAGACGCATAGAATGGAAGAGAAAGTTGACAGGAAAAGTATGATATTGAAAGGAAAACAAGGAAGCAAAATATTCTGAACATGTTAACGGTAAATTATTCAATGACTTGGAACCACTATAAGTAATCCATTCCACTTAAAACATGTATTCTAGCCAATCTATCTCTATCAACACTAAGCAACCGAAGTCACCATAACTGGAGGTTACGCGAAAGGATTTTACTGACAAGTCGAAAACTGCTATCGGTGTTTTTTTTAGATTGATTTTTTCAGACGTTAGCAACGAAACCTTTATGGGTCATGTTTTTTATAAGGTTGAATTAGATGAGCGTTTCGTGCTTTTCCCGTTTTTATATTTTATGCTGACTACTGCAAAAATATTACAGCATGACAGGTCCATGTTTGACTTTGACAGACAATTTCATGGTTTACAATAATAAATGGTCGGAGTACTTCATTCTATAGTTCAACACTCTGACGACAATATAGCTTGAAATGACGGTTATTGAGAAAATAGCGGTTTTGTTTAGCAAATGATTTTACAAGTTGAACGGCATTTTGGACGTTTATAATCTCGAATAAGCTAAACGTGATAATTCAGTGAACAAAAACTTCCGTTTTTGACTATGCGTCCTTGATATTCACGTTAACGTTTTACTTATGTTAAATTTGATGTCAATGTTATTGATCGTAACACAAAGAAAATGAAGTTGATGATGATAAAGCATTAATGACAATGTTGATACATATTGAGTTATTTAATTGGTTATAATATATCAGAAGCAAATGGCAATATTAACGATGATTAAGAATTAAAATTGACAATGTTTTACCGATTGATTCAAACATTGAAGAAACTCAGATTATAACAGATATAGTATAATCCAAGCGTCCAAGCTCCAAGCAATCCAAGCCGAGACATGTAAATTTGACAACAAAGATAAAACTAATTCCTAGATTTGATAATTAGACTGAGTAAAATCAAGGGGTTCAGGTTCGCTTAGATAATAGATTTATTTTTATTTTGGAGCGTAGAATGCACACATCGTAGACAGAATATTTTGGTGTTGAATAATTTCTTTAAAAAAAAAAGACAGAAGGCAATGCATGTGAATTAATTTGGATGGAAAACATTTTTGTAGATTTCAACTTTATTTTTAATCTGGAGGTTAAGGATATATATTGGATGTTTTGGACTGGCAAAAAAAGCCCACAGGGAAACAACTGTGGAGACGCATCAAAGAACGGTTATTATGGAGCATCAAGCAAGATTCCGTTGGAAATATAAAGCCAAGTAGCTTTACCCTAAACTTGATTCACTCTAAGATTTCAAATTATTTATTTATATATTGTTAATTGGTGAGGTAAACTTTTAAATTCGACGGTTAATATCGGTGATATTGTAAATGTTAATGGCAATTTTGAGATTATTGAAGCTGTTGGATATGTTGAGACTTTTTCAGTATTGGAGTTGTCGTTGCTGAAATCAATATCATCTGCTGGTCTACTTGAAGTGGTGAGCTTATATGAACGTTGAAATAGTTAGATTTTTGATTGCCGATTCAAATGTGGATATCATATCTATATTGGAAATAATTGAAAAATTGAAATTAATTCAAATTTTTGGCATCAAAGCTTTTATTATGTAGCTCCTAATAACGTTATATGGTTTAAGATATCATTTTTTTTTCCATTTACGTAGGTGAGAATATTGGCGTTGGTAAAAAAATTTAATTAATATTTTATCCATAAGAATATTGAAAGATAGTTGATTGACTGTCTTATTTAATTTGTTTGGTGGTATTAATAATTGTTTTTATTTATTTCTGTTCTTGATTAAGATGTTGACGATTAAATAGAAATGATAATGATACGCGAAGAAATTATTCTTGAAAATTAAAGATATTTTAAAGTTGACAGCTTGATTTTGTAGATAATAGTTGCATCAATTGCGGATAGTTGAACCATTTTTTTTTTATTGTCAAATATTATGCTGCTCTGATTCAGTTCTATTAATAATTAGTTTTTAAATATTCTATTCCCCAAAACATTTGCACAGTTTAGAGTAGAGGAGCGGAAGGATGTGGTAGATATAGTAACTGAATGACAATTTTGATAATTATAGTGGTAGTAATAGTGGTTGAATGTTTGTAAATTTATTAGAATTATTATGTTTGCTTTATTTAGAGTAATTGTCCATAAACGTGTATTTAACTCGTACGAACGATATTTACATAGAAGCGTGTACAAAGAAAAATCGAAGTAGGTGAATGTGCACAAACGGTTCAGTCATCTGACGGATTTTATAGAGCACAGTTGTGGGTGCTTAATGTTGAGACGATTGATCGAGGCTGGAAACCGAAGATCAAATCACGACACAGATCACTGTTAAAGTTGAAGCTGAAAAACCTTCCCGTTAGGACAGAGAGCCCCAATTTCATAATGCCACTAAATTCTCTTGTAGTAATTCTCATATGATCTTCAAAAGAGTAGATAAATAGTATAATTCAACTGGGCAAATAATTGATCGAAAAGTAAGCATTCAATTTCATGTTATAGCTATGTTCCTGTCACAATGTTTTCATTGAATAATCTGTCTATCTGCAATGTTTAACGTATCATGTAAAGCTTCTAAAATAGCCATCATTTAAAAGATTTGCATAGCCGGCCATGATAGGGAACGCCAATCATTTCATGTGAACGTAAAAATTCAGAATAGAAAACCACAAAATCGCTCCGGCACACATGCAAACAACATCGTCCTACCTTGTCGATCCGCCCGGGATCCGTTCGGATGGAGCGTCTCTTTCGACTCCAGCGCCGGTGGTTTTGGCTGTTTGTCACCCTCCACACTTTCCTCGTTGCTCTTCCAGTATACATGTGCTATCGTTGCGACGCACTGCAAAGTGAAAACAGAAAGAGCACAGGAATTGCGTCATTATAAGCATTTTCACATCATTCCGAACCGCTGCTGCCTGGCTAGAGATTGATGCTGTTACTGGGAAAGCCATGGCTTAGCAAGCATGTAGTCGATAGTGCACTTACTTTCAGCTTCATATCACCGCGTTTGAAATGCCGCAGCCTCACTCGGAACTCTAACCCTAAAATGGTAGCCGCTAGGCCTTCTCTCCCGGTTATCACAGAGTCGTAACGGCGCAGAGCATTTGCTTCAGCCACCTCCCCGTTGATAAACCACGTCAGCTTGGCAGCTGGCTTGGACCGACCCGAGGTGCAGTTGACCCGGACAGTATCACCGATTTGATAGCGGGGCCTACCACCGGTGATTTTTGGATCCGTGTCTGGCAGTGCTTTGAAAGGAAAAGAACGAAAATTGACTATGAATTCCACGCACTGTTGCGTTGCTGACCCCGGTCATGAATGCTGCCGGAGGATGCATGATTCGCCAGAATGCCCGTGGTGTTTTCAAAGCCGGTGATCCACGATGACTAGCACTTTAAATTTAGGATGTTCATTTGTAGTATCGTCACACCCCGGCTCTCAAAACCCATTTATTTTATATACTCTAGAGTTGCACTTACCGACCACCACCATGTCGCCGTGGCTGGAGACGGTCTGAAACGAGGGCGCCTCCGCTGACACCTCACAGCGATATCGCCCGGACGAAGCTAGTGTCACGTTGTTTAGAGCTATCTGGTTTGCAGTCGAATTTAGTAGCTGTGAATGTAAAGCAATCCGGTGAGGTTCATGAAAAAAGCTCTTCTTCTTTGATATTTAAGTTCAAAGGAAATGGGAAAATACACAAACGCGGAGAAAATACTCACATCAACTGACACCCCGGTCAGGAGAAAAAGCTGAGCAGGAGGATTATCTCTAGGAACAAATCTGAAGAACTCGTTGCCGTCTTTGTACCATTTGACAGAGTACAGTTGTTCGCCGTTCAGGTCATAGTGACATTCGAGCTGGACGGTGCTGTTTTTGGTCACGTGGTTCGGGATCCGGACTTCCGTCAGTCGCAGGCAGAAGCAGATATCTGGAGCAGAACGGATGGGATGGATGGAGAAATTTGAGAATCGTTTGAAGCTTGCTGTCGACTTACGATGAAACGTGAGAGATGATACTATTGTATTAAATGTGCCGGGCCAACGTGGCACTCGGGTTCTCGGTAACCATTCATTTACTTTGAAACAAGAGACTTTTAGTTTGTGTATTGCTGTGGAGTTTATTGTGGTGTTATACTTCTGTGGGAGTTGGTCTCGCCCATGGTTCAGAAATTGATGTCATAAATTACTAGCATTGATTGAACGGTAGTATACCGAAATGAAAATAGTACTTCAAATTAACAAGTTGGTATAGGCATGGTATTATTAATCCAGAGACGAGAGGTTCAATTCTTCGTCCGAAAAGAATTTCAGAGCTTGGGAGCGTCTTCGCTTTGCATACGTAAAAAGCCTTAGAGAAGAAGAACTCGGATGAAGATATAAACATTATGCTCTGAAGATAGAGTTATTTTACAGTCTACTGATAGAACGATTCACTCCTAATAAAATTCATCTTACAAATAAACCAATAACACACTTGTTAACAAAATACGGTGCACAGTCCCATTCGTTCTAGGGACCAATCATAAATCGTTTTTTGTGATATTGACCCCCGAGACCACCATAGCCAACCAAACCAAATATTTATTTAATCGTACAAGGCAGTTTAAAGTTTATTAATGTTAGTTTTTTTTTGTTTAATTTTTAGGTGGCATGTTTTCGTTTGCGAATTTTAGTATTATTGAAGTGCCTAAATATGGGATTTTCGTTTCAAGTTGCTCACCATGTGCATAATAATATTCATAATATGGAGTTTTGGATAACAGACCTGCTTAAACGGTGGATACATCACCACGCATTCAGGTCACAGCAGGTCTGTTATCCAAAACTCCATATTATGAATATTATTATGCACATGGTGAGCAACTTGAAATGAAAATCCCATAATAAGGTGCTTCAATAATACGAAAATTAGCAAACAAAAACACGCCACCTAAAAAAATGAAAAAAAAAAAAACTATCATTAATAAACTCTAAACTTCCTTGTATGAGTGAATTAAGGGGTGAATTATTGACAGTATTACCGTTGTTCAGTTTGCAGTCTTTGGTTCTGTGGAAAGATTACACTGTGCTACAAAAAAAAAAGTGAAGGAACTTTCAAAGTGACATAGTAGAGATTGTATATCTGGTCAATTTTAACACATAACCGTGTTCAACATATTTGTAACACCCTAAAAATATTTATTTATTGTTAAAAAACTGTTTTTCGGAACTTTTTTCCGCACAAAATTTCCTACATGGGCATTTTTCAACCGATTTCAAAATTTCCGGCGTTTTTGAATAGCTTTTTATTGTGGTTTTAAGATAAAAATTTATTTCCGTTTGTTTTGAACGAGAAGGAAAAAATATTTACGAAAAAATCGGAAATTTTGTTTTTTTTTCGTGTTTTTTCGATTTTGACGCCATTTTTTTGGTACAACTCATTAAAGTTGCCTAATGTAGAACACATATTGTTGTGGTCTAATCAGTTCTGAATAAAACAATGTATATTTCCTAGGGGTGAGACAGACCTACTCTGAGTTACTTTGATGCACTGTGTTACTCGCGAGCAACTCGATATGCCTCGAAATTTAACCGTTGTTTTTGAATTTTTTTGCTTTTTTTACTCCCTTTTGAATATACACTTCATAACGTCAGTTCTATTTGTAAACAATAAAAGCTAAAGACATAAACAGTAAGTAGCTTCTGAACCTTTATTCTTAGTTTTTTTTGTATGATTTTACGTGCTTAACTAATGTATTTTAATTTCGCTAATCGTCGTAGAGGTGAAAAAAAAAAACAATAAATACTTCACCGGTGTCTCCAATAGTGAAAGTGCCAGGTGAACCCAAGGAGAAATGTAAAGTGCAAAAGAAGCGGTTGATTGCTACACAACTAATTAAGCAATCGCAAAACAGACACCTGGTTCTACTTGGAGAAAATATAATAACCTTCGAGACCGACGCTGGCACTCACCCTACTTTGATCCAAACATGGAACGCACAGAAAAATTCAGAAACATACAGAAAATTCCAGTATGAATTAATTTCAGTTAGATTATCTTTTATAAGACAGTTAGTGCTCGATTTGCAAGTGGCATAAGATTGTATAAATTGTGAATCTGCGGATTTTAAGACTGTAAAAACCGTCTAATAGAAAGTCTCTAATACTCTCATCATTTGTCAACATCTGGAACAAAATGTAGATATATGTTTTACATCAAGGATCAAAAACAAATTATTGCTGGTAGATACCAACAACATTATTGCTATACTAGTTAAAACATGGAATCAAACACTAGCGATAATCGATTCAACAATGTCGGAAGCACGTAAACTATAAAGCGAAAAATTTGAAACTAATAAATTTGCTAATAAATGGTATCATATTTGAAAATATCAAATAAATTCTTTTTGCGAAACCGCCTCAATCTATCATTTGACAATCGATACCTGCCGGCAGCCATCATCCATAGTAGAGTAGCTTTTTTAACCGTTTTAGCTTGCCCATTTAAATTTCGAATTTTAAATGAGTATTTGCATCCAAATGTGCTACTTTTAAGGTTGAGGCTGCTACTGCAGTTTGGAAATAGTTTAACAGCATCATATATAGGTTCTTCTGATCCGTTACTTTCTGTTTCAATATTTTCAACAGTGATGAATTCAGTTTCTTTCGGTAGTTCTGTTTCTGACTTAAGGCAATCCTCTCCCAAATGTGGATCAACATGGCAATTCACGAATTCTACTTCCATTGGTGGATCCAGTTTATAGGAAATAGCATCCACCAAATCGGCATCCAGCAATCCAACACGCAACAATTCATCGCGAGCCGTGCATTGTGCTTTTTCTACGGCTTTTATGATCTCTTCGTCCGATGGTAAAGATTGTGACGTCATTGTTTTTTTTCCTGTAAGGGCCGGTTCATAAACCACGTAGACTCATTTTTGAAAATCTCAGAACCCCCCTCGTAGACTTTTCTCCGTACATTTTTTTTTGAAATTTTGTATGGAGCGTAGACTTTGGTCATACCCCCCCTCCCCCCAAAAAAAGTCTACGTGGTTTATGCATAGCCCCTAATGGTTCATAGTTGGGAAGCTGATCTTTTCTTTGTGTTTGTTTATGATACACGTTTTCATATGAATTCGTTTCAATTTATCAGTTGATTCTCGTATAGAGAAGTTAACTACTGTCTGGTTAGTTGTTCCCATTGAGCGTAGTTGCCGAAATAACTTTTCACAGGGTTGACTTGATAAATTTGATATTATACATTGCTCTGGAGTGCCGCTTCGATTACATTCTTGGACAAATAGAATCAGTCCATGTGCATTCAATTCAAGGCATTGATACGAATTTGGAGTCACATACAGTTTAAGATTGTTGTTGCTAATCTTGGTCGAATTTATCCACGCTCGGACTATAAAGGTAGCGGTCATACAATTGATATAATAAAAAATGTCATTGGGAGGTATGATGAATAACGAAATTCATCAATCTATATAACTGGAAGGCTCGTCGCATACATGCTGCAAGTTTCACAATGGTACAGGTAGTTCTAAATGCTAAATTCTCACCAGATATCATGAATCCGTTCTAGTAGAGGCACATCATCCTCGACCATAGATCTGTACATCATAGCACGGTTCCTGCGCTATCAGGCACGTTGTTGTCAAGAAACATAATCATTGCTGGATTTATCCATTTCAGTGTCGGTACAAATTTCATTTTATCCTTTATATCAATGTCAGATAAGCTTAGACAATGGTTATCTTTGCTATACTATAGAACAAGAGTTTTTAGGTGGTTCTTCGTCAGAATGTAATTCCCTAAAACATATATATTATGAATAACACGCAGAAAAAATATCATAAAAGCAAAAAGAATATTCGAATTTTTTATAACATAAACTCGTTTGTTCTGGCCACAAATGTAAACTAGGTTTATTTTAAACATTTTCTATGTTTGTTGTCATTCTGTAAATTAATATTTCCAACTTTTTACACTCAATGTTATTAGCTCATATTATTATTGTATTCCTTGAGTTCCTCCTTCGTGAACATCTAGAACAGCTCTTCGATTGCTTCCTTGATGGTCATCGTTTGGAGCTAGTATTCCTGCAAGTCCAACAACGAAAAATCAATCGTATGTTACAAAAATCAGACGATATTACCTGTAGATTTTGCTGCGCTCCTTCGCTACCAGATCCGTTTGCATCGTACCGAATGTACGTCCCTGAGGAATCCATGTGCCATAGCTGAAGCTCGACTCTCTATGTCGGCGAACAGGATCGCCACACCAAATAGCCGGCTCATGGCTGAACCGGTATCCTCGCTGTCGCCAAACTGGACATCACCTGCGCAAAAGACTCAACTGACATTCGCTCATTGTATAGTTTACGAATCGGCCATCGTAGCGCGCAAATTTAACCTCGATGCATGATTCAGGTATTTTCCCTGGCATTTTTACTATTAAAATTTTTCTGTTTTAAAATTATCTTTTTCACATCACCTACTATTCCCTCCCCTCTGTGCGTACCCCCCCCCAATCTGTCGCCCCCCCCCCCCTCCTTCTTCGCTCTCACGCCTCCCCCCCCCCCGGTCGTACGCCCCCCGGGGGGCCTCCCCTCCCCTCCCCCCCCCCTTCCCCTTTTTTTTTTTTCGTTTCCGCTCCCCCCACGCCTCAACCCCGTTCCCCCCCTGTTTCCCCTCCCCCCCCCCACCCCCCCTTTCCCCCAATTTTCCTTCCGGCCACCCTTCGTTGTCTCGTACCTCCCTCCCCCCCCCCCACCACCCCCCCCCTCCGCTCCCCAAAACCGTCCCCCCCCCTTCCCCCCCCCCCCTTCCCCCCCCCCCTCCACCCCCCCCTCCCCCCTTTTTTCTGGTCCAATTCCCATCCTCCACTTTTTGACCCCTTCCTTTCTTCTCAAATCCCACTTTTAACTCCCACTTGACACATTCAACTCATTTTTTCCTTTTGCACATTTTTTTCCATACGAAATAAACTCCCCCCAATTCATTCCTTTTTCCCCAAAACTTTTTCCCTCACCAACCAGAAATTATTATTTCCAAAAATGAAGTTTCTCAATCGACATTTTGACTTAATATATTTTCAACGCCTAATCGTTGAATTGAACTGAATTAAAAGCTAGATTATACCTGATTTAACAAATTAAAACCGCGACCGGCAACACAAACAACAACAGCGACTCGGCGAATTTTGATTTGACACGAGAAGCCCACACACGCTGAAAAAAGTTTACCCAAATTTGGTTTAATATGGTTTATTTTCTAAGAAACATGCTTTTCATTCGAATGCAAACAAGTTAATTTATATAAATTATATATTTATATATCATTATATATATTTAATATTTATATATCATTGTTTACATTTGACTTTGAGGCCCTAATCATGGATTACGCGAGACATAAACATGTATGCATTTAAATGAAAAGCATGTTAATTTCGACTATATACCACATGTACCCAAATTTGGGTAAACATTTTCAAACATATGTTGTGTGCTCCTTCTGTCCTCATGAAAAACCAAAATTCGCCGAACACGGGCTCGCATTTGATCCTGAATTATGATAATGTCATCCCGAGAGAGCGTACCGAGTGCGCCATTGGCCGCACGTCCTTCTAAACGTAAAATATTCTTAATGTCCGGAAGCACAACACCAATTTCTTTTCCGATCCTATCCCAGAAATCATCCTACAGGAAATAATTACGTTTACGATTATTTTGATAAGGTAGTGAAATAAAACTTACGATTACATCCATTTTGTTGAACAATTTAATAAAACTTTTTTCTAACCGCAGCAGCAAACTTGGCAGCTAAGCATATGCACAGATATCAGAATAAACAGTAGATGGTCGGTTCTCGTTTCTCAATGTTATTGTAAAAAATGATGTGGAAACGAGAGAGCAAATGACAGTGATCTTGCTCACTGTTAACGTGAGTTACTCGAGGTGCCTCAAAAGCAACTCTGAAATTGCTCGAGATAAAGAGCTGTCTTGCCCCTAGTATATTTCATTTAAATATAATGAAAAAGTTCAAAGTTACGACGCTTTTCCCAAAAGAAAAAAAATCAACGTTGAGAGCGCTCCGGAGTAACAATGTATACAGGAAAGGAATAAGCAAAATGGGAGGGCCATTCGCACTTTCAATGAAAAATTTACATTCCGGATTATATTTTTAATGATTTTATAACATACTATTTCTCTTGTTTTTTAAATCTTGTCTCTTCAAATTTGCACTCAAAGCAGAACGACAGTGAATATTCGGATAGATTTAAGTTAAAAATGTTTGCTTGATCTTCTGCGTTTATAAGACGAGTCATCGGTTTCACGTTTCAGTGACCAGCAGTAGTTAGCTATCATCCTAACTTGGTTCTTTCCTGTAAACCTTTTTTCAATCCTTGATACTTCTTGGTGGAATCGTTCACCTTGTTCGTCGCTGAATTGACCGAGATTGTCTGGGAAAAAATCTAAATGAGAATGCAAAAAATGAATTTTTATTGACATGTTGCATCCCATCTCTCCATAGGCTTCCAAAAACTCATGGACCACCTCAACGTAATTCGAGCTTCTGACGTTTCCAAGAAAGTGTTGGCACAAAGAAATAAAACTAAGCCATGCTCTTTTCCCTACTTGGTTCAGTTTCTTTACAAAGTCCTTATCAGTCATAAGCTTACGAATCTGCGGTCCAACGAAAATGCCTGTAATTCATAATAATCAGAACATTAAAATACATTGGGATGATTTTTTTTTCGAAGAATGTGTTGTGTTGTGAAATTTTTATAAGTACCTTCTTTAATCTTAGCGTCACTTAATTTGGAGAATACAAGTTTCAGGTGTAGAAAAGCCTCGCTGTTCTTGTCGAGTCGTTTGACAAACTGTTTCATGTATCCCAATTTCAAGTGTAATGGCGGCAAAATAATATCATCAGTCTTCACTAATGGAATGTTAAGGACATTCTTTTTGCCTATTTGAATCATCTTTCGCGGTGGCCAGTTGTTACACTTGTAATGATTTTTTGCACGACTGTCCCATTCACAAAAATAACATGGATATTTAGTGTAGCCTCCCTGCATTCCAAGCAAAATTGTCAGGACTTTGAGGTCCGAGACAATCTGCCAGCGAAATTTATTGTAATTTATCAATCGTAGAATTTTTTCCATCGTTTGATACGTCTCTTTCATATCAGTAGCGTATGCTACTGGAACTGATGGCAATTCATTTTTGTTGTGCAGCAATACTGCTTTCAGACCTATGATGATAGTAATTTGAAAACGAATTTCAAAATTTTACTCTAACTTCGTTTTCATAAACTCGTAACACATTAAATACTCACTTTTGCAAGAACCGTCTAGAAATAATCGCCAATCTTGTGGACAGTGCTTGTGGTCGAGTGCATCAAACAATGTATCCACTTCAACGCAATACACCAGGTTGTTATCGGTATCATCAAATTCAAAAATTTGTTCGAACGACTTGTTACTTTGAAGTCACTGTCTACTATATTCCACTGCTTCAATCTGGAGGCCAGAATCTCTGTTTGTCTTAAAGACAGTTCCAAATCGCGCATAAGATCACGATAATCCTGATTTGACACGAAATGTCGTTCGGCTCCTATTGCTCCGGTTGGAATATAAGGTTCATCATTTCCCTCATCGGTAGGTTCGTTGCTTGATTCAGGAAAATTTGCAGGATTTTTGCCTGTAGTTGACTGATCTTGTTCTCCCCTTGCGACAGGTTTCGATACAGTCAACACATCCGCATATTTTATGAGGTGGCTAGTTTTATGGTGGTGACCAGTGATTTGTGTTTGGTAGAAGTAGCAATCCTCCGGCTTGTGATATATTTGTTAATGCCAAACCATGGGAGTCACGAATGGCAAACGCAGGTCATCACATTTACCGGTTTTCCATTTTTTTAATGTGGTACAGCACACCGAATAAATATATTCGGGTTCATACCAAGCACTTTCCACGTATGAGCAAAGAGGTTGAAAGCTTCGACCACAGTTTTATTTGTTCTTAACTCAAATCGATGATTCTTGTCAACCAAAAAACCGCACACGTAACAAAAGTTGTTGCGCTTATCACACATCTTGCCTTTTTCTTCGAGACACAATTCTTCACGTGTTCACTAATGCGATGAAACTGGACGAATTTCCTCCGTCGTTGTTTACTGTAACACCTTCCGGGGGAAATAACGGCATGGTGTTACGTGCTGATCTTTTAGACAGCATTTATGGCCAAAACACGATGTTTGCGCAAAACGGAACGGTAACGGCAAGTTTGACAGTTGTCGGAAAAGCGTCGTAACTTTGACAATTCTCATTATTTTTGGATGAAATTTACCTTGTTTTATTCAAAATTAATGCGACAACAACGATATGTATCCTACATTACGCAATTTTAATGAGTTGTGCCAAAAAATGGCGTCAAAATCGAAAAAACATCAAAAAAAGGCCAAAAAGTCAGATTTTTACGTAAATATTTTTTCTTTCTCGTTCAAATTAAACGGAGATATATTTTTTTCTAAAAGCAACAATAAAAAGCTATTCAAAATCGCCAAAAATTTTGAAATTGGTTGAAAAATGCGCGTGTACGAATTTTTATGCGCAAAAAAGTACCAAAAAATGGTTTTTTAACAATAAATATTTTTTTTAGGGTGTTACAAACATTTCGAACACGGTTTTGTGTTATGTTCGACCAGATAAACTATCTCTACTATGTCACTTCAAAAGTTCCGAATCACTGTTACACTGTGTTATCATTAATTTGGTAAATGCTATAGGTATTATATACGCGTCAATCAACTGTTGCAACTTGCGGCTCCCATTTTTTGCGATCACACATACTAAAAAAATGTTTGCAGGATAATTTTGTCCATAATGCTACTGCAAAACGTTAAACACTCAAACACAGACATTACCAAACTTAAATCTAATATGATTGTTTCATACCTCGACACTTCTGCTTCAAACCCTTACGTATGTTATGCATTTTTTTATCCTTTAAATAAAATGAACAGATCATGTTGGAGTGAGTTCTCGAAATACCATACCACAATGAAGTAGTGTTGACATTATTGATAGAAAATTACTGAATATACGCTTAGTTGGATAATTAGAACGGTCAAATATGAATGTGAATGTGTCATATGATTTGATTCTGCTGTAGTGACGTTCAACGTCGTTCTACCGTTTGTTTTCTGCAAAGTAGACGACCGTCAAACAGAGCAGTAGGCTGTGCTGCTGAAAAAGTTTGACGTGTATTTATTTCGCTGTGGTTTCATGATGAAAGAAAAACTAAAGGTAATTGAAAAAAATCAAAGATTTTCGCAATAAATAAAGAATTGTAGTTTAAACTCGAGGTTGTGTGTCATCTTTGAAGACGAGATTCCGGCAATCAATCAAGCAAACGTGTGGTAGAAGGAGTTTCGTGTTCATTGAGAGGACATTACTCTGGGTAGTCTAGGTCTGGTCTTGGAGACAGCACCTCACTTTTGGTAAGAGTGACATTTTATTTTCGAGTTTGTGTGTGGTCTTTGCTAATTATAAGTCATTGTTAATGGGCGGACAACGGATTTATGAATGGTCTATGAGCTCAGCTCGTTTGTTTTGTGTACGCTTTATTTGTGGTGAAGTCTTTTGAAATGTAGCTACGCTCATCATAATAAAAACTATAAGGGACAGCCCAATTGGGTTGTACGCAAAGTTGACGTAGGCCTACGTAGCAATGTGTAATGAATTTTATTATTATTATTTTTATTGCCTGTATTAGAATAGAGGCTGTATTGATCGATTGGATCAAGACTTCTTATTTAGCATTTCAAGCTTATTGGTTTCACAATTTGCTTATTGCTTGCTCTCAACTTAGTATTCTAAATGCACTTCCACAGTAATTAATTGAGAGTTTTCGATGTCAGGTACCATTTTTGCATTAATATGATTGTGTGGCAAGTACAACCATACTCTATGCCCAGGGAGTCGAGAAATTTTCCTCAACGAAAAATTCCTAGACCAGACCGGGAATCGAACCCAGTCACCTCCAGCATGGTGTTGTTTTGCAGCTGCGCCTTTACCGACTGAGCTAAAGGAGGACCCACTGGATCAAGAAACCTTGCCGAAAATCAGTGTATAACATACGGCCGGTTTATGTAGACAAAGTTAAACCGTTTGATGCATTGTCTGGTTCAACGTTCGTTTCGTAGAGCAACATTAAAACGTAGGTGCTGTTCTAATGGGACGATGGATCGGCATAGATAAGTAAGTATGTTAGAAAATTCTATGATTTGCACTTTACAAATCTTTTGGCGGTGCTAGACTGCATTTAAATGTTGGTATGATGAAAAGGTTACGGCTGTGCTGGCAGTGGTGATTGTGTTGATATGATCGATTAGCTGGAGACCATTATCTTTATCGCGTTATAGATTGTTGAAAGTCTGTTCGGGAATTCAAAGTCAATTATTAATGATATTGACTTGACAGTTCCCACTGATTGAAGCAACAATCTCAAAAATCTATCGAGAAATGATAAAGTTATTAGCGTTCAAAATTTTTCAAAATTTTCGTATTGTCCCCTTTTTTCAAATTTTCATTTGACCTCTACCCTAGCCGATGGACGTAGTCTAGGTCAAAATAGCGTGGGTGTTCGTAGACCAGCATTAGAAAGTAAGTATGTGAGAAAATTCTATTGTACACTCTTTAGAAATCATTTGGTGGCTCTGAAAAGGGCCGAGTGGTTTGAATGATGATACGGACACGGTCGTATTTGCTACGATGGTTGGGAGGGTCCTAATCTTTATGACCTGAAAGATAGTTGAGAACCTGTGCGAAATATGAATTTTATATACAAGTACATACAAGGTTTCTTTAAAAAATATGTAACTGTATAAAAATCTATAGGGTATGTGTCCCTTGACTCAGCCTAATATGCAATAATCGATTACATTTTTTGCTATAACTCGTAAACTATTTGAGCTGGAAGCGATATTTAACTAGTTATACACATGCTTAGGTATGTTCAATATGCCATTTGGTAGTATGTATCACGAAAAGTTACACAACTCATTTTATAAAGTCAGAGACTTTCGAGGGTTATGGTTGTAATGTCGGTCTATAAGCGCCAAATTGGGTCTATTCATGGATGCAAGTTCGTCCCATTCGACAGATTTGTTATTAAATGTTGTCTTCGTACGATTTTTTTTTATGATTTTCTGATTCAATGCGTTTTCAACTGTATTCACTCTACCCAACAAACAATTTCATAAATCAAACTATACTAAAACTGCTAAGAAACACTTAAGTGATTTTCACATATGATTTAGCGACCATTTGATAATCAAAACATTATAATTCACTCTACACAGATTTTGTTCCTTTAGTTTGTGTTAAGATGAGCCATATGGAAAACTTTCAATCGAAACTCAGACATTTATATTGTAAATTTTACCAATAACGACACTTTTACTACGCTTTCCATATAACAGGCCATAGTTGGAAACTTGGAAAAAAAAAAACGTTCCTAACATTGGGTCTATGGTTTTCTTGTTAAATCATTGTCATTTTGCCTATGTGACCTGTTAGTTCATAACGTGTGACTATTTGCTGTACATCTTGGCTGTATTATTCGGTTTATAAATTCAATTTCTGCAAATTAAGATCATTCGAAGATCGTGTAGATAATCTGTTCCGCTTAACCAGTAAAGTCATATTGTCTAAAAAGTTGAGGAATTCGATAATTACGCGGAAGTGAGCAACTATTAATTGATCAATAATGTCTCAACTGCTTTGAAATAAATCGGTCATCCTGATAGGAATATAATTTTGTTGATTATCGGCGAATTAATGACATTTTTTGGAACATAGGCCGAATGAAGGAGCTAGGCTGACATTACATCCCGTTACCCTATGTTAATTGGTCATCAATTTAAACGTTAATTTTTTTGCAGGAATTCAATAAACCCTTAAGAACTTCTCCAAATGTTTGAAAGTCGACTTTGAACTCATGCTATTATTTAAAATAGCTTAAAGATTTATTCGCTCCGATTGCTGCTCTGACCTTTTGCAGCCATATTCTGCGACATTTCACTTTTTCTTTCAAACACTTTCTCAAAACTATTTGACTCTTATTGCAAGGTAGGGACTCTATTCAACGCATTGAAACGAACAGAAACCTTTTCAAGCGCTGATTGGATTTTGAATAGAACATTACCAACATTGAACAACTTGTTATAATAAAATTATGTCAGTAATAGGGAAATCATAACATGCCAGCAACCAGTGGGCTGCGATTGCAAAAGGCAAATAAACTTTAAACGACCCTGATTTATTTTTATACCGAAACATGATTTTAAGAAATATTTGGTATTTATCGAACAGAAATTGTGCGAAGTTCAGGATCGGCCAGGATTTACGAGTCAGGTAGGTGTCATGCGAATACAATGACCAAACTCTTATAATAATTCAGTATAACACTCTTTCAAAATCAGAATAGTAGCCCTGAAGAGATCTTTTAGTGTGAAATACATCATATAATAGTTCTTGACATTCTGTCGAAATTTGGGAACCAGGGCGAAAAATGCCGTTCTGCCTGTAAAGACATAGTGATTGCGGATTTTTAACACTCAACGTTTCGTCTTATTTACATCATCTACATATATATCGATATCATCATCAAATACATTTATATCATCTACATATATATCGATATGTTTCGTCCAGGGTTTGACCAGGCCCTACGTTGTGATTTTATTTTGAGACACGATGCTGACAAACGAAAACAACGGACTCCTTTTCGATGATAATATATTACCACCGAGAGGCAGTGTGCCAGCTCGGTGGGTACTTTCAATTTATTACAATTACAGAACACCACTAAACTATATGGGGCGATGTGTCCCTTTTATAGGGGACACGAAGTACGGATAGTGCCGTGCGCACCCCATCATTACAATGGTGCATGGATAGATACGGCGCGCCGACAGTGATGTTTCACGCTGCCCACTTGAGCTACAATAATAGCAGCGAGTGGATAGTCATGAAGAAAACGAATATTTTGTTGGCTCAGGAAGTACTAGCACACCGGTCCCAAACTCGGTTCCAAGCTTAATGGTTCGCCCCTTAGATCGTAACCCACACCAATACACTCTCAAATATTCTGTAAAAATAACATAGCGAATCAAAACAAAGCCAAATATACTTGTACCAAAAGGTACTAAAAAGCGTAAGATTGCATGACAAGGTGCAGACTGCAAGGTGTACTTCTACAATAGTGAACCAATTTCAAATCACTAGTTGCACATTGACTGTTGATAATAGCATCAGGCTGTTTGCCTACTAGCCGCTCTCAAATGGGTGGAAACAGCACACGCTCCTGGGGTGACGCGTGTTTGGTGCTATCCACACAACAGCAAGCACGCTGTGTGCTGTTTGAGATCGAACACGATATGATCTACAAATATATCAATATCATGACCATATACATCTATATATTTATCTAAATCATCTACATATATATCTATACATATACATGTACATCATATCGTGATATGACTACCAACTGGATCATACATGTTTCCCTCCAAATTTGATAAATTTGCCACGAACTAGCATAGCAAACGGCTGCATTAAAAATGGCTGTCCAGCCAGCCACTCGCTAGCGACAGCCGCTGCTATTCTGCCCTGATTGCACGCCCGCGTACCCTCCTTCAGGGTACTGGCAACCGCCAGCTGCCAGGGGAGCTGCTGGCCCATTGCCGCTCTGCACAGCTCCATGGCTGCCGAGCAGATGAAGAAAATTCGAAGGTGTCCCCTTTTTTTATATCGTGCACTTTTACATGTGAGATGTTCCTTACTTAAATATGAAGTCTGTGATAGGAATGTATTGTGCATTTAAGTAAATTTACTCTGAAAAATCGGCATTATAAGACATCACCTTATATTTGCGTTAATTTCAATAGTTGAATGTTAAAAATCAATAGTTTTAAATATTGAAATCGAAGCGTAGAAAATGTCCCGATCGATTGGTGCAAACATTTCGGCAAACGGGGACAGAATCGAGAGCATACCTTCTCAATGTATGAGTCAGTCATCGAGTTCCATGCCTTGGTAAGGGAAGCTTTCAGGGCGCCAACACTGGGGTGAGAACGTTCACAGGCCTGAGGCCAAATGTTCTTTTGCCAAAATTCCATGTTTTCCTTCAGCCACGTTTGAGTCCTTTTTGAGGTATGACACGGTGCTCCGTCCTGTTGGAAAATGACGTTTTGGTGTGCTCCAAAGTTGGCTTTTATCCATGGCAGAACGTGGTCCTTCAAAGTGTTCATGTAAACCTCGGTATTAGCTTATAATCCAGCTTTGATAAATACTGGAGGCATTTTCAAGCCATTGGACGCAACTGCCCCGAAAACTATGACTCCGGCCGAATGTTTCGTTTTAAACTTAAATTTCACGTTCTCTGGAACATCCTCAATTATCTTCGGCGAAATAAACCTGTCTGTACGTGTGTTAGAAACGGGATCGATGGTGTACATTTTCTCATCGGAGAATACGATGATGGTATGCTTCTTTTTTAAAGCTGACACCAAACGTTTCGAGCGCTCCAGCCGTAGTTGTTTGATTTGGTCCGTTACAAGGTGGCGCTTTACTCTTGCCCTGGACAAACATTTCAAGTCATCTTTGACCAACCTATGCATGATAGCTTTTGAAATATCGACTTCCGTAGCCAATTTCCGGATCGATCTGATAGGATTTCGCCTCACTTTGTCTCTCACTGATCTGATGACCTTCGGTGTGCGAGCGTACCGTGGACGGCCACTTCCCGGCTTCCGTGGACGTGGTCCATCAAGGAGTGAACGTTGGATACGGTAAACGGTAGCCAGGTGGCATCCCACAATCGTTGCAATTTGTTTTACGGGCTTTTGGGCGAGTAGCAAACTAGTCGCAACCTCCTTTGCGTACAGTTTTCACAACTTTGTTACTCGCGATCCACTGTTTTGTTTATATCGTCTCAGAGTTTCCAGTCAGATTACACACACGCATTTAAACAGTAAAAATAATGTTTAAAGCTACCCAAAAATAACTATTGAAAACATTTGCATTTTTTATGGGGCATACTGTTTACGAAATCGTTGGACCAGGACTTGAACGACGCTGTCATCACGGCGGCGATGGAAAAGTTTGGACAAAAGGCGGTGGCCTGGCAAGCGATTTGTTCCTGTGGTTTGCGGCCGTCGTTTTTTTTATATCACGAACGGTACAATCAACGCCAAGGTGTACGAGGAAGAATGTTTGAAGAAGAGATTGCTGCCACTGTACAGAAAGCATACGGCTCCTCACCTCGTCTGGCCGGGTTTGGTTTACGCCCACTACGCCAAGTCGGTTCTACAGTGGTTGGCAAAAAATGTACAAAGTACAATTCGTGAAAAAGGACAACCATCCGCCGGACTGTCCGGATCTTTGGCCAATTGAACGGTACTAGGCGATTGTCAAACGGCACTTTCGGAAGGAGGGTACGGTGTCACAAAACATGCAGGAGCCCCCCAAAAAAAAAAAACTGGGCAGCAGGCACCAGGCAAGTCACAAAAGCAAATTCTGCAAAATTCAATGAAGAATGTCATGTCAAGCGTTGTACAGAAACTAATTTTTTTATAAATATAAACAGTGAAATGCAACAAAAGACTTTTTTTTCTTCAATAAATCGAAAACTGAAGAAAAAATATGTTTTTTTTTGTTCATTCCTTTATTCGAAAATCAATGTTCCTAACCAGGGGGCGACCCCGGCGTAGTAGTTAACATCAATGCCCCTCACGCCAAAGTCACGAGTTCAAATCTCACCCCCGGACAAGTTACGAAAATACTAAAATAATAGGTATTTGAGTGACTACGACGGGAGATGAACCAACTCTGGACTGAAAATCTTGATAATCATTTCTTTTAATTAAAAAAAAAAATGGTACTTATTAATAAATCCAGAGGATTCAAACCACAGTATATCAAATGTATTTTCACAACTGTTGTGCATTCAATATAGACCTGTGTGGTGACAGAAAAGTACAAAAGGTTCAGATGAAATTGAGACATTTTCAATGGATTCATGACTTTGCTTTAGTCATTTCCATGAACTGCTACTGCCGCATTCGCGGCTTTATTCAATGTGACACCATCGCACATAAGAAGCCTTGTCTTTTGCATACCAAATCTGGGTACTTGATTCTGGGATACAAGTCCTGTGAACCGTAATTCCTCTTCAACTTTGTTACAGCACATACTTGCTCAAAGTGACTTAACACTTCCTATATAAAACATTTCATCGAGATTTCCCTTACGGGATGAGTGAACCTCTGGTTATATAGAAAGAATTACATCTTATTGCATCGTATGTTATACTGATGGCTGCCTATTTGAAGGCTTTAACTCTCGTGAGCTGAATCTACAATTGATTGGTCAACTATTGGATTGGATCATAATAGATGATAAAACAAAAGTCAAGTAGTTTCCATATCAAAGGTCCATATCGGTTACAGGATGCATTCGCGGGAAATGGCACACACAAAAATGTTCACCAAAATACGGGCTGTAATCGCATTCTTTTGAAACTTGTGGAAAACGAAGCTCAACTTATAATTATATTATTATTTATTTTACTCGACTTTTTTCCACATGCTCTCGACTCTATTCATTATGTTTTAAACAACAGGTTTTCACTTCTTTTGGGTCACTTTAATCTAGACTTTTAACGCTTCCGGCTTATTTTTTTTTTACCTTCAAATTTTGGGATCCTTTCATAGTGCTGTCTTCATGACAGCTCAAAATTTATCAATCGGGTGAAGATCCGATAAATTCTGTGGATTCATGTCGTTTGGAACAAAAAGAACAGTATTGGCCTCTTACTACTCCAACACGTTCCTGGGCTGCAAAACGGTGAGTCGACAATGGGCAGGGAGCGTGCGTCCCCGCAACATAGCCCTGGTCCTCACAAGTTCCTACCTCATGCTTCCACGGGTCAACAGATGACAAAGACCGCCAGCTAAGGGTTGCGTACTTAGCTGGTAGTGCAGCCTGGGCACTGTTGTCCTTCTGACTTCAGCTAGATTGAGGAGGTGCGTGCCGAGCGTCTGTGTCCACCAAGGAGGTGCGGTCTGTCCTGGCATCGGCAGCGCGACCCGGTAAGGTAGTATGCTGAAATCTTACCCTGCCACGAAAAATGGAAGTATTCTTTATACGGTCCGACGGTGCTAATTTCAGATAATAATAATTTCAGTGCTAATTTCAGGTATAATAATTTAAGATTATTTTTTCCCTCGTGGCTATGATAATGCAAGCCCGTTTAAAATTGTAGTAGGACCACAATCTGCAGACATAACAAGTGTAATGGTTATTATAATTTTATATTATCACAAAACCTTCACAATATTTTTAGTTCTATTTTCAGCTTCGCATTTATGCATAGTTGTGAGTCCAAGCCAACTTAACTCACGCTATGTATATGAAAAGATACGATGGTTTTTAATGCAATTTTTTCCCTTCTTTATCATAAGACAATTAAAAATACAAAACCAAACATTGATCCTACATCTTCTATTAGACAGGCATAAAAAATCATTTATGGGCCCAGTGGGAAACAAAAGTTAGCGGATGAATCAAATTTCCTCTTGTTTTTATTTTTATTTCTTTTTATTTCAGATTTATTAAGCTTCCGTTTTTAGGCAATAATCATACTAGCTGAACCCGGTGCGTGCGCTGCTACGCTTGCAACTAAATGAAAGAAAATTTAATATAACTGGCACGTTTATGGTTTTTTTTTTCGAAATGAATTTTTTTTTCTTGAATAAGCAGGGGTTCAAACTTCTATCAAAACATGCTTCTTACCCGAGAAATACACGTTTTGTGTTTAAGTAACCTGGACAATTCTCATTTTTGGTAGAAATTTGTGTTTCATTTGTATGGGAGCCCTCCCTTCCAGAGGGGGGTGGTTTCTCAAACCACCATACAATCATTGCCTTCAAAACCCCCCACATGCCAAATTTGGTTCCATTTGCTTGATTAGTTCTCGAACCATCACATTGGGCTCATCGATTATAATAAAAATTTGAGTTTCATTTGTTTGAAGCCCCCCCCCCCCCCTCTTCAGAGAGGGGAGGTGTCTTGAACTACCATAGAAACATTTTTGCCTTCAAAACCCCCCACATGCCAAATTTGATTCAATTTGCTTGATTAGTTCTCGGGTTATGATGAAATTTGTGTCTCATTTGTATGAGAGCGCTCCTTCCTGAGAGAGAAGGGGTCTCAAACAATCATAAGAACCTTTCTCAGCCCCAAAAACCCCTTCATATAAATTGTCACGTTGGTCGGTTCAGAACTTTCCGAGTCTATAAGGGTCTGACAGACAGACAGACAGAAATTCATTTTTATGTATATAGAAATCTAGCCTCCAAAAACCCCCATATGCTAAAAGTGGTTTCATTTACTTGATTAGTTCTCGAGTTATGCAGAAATTTGCTTTTTATTTGTATGGGAGCCCCCCCCACCCCTTCAAAATGGGGAGGGGTATTGAACTGCCATAGAAACATTTCTTGCCTCCAAAAACCTCAACATGCCAAATGCCAAATTTGGTTTCATTTGCTTCATTGGCTCTCGAGTTATGCTAAAAATTATGTTTCATTTTTATGGGAGTCTCCCCTTCCAGAAGGCGGAGGGGTCTCAAACCACATTAGAAACATTTATTTCTCTCAAAAACCTCCACATGCCAAATTTGGTTCCATTTGCTTTAATTTTTATCGAGTTATGCAGAAATTCGTGTTTCATTTGTATGAGAGACCCCTCTTTCAGTGAGCGGAGGAGTCTAAAACCACAATAGAATCATTTTTTGCCTTCGAAAACCTCCACATGCCAAATTGGGTTCCATTAACTTGATAAGTTCTCGAGTTATTCAGAAATTTGTGTTTCATTTGTATATGAGCCCTCCTTTCAGAGAAGGGAGGGGCTCGAGTCAACTTAGAAACATTTCTTGCCTTCAAAAACCTCCACCTGCCAAATGTGGTTCCATTTACTTGATTAGTTCTCGAGTTATGCAGAAATTTGTGTTGGATTTGTTTGGAAACTCCCCTCCCTCCCCCTTCCAGATGGCGGAGGAGTCTCAAACTTCCATAGAAACATTTCTCTCCTCCAAAAACCTCCACATGCCAAATTTGGTGCCATATGCTTGATTAGTTCTCGAGTTATGCACAAATTTGTGTTTCATTAGTATGAGAGCCCCCCTCTTACAGAGGGCGGAGGGGTCTTGAGTTACCATAGAAACATTTCTTGCCTTCAAAAACCTCTACCTGCCAAATTTGGTTCCATTTACTTGATTAGTTCTCGAGTTATGCAGAAACTTGTGTTTCATTTGTATGGGAGCCCCGCCCCCCTACCAGAGAGAGAGGAGGGGTCTCGAACCACCGTAGAAACATTTATTGCCTTTAAAATCCCCGCAAGCCAAATTTGGTTCCATTTGCTTTATTAGATCTAGAGTTATGAAGAAATTTCAGTTTCATTTGTATGACAGCACCCCTTCTAGGAGAGGGGAGGGGTCTCAAACCACCATAGAAACATTTTTCGCCACCAGAAAACCCCACATGCCAAATTTGGTTCCATTTGCTTGATTAGTTCTTGAGATATGCAGAAACTTCTGTTTCATTTGTATGGGAGCCTCCCTTTCTAGAGAGGGGAGGGGTCTCAAACTACCATAGAAACATTTCTTGCCTCCAAAAACTTCCGCATGCTAAATTTGGATTCCTTTGCTTGATCAGTTCTCGAGTTATGCAGAAATATGTGTTTCATTTGTATGGGAGCCCCCCCCTTTCAGAGGAGGGAGGGGTCTCTTACTATCTTAAGAACCTTCCCCGGCCCCAAAAACCCCTGCATACAAATTTTCACGCCGATCGGTTCAGTAGTCTCCGAGCCTATTAGGGTCAGACAGACAGACAGACAGACAGACAGAAATCCATTTTTATATATATAAGAAGATTATTTAGTATTTTATTGCACCATCGTATTATTTTCATCATTGTTAAAAACATATTGAAGTTATTATTAATAATAATAATAATAATAACTAAATTTTTTTGCTTCAAGGGTACAAGGAAGTTTGTTCCAGATAGTATAGCTATTTTTTGTCATTGTAGCTCATGGTTCTTTTTTATTAAATTAGATCATTGGATATTATTAAAATTAATAAATGCTTTTCAATTCTGCTGATTATGACCCATATGTTTTAAATACGTACATATTTTTATTATTTAGTATAAACTTAAATGTCATAATGCATGTTTATACATCATTTAATTACGACATGGTTTGGCCAAAAAGGTTTCACATTCCGGAGTTACATTCAACTACCAATGATTGAGCTGTAATGAGGCACCAAGCAGCATATAATTTCCATATGTCTATCAATGTTTCAGTTATTTCATCATATTATATTATTTACAACCAGGTAGACCAGGGAAGGTAAGATTATCATTATAAAGAAAAATACTCTACATTATTATATGAACATCACTATATTGTACATCAAATAAAAAGAGTTGGGAAGGGACCATCGTTTTTCGTATCGGCGTAAATGATACTTTTATGCCGCTACCCGAGAGCCCGAATCAGATTGACAACTTCGATTTTCGACGATGCAACTTTGTGGATCTCAATGCTGCTGTTTCTGTCGTTGATTGGGATATGATGTTCCGTGACAAGGACACAGACGAGGCGGTATGTATCTTTTATGACACTCTGTACAGAATCTTCGACGAACACGTGCCACGTAAGCGATGTAGACGACAGCCTTTCAAGCATCCTTGGAGGACTCCTGAGCTGCAGCACCTTCGTAACGTTGTTCGTAAGTCCCGCAAGCGTTATTTTCGAGCGCGAACAGATGAAAATCATAACAATCTTCATTCTGTCGAATCCAATTACAACGAATGCCAAATTGCGTCGTTTCGTAATAACATCACCCGCATGGAGACGACTGCGAAGCAAGATCCTTCCTCTTTCTGGACATTTATTCGTAACTTCAAACACTCAAATCGATTTCCAGCTGAGATGACTTTTAAAGATTCGACTGCTGATTCTGGATTAGCCAATCTATTTACCGATTTCTTTGAAAACGTACACAGTACTAATTCGCCAGCATTTTCACCTGACAGCCTCATGAACTGCCCATTATTCGACCTGAATCTGCCGCTCTTCGAAATAACACAGCATGATATCACGTCTGCCTTGAATAAGCTAGACGTTTCCAAAGGACCTGGGACCGACCACCTTCCGCCGTTGTTCCTTAAAGAATGTGCTGAGTCTCTGCAAAGGCCTTTGACAATCATTTTCAACAGCTTGCTTCGCCACTGTACCTTCCCGAAACTGTGGAAGACAGCTTCGATCTGCCCGATATTCAAAGCAGGATCTAGTCACGCAGTTGAGAATTACCGTGGCGTTTCCATTTTGTGCTGCCTGGCTAAAGTGTTCGAAGGATTAGTTCATGATGTCCTGTACGCTGCTTCTCAACCATTTTTATCTGAGTTTCATCACGGATTTGTTAAGAAGCGTTCAACAACAACGAATCTCATGACGTTCACCAATGTTGTATCAACGGAAATTGAGAACAAGCGTCAAAAAGATGCCATTTACTTCGACTTTTCCAAAGTGCCTCACGATCTTGCTGTTGCGAAGCTTAGATACTTGGGATTTCTAGATTGGATTACAGAGTGGTTGCGCTCTTATCTGTCTGACCGTAATGCGTTTGTCAACATCAACGGATCGCACTCTCGCGTATTTTCCATCACATCTGGTGTGCCACGAGGCAGCGTTCTGGGCCCACTCATCTTCATATTGTTCATAAACGATCTATGCTTTCGGCTGAAATCAGGAAAATTGCTCTACGCTGACGATCTAAAAATTTATCGCATTGTAACCTCTCACCTCGACTGCTGCGCGCTTCAGGCCGATATAGCTGAACTACAACGATGGTGCCTTAAGAATAGGATGGAATTGAACATCAACAAGTGTAAGTCCATTGCATTCTCTCGTCGGCAGTCTCGAATTGAATTCGAATATTCGGTTGGACCAGTATACTTGGAACGCGTTGAATCCATCCGTGACCTTGGAGTAAACATCGACAGTAAGTAGTTTACTGTCGGTTCAATGAGCATAACTACCGCTAAAGCGTTCGCAGCCCTAGGATTCCTACGACGCTGTACCACGAGCTTCAACGACATTTACGCACTCAAGTCGCTATACTGCTCATTAGTTCGAAGCATCCTGGAATATGCTATTTGTGTGTGGATGCCGTCTCATGCAACGCAAATCAAACGGATGGAGCGTGAGCAGCGCAGCTTTGTACGTTTCGCTCTTCGTCAGCTGCCTTGGTCGAACCCAGCGGACCTGCCCGATTACACATGCCGCTGTAAACTCATCGCTCTGGAAAAGCTTCATTCCAGGCGGATTAACTTGCAAAGGCTCTTCGTGTTTGACCTGATAAAAGGAAAACTCGACTGTCCCTCGTTGTTATTCGTTTTATGCACCTTCTCGACAATTGCGTGAGCGTGAATTATTGTTTATCAGACGCCATAGAACCACATATGGATTTAACAATCCATTGGACAGATGCTTCCGTTCGTTCAATAGTGCTAGTGTTGTGATTGATTTTAATGTGTCTAAGGCTGTTTTTAACAGTAGGATTAAGGTTTTAGAATAAGTTACAGTCTGTGGAATTGTTTTTTAAACATTCGAGGCGGTGAAATAAATAAATAAATAAATCTGTGCATGTGGCAACCTTGCTTACAATTTATTTTTGATTTTGAGAACCCCACCTCCCTCTCCACTCCCATTTTCATGGCTTTTCCCATATCTATCAAGATTTCTGCATAATAGAAACATTGATCCTTTGGCAGGGTCGACTAGATTAAAATTTATTCATTCTATGCTTAGCCAACATTTATACAATATTGTAGTTTATGTTTCTGTCTGGACTCTACATAAGTTCAAAAACGCTAGTAAAAGAACGCTTTAATGTTAAATCGGTTTTGTATATTTTGCAATAATCGGGCAAATGATATTAAAAATAAGTGCTCTGAAGACACCCACACGATTTAACGTTTAACTGCACCTTTATACGCATTTTAACACAATTGATGAGTCCAGTTAGAAATGCAAACCAAACAGAGTAAAATAAATTATTATCATGAAAACTGCAGTTGATTTTTTTTAGTCTTGAATTGGACTAGAATATTATTTAAAGGCAGTCGATGAATGAAGAGAATCGAAACGGTTCAAGATTCAATGTTATACATTATCGCGTAGGGCTTTAACGAACCTAATCCAGCTGATGTCACCAATAAAAGTCACCTCGACAAACAGATTTCTCCTGTGTCAAGTCAGTTCTAATTTTCTCTTGGTAACAGATAATTCGGAAGGCAATAAGCGCTGCTGACAGAAACATATTCCTGCTTATCGTCGGACTTCAGATAAAAGAAGACCCAATCAATAGCAGCCTTCATTTTACATGCTCGGATTATTATCTATTGGATGTAGCTTAATTGCTTAATTGCTTTCAAAATTAAAATCAATTTTTATTATTTATCTTTGATTCGACTCGATCTGCCAAAAAAAAGTACATCGATGATTCAGCGATAGTACATTTTGAGAAACAAACTTCCGTTATACTAATAACGCTAGTCGGCAGTGTTTCACTCCCTTCAAGTATATATGTTGAATTTTATAGATTTTGCCACGCTCAAATATGGGCTCAGAAATGCTGTAACACGTCCAGTTTTTGGGAAAAATGTGATTAAAATTCACAAAAACACGTATTTCCGTAGTAATATGATCTACCTCATCAACAACCAGAATATTGGCTCTGCCCTTTGCAAGTTGGACTTGGATTTTATGGAACGGACCTCCCTGAATCCATTCGTTATCACAGATTTTTCGTAACACGTAAGATTAATGAAATAAACCGGGATTTCATTCACAAAATTACGAATTTTCATAAAAATCAAGATTTTCTATTTTGAAAACATGAATTTCAGCTCCGCCCTTTGAATGATGGGCTTGGATTTTATGAAATGGACCTCCCTGAATCCATTCGTGAACACAGATTTTTCGTAACACGTAAGATTGATGAAATAAACCGGGTTTTCATTCACAAAATTACGAATTTTCATGAAAATCAAGATTTACTATTTTGAAAACATGAATTTTCGTTCCGCCCTTTGAATGTTGGGTTTTGATTTTATTAAGTGAACCTCTCTGAATCCATTCGTGTCGAAAAAAATGAGTTTTTATTCACAAAATAGCGAATTTTCATGAAAATCAAGATTTCCTATCAGTCAGTCAGTCAGTCAGTCAGTCAGTCAGTCAGTCAGTCAGTCAGTCAGTCAGTCAGTCAGTCAGTCAGTCAGTCAGTCAGTCAGTCAGTCAGTCAGTCAGTCAGTCAGTCAGTCAGTCAGTCAGTCAGTCAGTCAGTCAGTCAGTCAGTCAGTCAGTCAGTCAGTCAGTCAGTCAGTCAGTCAGTCAGTCAGTCAGTCAGTCAGTCAGTCAGTCAGTCAGTCAGTCAGTCAGTCAGTCAGTCAGTCAGTCAGTCAGTCAGTCAGTCAGTCAGTCAGTCAGTCAGTCAGTCAGTCAGTCAGTCAGTCAGTCAGTCAGTCAGTCAGTCAGTCAGTCAGTCAGTCAGTCAGTCAGTCAGTCAGTCAGTCAGTCAGTCAGTCAGTCAGTCAGTCAGTCAGTCAGTCAGTCAGTCAGTCAGTCAGTCAGTCAGTCAGTCAGTCAGTCAGTCAGTCAGTCAGTCAGTCAGTCAGTCAGTCAGTCAGTCAGTCAGTCAGTCAGTCAGTCAGTCAGTCAGTCAGTCAGTCAGTCAGTCAGTCAGTCAGTCAGTCAGTCAGTCAGTCAGTCAGTCAGTCAGTCAGTCAGTCAGTCAGTCAGTCAGTCAGTCAGTCAGTCAGTCAGTCAGTCAGTCAGTCAGTCAGTCAGTCAGTCAGTCAGTCAGTCAGTCAGTCAGTCAGTCAGTCAGTCAGTCAGTCAGTCAGTCAGTCAGTCAGTCAGTCAGTCAGTCAGTCAGTCAGTCAGTCAGTCAGTCAGTCAGTCAGTCAGTCAGTCAGTCAGTCAGTCAGTCAGTCAGTCAGTCAGTCAGTCAGTCAGTCAGTCAGTCAGTCAGTCAGTCAGTCAGTCAGTCAGTCAGTCAGTCAGTCAGTCATTTAGTTGAAATTTTCTCTATATTTTTCAACTTAAGTTCACTTTGTTTTCTTTTTCCTTTTATAGTTCTCCAAAGGTGTTTACCTCTGTAGCATCCAGCAGTAGTCCGCTTGCATCGCTGGGCTCCATTTGCCATTTGCCAGCAAAGTTCTTTTCAGTCTGTGTGATATCTTGATGAAATCGTTCTCCATGTTCATCTGAGACGGCTCCTATATTCTCTGGGAAGAAGTCCAGATGAGAATGCAAAAAGTGCAATTTAAGTGACATATTACATCCCAGTGCAGCATACGAATCAACCAGCTCTTGAACGATGTGTACATAATCCGGAGACTTTTCATTTCCCAAGAAGTGACCACAAACCTTTTGGAACGCATTCCATGCTCGTAACTCTGTCGCGTTAAGAGTTTGCTGAAAATTGTCGTCTTTAAGAAGTTTCCTAATTTGAGGGCCAAGAGGGCCTTCTTTCACCTTGGCTTCGCTCAATCTCGGAAACTTTTTCCTCAAAAAACAATATGGTTCTCCTTGAATATCCGGCTTTTTGACAAAATTTTTGATCAACCCAAGCTTAATATGTAGCGGAGGTAGTAAAATTTTGTCCCTGTCGACAAAAGGCAGATTTGACACATTTTTCTTCCCAGGTACCATCTCGGTACGTGCTGGCCAATGCTGCTGGTGGTAATGTTTATCCCTCACACGACTGTCCCATTCGCAGAAAAAACAACAATGCTTTGTGTAGCCTCCTTGAAGCCCAGTGAGTAATGACACTACCTTAAGGTCTGCACAGAGATTCCACTGGTGTTCCGAATATTTGATCTTTTCTACAAGTGTTTTTATGTTCTCATATGTTTCCTTCATGTGAGCTGCAAATGCAACAGGCACTGAAGAATACTTATTTCCATTGTGCAGTAACACTGCCTTCAAGTTTTTGCTTGAAGCGTCGATGAAGAGCCTCCAGTCAGTTGCGTGATACTCTAACTGTAGCTCTTCCATTAAACCTTCGATGTTGTTGCAAAAGACAAGATCACCGTCCATCGAAAAATATTTAATGTTATCTGAATGTCACTTCCTATAAGATGACACCTTTACATCTTTTTCCAGGACATTCCACTGCTTTAGACTTGAAGCTAGCAGCTGCGCTTTGGTCTTGGGTAGCTCCAAATCTCGAATCAAATCGTTCAGCTCCTCTTGGGTTATAACATGCGGTTCCTCAGACTCCGAAGGTAAAAAATCTGGATCATCCTAAAAGCTTTTCTCAGATTCGCCTGGTTCCGAATCCAACTCATCAGCACGTCCAGCAATATTTGGAGATGTTGGAACTGGCATTGCTTCGGAGTGCAATGTTGGCCTTGATGGGTATTCGATTTTATGCTTCAAAGCTTTGGAAAATCCATGAATTTTTGTCAAACAAAAGTAACAATCGCTCATGTGATTGGTTGGATTAGTCCACACCATAGGTTTGGCAAAAGTTAAGCCTTTGTGCGTACCTTTCATCCAACCAAGCAATGTTCGGTAGCATGAGCAACAGGAGTATGTTGGAACCCATGGAAACTCACGATTTGGAAGCTATAATTGTACCATGTTCTAAAATATTCTTTATATACATGGGATGGTTTTGCCTATAACGGCAGCAATAATGCTCCTTTATATTCTTTAAAAAAAACAGCTCTCTAATATTTTCCAATCCATATGATGGTGGAATAGCTACGATTTAGCGTTTAATAAACATATATTTAAATTTAATTTTATTAAAAAACCTATACTATATAAAGGTGACAACAAAGGCTCAAAAACGTGGGACACGTGTCTCGATAAGATCATCCAGTACGTGAAGCGGTCTTATAAGGCTGAACTATCTAAGGATGATTTTCTTCGATCTCTTAGATGCTAAAATCTGTGCTGTCTTGATCCTATTAAACCACTATCTGCTACCAACGAAGGTGTCCAAAACATTCAAACCAACAGTGCTATCAGCGCAAGAAGATGTGATTTTTTGCTTGTTCAGATGCTGAGGCCATACAAAAAGTTAACGATTATAACGAAGCGTTATGCAAACTTGGATTGAAACCAACACCGAAGCTAGTATTCAGAGGAAAAGATTTGAAAACACTTACAGGAATTTTCGAAATTCATTATCAACACATCGTGTATCGCTTAGAATCAGCAGTAAGAGCAGTGGACGTCTTGATTAAATTTAGTACCGTTTTTGGTCTCGAATACTCGCGCATTTCTCGCTTGGTATAGAATTTCGTTTGCACGTTTTTTTACGAACTACCTATGCCAGAAGAACACGCATCAATCAACACTCTGAAGCGGTTTCTAACAAAAAATGAATAAACATGCTCATCTGTATGATCAAGGATTGTAACAAAGAATACAACGCAAACGATTACATAGAACATCTCAGGACATTTCACCGGACACCAAGAGGACATCGTTACGTGTGTACATTCCACGAATGTTACCAAAAGGCAGCAAATTTCTGCATCTTCAAGCGTCACGTGCTTAGCCATGATGTGTTTCCAAGTACTAGCCCTCAAGAGCATCACCTGTGGGATGAGACTCACCTCCTACCGGATACAGAGAGTGGTCCGAAAAAGAAATGCGATCTCCAAGAAATCAACTGTTTGTCTTCCATAAATGCTGAGTTAGAGGAGTCAACATATGCATTACATCTTGAGGAAATAACACGTTCGGCAGTTGAGCTTACTCTGCAGCTTCATAAAGAAACCAACGTATCACGTCGGGATGTTCAGAAAATTCAGCAAGCAGTGAGCAAATACAATCGACAGGTAGTCAGCCAAATTAACAATCTTCTCCCATCGGTGTCTTCAAATTCCGAAGTTAAATTTGAACTAGGAGGATAGGTTGCAACATCCATTCGACTATATTTATTCAGATCACAAGTTTTTCAAACACCTTGAGCAGTTAAATATTTTTCGTTTTCCTATTATTATTCATATTGAAAAAGAGCAGAAATTTCCAGAAGTAAAAACTAACTCAGACATAGAAGAGAAAAAGTTTTATACTGCCATGAATGACATAGAATTTCAATTATCATATAGCATATTTTAGCGATCAAAAGGTTCTGCAAGGAACAATAGAACATACGCAAAAACGAGAAATTTCTTCCAAATTCAATAATTTTGTACAGTATGTAAAAAAAGTTTATCCACCCCTTCTCACCTGGCACATTTGCTTCAAATAATCCACCAAAACATTGAAAAACGATTTTTAATATTAAGTTTATTTCTCAAGGGATAAAAAGAAAGTCAAATAACGATAATTTGATGTAAAAGCACGAACTTGTTCGTGTCTGAGACCAAATATATAAGAAAACGATAAAAAATAATGCAAAAAAAGTATATCCACCATAATCCTGAAAATCATTCAATATTTCATGTGACCTCCCTTGGCTTCAAGGACAGTTTGACATCGTCGTGGCATTGACTGGACAAGCTTAGCAGTCGTTTTTGGTGCGATTTTGTCCCATTCAGATACAACAACTTGTCGTAATTTCTGAATGCTTGATGGTTTGTGTTCCTGAACCTTCATTTTCAAAATAGACCAGATCTATTGGTTTAAGGTCAGGAGACTGTGCTGGCCACTCCAAAACATTGATTTGCTTTTCCTTAAACCATTGGGATACCAGCTTCGATGTGTGCTTTGGATCTCCATCTTGCTGGAACGTGTATCTCCGGCCCAGCTTCAGTTTTTGTGCACTTGCTGAAAGTTTTCGTTTCAGTATGTCCAGATAAACCTCCTTTCTCATTATTCCGTCAATGAATTCAAGTTCTCCAACGCCAGACGAAGCCATCGAGCCCCAGATCATCGACTGTCCATGTAATATGATCTCGAGCCCAGTTCAATCGTTTTTTAACGTTTTTCGCTGACAACCATGGTTTCTTAATTGCCACCCTACCCTTCAGACCTTGTAGATGCAATCGATTTTGGATTGTTTGAGGTGTCAAATGGATAGAAAATTCACTCTCAACTTGCTTTGCAATTTTTGGAGCTGACAAACCTCGATCTTGTTCCGCCTTTCTGACGATAGCCCTGTCAATCCGGGAACTTGTCTTCGCCGGTCGCCCTGATCGCTTTTCTGGTGTTAAAGGACCACTCTTTTTGTACTGCTGAACAATTTTGGCAACCGTATCTTTACGTATCTGAACGATATTAGCAATTTGACGGTAGCTTTTACCGCACTTGTGATGCTCTTTGATAAGTTTTCGGATACTCAGCGAAATTTGTGCGTTTTTAGGCATTTCCTTACACGAGAACTCAAATTTGAATCACGAAAGCTTCTACACGAGAGGATGACTGTATGCAATGTTTACATTCGAAAAAGTGACAGAAACCGCTCAATACACGGCAAAATGGTACTAAGCATGTTTGGGTGGATAAACTTTTTTTGCATGTTTTACTTCCCTTTTCTGTTGATCTTGGCATAGATTTTCAAGAGCATGATTAGTTCAAGTATTTTTAATGGTATAATGATAGGTACTATATAATGGACCAAACGCAGAACAACACTCATTTTATCAACTAATATTTGAATCGATAACAGGAAAATTGTAAATTTGAAGCAGGGTGGATATACTTATTTTACATACTGTAAGTGCTCAGTTATGGAAAACAATAAGACAAAAATATCCGGTCAATATACTGATTGCGCTATTTAGTGATGAATTTGAGATAAACGATAATTTGAGTGCTCATAATAAAAAAACATTGTATCTCTGGAGTCTATTACAACATTTTAACGATTCCAGATCAGTACAAATCGAAACTATGTAATATCCTGGTAGCAGCTGTGATTAAAAAATCTGATATCGGAGAGTTAGGAATCAATCAGCTGTTTTCACCCATTGTACAGAAATTCAAGGATATCGAGGAGCAAGGCATGATTTAAATCATCGATGGTGAAAAAATTACGGTTCGATTTGCATTAGTTTTAGTACAAGGTGATAATTTGGGAATTCATCAAATGCTTCAGTTCTTAACATTTAATGCCAATTATTATTGTCGCTTTGGTCAACGAGCTTGTGAAGATTGCAGAAAAGATGTCAAGGAATTTCCTGAATACTGTCGAACGGTAAATGGTTACAATAAAGATGTGGCGATTAATAGGCCACATGAAACATTAATACCTGTGAAAATGTAAACAGTTTTTAACCAACTACCATCTTTTCATGCGGTTGCCAATTTATGCGTCGATCCTATGCACGACTTTTATATCCGTGGAATATATTTAACATGACTGACAGAAGTTTTAAACTATAATATTTATAGCAAAAAGTTCATCTCGTTGAATACTTTCAATGCACAAAAATGCATATTTAGTTAGGTAGCTCTAGATTCGTCTTTGAAAAGAATGCCGGATGTAAATGAGATTTATATGTTCCAGAAAAAGTGTAAGTCAGTCGTTTTGAGAGCTACTGCAAGCGAAATGAAAGCGTTTGTACATTACATTCTACTAATTCTAGGACCATATGTTCCAAAGGGTGATCCAGTATGGGAATATTGCAAAGTCTTAATCAAGATGTCAGACAAGATCTTATTGAAATCGTTTTCTAAAAATGACATTGAAGAACCTAACGAGCTGTGCAAGGATCATCATACGTTGTACAAGCAATTGTTTGTCATTATGGGTCAGTAATAAGCACATTGGAATGATGAATTCTAGGAATGAGGCGAAACACAAAGCGTTTAAGGAATACGCTCACATAATATCATCGCGTCAAAATATACACCGTGTCCAGTATATTCTCATACACTTTTTCCTTGCAATGGTGTTGTGCAACTACTCAACATGCTTCACGTATGTGTTGGTGTAGTTTTTCACAATGTTTATACAAACGCTTTTAGGTTATGTCCAATTGTTTTCATTTGGTGTTTATCTTTTACCAGCGATAAAGGAGTTTCGTGCTGTGGTGGTGAAAAAATTCTTGAATGGTGAGCGCCCGGGCGCAATTTGCAGAAATTTGAAAAACCTCGGAGTAAAGCGGGATTTTGTGTACCGAACCATCCGAAGGTACCGTGACACCTGCTCGTTGGATGACTGGAAGAGATGCACAGAGTTTCGGAACCTTCCAAGCAAAAACGACTCGAAAGAGCAAGTCTGCTTTTGTCGCGGCACGGTGGGGAAGAATGTTTCTTTTCCGACGAAAAGTTATTCGTCTTGCAATAATCCCACAATGTCCAGAACGACAGATTGTTGGCTCTCTCTTCGAGAACTGTGCCAGAGAGTGATAGGAGTATTCCACGGTTCCAAAGTGCTGCGTCAGGTATGGTTTGAGGAGGAATTTGCAAGCGAGGCAAATTACCACTGGTTTTCATCGAAAAAGGCGTTAAAGTGAATGCCGTATATTATAAAACGGAAATTTTGAAGAAATTTGTCAAGCCATATGTACAAGAGGTGTTTGGAGATGATCACTATGTGTTTCAGCAGGACGGAGCGCCAGCGCATACTGCAAATCTCGTTCAGGGCTGGTGCCGAGAAAATTTGACCGACTTTTTGGACAAGAATGAATGGCCGCCCAGTCCACCAGATCTGAATCCCTTGGATTATTTCGTATGGTCATACATGCTGGCGAAGGTAAATGACTACAGCGCGTCTAATACGAACCAATTCAAAACCGAAGTCAAACGAATTTGGGATGAAATGCCGATGGAAGTCGTGCGTGCCGCCTCTGACTGTTTCGAAAACCGTCTGGAGCTGGTCAAGAAGGTTAAAGGCGTTATTATTCCAAAGCATATGCTGTAGTTGATCAGTATTATATTGCAATATAATGGGTAAAGTTATCATTAAAATCTGCATTACCGATCTCAAATAAATAGAGTTTTATTTTGTATGAGAGTATATTGGACACGGTGTATGCTATACCCTTTGCATAAAATCTGCGCTGCAGTTTGGGTACGATTTACACACCAAGGAATTTTTCAATTCACCTATTACCGGAGCTTTTGCAAGTTGCGAACTTAAAGAAAAATGTTACTATGAGTTTTTGCCTCAGCCCAATCCAATGTTTAAAATACAAAGGAACAGATTTTAAGACAGGTACTTATGTGACGATAACTAATCTACTGGATGTTCAGATTCCAGAGATTGAGGATATTTTAAAAACTACTGACAATAACTGCTATTTAGTTGTAACAGCGTGGAATATTGGAACCTTTGATGAGCTTCACCTTGCCAATGTATTGATTGATAAGCGTAAAAATATGAAAATGATTGATTTAAACGAAGAAGACGGTCCCCCAGTGATGCCACATAATATACATAACAAATTGTGTATTCGCAAGAAAACTGATTTTCTATCAACGGATTTATAAATAAGTTGACGACCACTTAAAATTAAGCAGACGGTTAGGCTGATGACAATTAGTCAATGATTTGAATAAGAGAAAATAATCATGTTTAGGGCATTTTTTAACTTAGATTTTAAGTGACTTGTTGTGTAAATATTTGTTCCAATAAAAGTTAAAAACAGTTTGTTTATTTTCAATTGAAACTAATTGAACAAAATATCATTTTCACATACCTGAAAATACACGAAAATGTGAAATTGATATTTTGTTCAATATTCTGCTTGCCGCTCATTATTAAATATAAATAATCTTCTATTTTAGAAAAAAAAAACTAAGCTCATATCGATATTATTGTCAAAACACATCAAAAGTATGTGTCAGCGTTATGCAAATCAATTGTGGCGTACATTTTTTTTTTTAATCAGGAAAATATGCAACCATAAGTCTCACACCAACGCGCCCTTGGAGTCTTTGAACGGAAAGTGCTGCGTACGATCTACGGTGGAGTGCAGATGGAAGACGGAACGTGGAGGAGGCGAATGAACCACGAATTGCACCAGTTGCTGGGAGAACCGTACACATCGCAAAAATCGGTCGACTACGATGGGCTGGGCATGTCGTAAGAATGTCGGACGACAGCCCTGTGGAAATGGTTCTCGAAAACGAACCGACAGGTACAAGAAGAAGAGGCGCGCAACGAGCAAGGTGGATTGATCAAGTAGAAGGCGACCTGCGGACCCTCCGCAGACAGCGAGGCTGGCTGGACCGATTACAATGGAAACAACTTCTGTGTACAGCAGAGGCCACACCGGCCTTAGTCTGATTGGTAAGGTAAGGTAAGTCTCACACATACCTTTTATGTGCCAAACCCCATTGCAAAAATCCATGTAGACTCACACATGAATGGAAGGTGAATTTTATCTTGAGTGTACAAGTGTACTGCATTTTTAGGATATTTACATCCAAAATCATTTACATGAAATCAGACAGAGGTAAGAATTAGAAAATCATCGAAAGAGAAGGGGATTTTACCATCCTTTCCCGTTTTTTATAGTGATTGAACCAACTGAAAGTACACATATACATTCAAGGGGAATTCCATAACAGACGATGATGTTGTAATAATTTGTTAATCAATTTGATTTGGTGAAAAAATAACAACCATACTCGATGTCCCAGCGATTTTAAGAAAAATCTCAAACCACACCAATTATCGAACTCCTTTGTCCTGCTCTTTGTTTATACACTTTTAAAGACTGAGCTAAGGGTATACCAAACCACATGCATAATAATTGTTTCGTTAACATTTTTTTAATAAGTGTTTGTGTTAAATCTGGAACACTTAGTTCACAAGAACTAAGCCGAACAAGAAAGCTTTCTATGAATACCCAGTCCCTTCCAGTTTAAAATGGCATCACAAAGTAATCAGTTTATTGGAGGTCTAGTTTAAAAATATCACCTTTTCCATTCATATTGGATGGGTGAACTTGGTCACATACCAAAAATAGCGTCTCATCGATGAGACATTTTGCTTTAGCAGCCTGTTCTCCCTCCTAATCCATTGTCAAGCCTCGCCGACGACGACGGTACACACATTTTCTTCAAGCAATCGCTTGACTGCCTTCTAATCGGATTCCCACCCGTAATGATCATGTTAACAATTGCTTATTATCATATGCTTGAGCCGCCCTCTTGGACTTCCACTTAGCTGTCTGTCAGCATAATCCAACTTGGGCGTCATTCCCTTCGTTTTTTGCTGACCCCTTATCTCTATCTGATACAACTCCTTAACAGCACACTAATTACATAATCACTGGCACTCTGGCCGAGCGTCCCAATGTTCAACAACATCTTTACCTTTTCATTCTATTTTGCTCACCTTTTGCCAGCCCGAAGACGAAGATCAGAAGCGATATGATTATATTCCTTAGCATGAATTCCATTTCCGTTCCGGGCGTCGCCGTCGTCGTCGTCCAAACGGGGTTTCAGTCTTGTGAATGTGGGTGGTTGTATAATTTTCGTGAATCTTGTTTTTATCTACGTTGAACACCTTGGCCGAGTGCTTCGAATTCCCAGACTACGGTCAAAGTTAATGTGCTTCATTTCGTCGTTCCTACCTAGCCCCCTACGAGAAGGCGGGCGGAGGAGCAGGAGAAAGAGGCCTTTCTTCACCGCCTACTTAACAGTTTTTCCTTTTTTCCGCAACTTCGTTTGCGCTTAGTCACGCGAGTTGGTTTACGTCACGTTCCAGTCTACTGGGATTGCTTCCTTTGTCACCCCTCACATGCGCATCGGAAACGTTTAGCTTAAGGTATTAATCCAAAGTAGGTCTAGCATTTCATAACCTCCGTTGAGTTTTAGCATTCTTCCACTGGTTAGCATTTCGACTGGTGAGGACACAAACCAGGAACACAAATTACAGGTATTTCAAGCTTTTTGCACTTATGTCGCCGTGAGCGTAAATCTTATTAGGGGTCACTTCACTTTCTTCGGCGTTATTTGTAACAATGCAATTTTTAGATTTCATAAACACTTCAACGCACTGAACGTCCGTTCATATTTTTTTCTCTTTTGAGTCGCCTTCTTGCAGAAGCTTCGGAAGGATTATCCCTTCTATAGGCAAACTGAAAAAGATCCCTTCCACCTGAACAAAGATTTAATCCCAGCAGTTAGGATACTTTCTTCCGGTCGAAAGTTTGCACATTTTTCATGCTTAGAAACACGGTCAGCCGAAAACTCTCCGACACTCGCGGTACAATTTTTCACAGATCATAATCCAAGGTCACAGAGCCGTGGTTCTTCAATGCCTCCCTGGCTTTGTCCGGTGACCCATTCCGTCTTTGTGCAGCCGCAGCGGAAGACGAAGGAATCGCACCTTCTTTTAATCACCTCTTTAGAGAGTCGAATATGCCGAATAGCCACTGCATAGAGAGGCGCAAAAGACAATATCGATTTTTCTCTTGCTGAGTGCGCTTCGGTGGCCACTGATCAGATATAATGGCACACGGTTTGAAATCGGAGTTTTTTTTTGCCTTGGCCACACCACACACAGTCCAGCAACAACAATAAGGGCACAAGGTACCACCATTCACAGACAACAATTGGCAAACCGAGCGCGACGCGATTCTTTCATCCCTTCCGATGATTGTCGGCACCAAACTGATCCTTGGGTCGGGTGAAAATTATGTTCTTCGCCACCGATGGCCGTTTCCAGTGGCTCTGGATTTTCCTCCGTTGTTTTCCCTCGCTCGTGGGAGCTTTTTACGAGAGAAAATGAGAGAAAATGAGAGCCAACGGTGGAGTGTTCGGGAATTTAAACGAGAGTACAAAAATTTTCCACAGCCGAGTGGAAGGATTTTCACTAAATTGGATTAGGAATTCTAGCGGGACACAATCTTGGGATTCGTGTATCCTCCGATGGGAGAGAATGAAGGATCAGAACGAGAGAGCCGACTATTGGGAACGGGAGAAAAAGTTGATCATTTTGCAATCGACCGAGATGAGTAGAGCGAAGCTTGGCTGTTTCGTTCACACATCTCAGATGGGACTCCTGTGGAGATCAAGGGATGAGATTGTGGCGCTTATTGGATGCGTTGTGGTGGGTTTTGGAAGTGAACAGATTTTCAATTGTGTTGGTTAGATAGAATGAGGATGCATGGAGCTTTTTTAGAAGAGCATATCTACTTTAAAACCTACAGTTATCTCCCCAACATTGCGCTTGCGAGATAGGATGTTGACTGGTGAACTTTTTATTATTTTACGTCGGTGAACTTTTAAAAGGGACAATGATTAAACAAATTGATTCCATAACCAATAAAAATCCTCGATCGCAATATAATAGAGAAAGTTTATAGTATTCTTGATTATGGAGCATAAGCTAAAATACCACCATGCTAGGAAATTGCCATAACACCGAATGTAAATAAAATGGGAAATGATTATTCACTCAGTTATTCTCGATACATCAGTTTCCTTTTTCATTCCCCCCCCCCCCCCCCCCTCACCACATTTCAATAAGTGTGAAAAATATTTTAGAATTTGGCATTTAGTTTCAACATATAAGAAATAAGCTTCAAACATGGGAAAGATAGATGGTCTCTAAGAGGGGAACTTTATAACAAGCACGATGAATTGAGATACCCATTATGGTAGAGTTGGGTCAATCTAAGATTTTCTAGAACCGGAGAGTTTTGCCGTTATGAAACGGACTACTAGTGAACACTTTTCTAAAATTAAATGCAAGTATTCTCCATCAACTTATTAAAGTCGTTACCTTACCTTACCAATCAGACTAAGGCCGATGTGGCCTCTGCTGTACACAGAAGTTGTTTCCATTGTAATCGGTCCATGGCTGTACCTCGCCAGCCACGCTGTCTGCGGAGGGTCCGCAGGTCGCCTTCTACTTGATCAATCCACCTTGCTCGTTGCGCGCCTCTTCTTCTTGTACCTGTCGGTTCGTTTTCGAGAACTATTTTCGCAGGGCTGTCGTCCGACATTCTTACGACATGCCCAGCCCATCGTAGTCGACCGATTTTTGCGATGTGTACGATGGGAGGTTCTTCCAGCAACTGGTGCAATTCGTGGTTCATTCGCCTCCTCCACGTTCCGTCTTCCATCTGCACTCCACCGTATATCGTACGCAGCAGCTTCCGTTCAAAGACTCCAAGGGCGCGTTGGTCCTCCACTAGCAATGTCCATGTTTCGTGGCTGTAGAGAACTACCGGTCTAATTAATGTCTTGTAGATGGTCAACTTTGTGGTTCGGCGAACTTTGTTCGATCTTAGCGTCCTTCGGAGTCCAAAGTAGGCACGATTGCCAGTCATAATGCGCCTTTGTATTTCTCTGCTGGTGTCGTTATCGGCGGTCACCAATGAGCCCAGTTACACAAATTCGTCTACTACCTCGATTTCATCACCGTCGATCTGAACTCGTGCTAGGAGGCTAACATTGTCTTCTCGTGAGCCTCTTCCCTTCATGTATTTTGTTTTAAACGCATTAATCACAAGCCCAATCCTACCAGCTTCAGCCTTAAGTCTGATGTACGTTTCCGCCATCGTCTCAAAGTTACGTGCTACGATATCAACGTCGTCGGCGAAGCCAAATAGTTGGACAGACTTCCTGAAGATCGTGCCACTCGTGTCTATCCCAGCTCTTCGAATCACACCCTCCAATGCAATGTTAAACAACAAACACGACAATCCATCACCTTGCCGTAACCCTCTCCGAGATTCGAAGGGACTCGAGAGCGTCCCTGATACTCGGACGACAGACATCACTCGATCCATCGTTGCTTTGATGCACCGCGTCAGTTTTTCCGAAAATCTATATTCGTGCATGATTTGCCATAGCTGGTCTATGGTCTTATTAAAGTCGTACGAACCTCCAATATCCTCGTAATTTGGGATTTACCTTGCAGAAAAAAGTCACTCGGCTTCTTCCGCTTCTACTTTTCTGCTTCTTTTCTTCCGCTTTTCTGATTCAGTTTCTCTTCTTTCCACTCCGATTTTCGTCTTTTGCTTTTCTTCCGTTCCGTTATCTACTTCCGCTTCTATTCCTACCCTTTCTTGTTCCGTCTCCCTCTTTCGTATCTCTTCTTCAGCATCTCTTCTTCGGCATCTTCTTTCTCTTTTTCTTCTTCGTCTTCGTCTTCGTCTTCGTCTTCGTCTTCGTCTATTTCTTCATCATCTTACCTTTTTCTTGCGTTTCTCGTCTTCCGCTTCTCTTATTCCGCTTCTGGTCTTCCGATTTTCATTTTCCGTTTCTTTTCTTCTGCTAATCTGGTTCCATTTGTCCTCTGCCGCTTCTTTCCTTCCACTTCGTTTCTTTCGCTTCTCTACTCACGCATTTCTTATTTTTCTTGACGAATGAAGTTTTATTTTCTCTCATTCATTTTCACTGTATTTTTTTGTTCTTTTCAACTTTCAAATCTTTGGTTTACTTTTTCATCCTCTTACTTCCTCTATTGTTTCCGCACAACATGCTTCCATGTCAGAAAATTACATCTGTGGTAGGCTTTTGAAAATCACGGAATCTCTGGTAGGCTTTTGCACTTATAGCTGAATGTATTTTTTATTTCCGGTTTGCAAATGGACTTATTACTTTTTCTGAGCTGATCTGATTCATGCAGCGCTTTGTGCCATTTGTGTTTTATTTTACATTTCAATCTTTGCCATTACTTCGTCATAACTTACTATATCATTATATTAGGTAATATTGTTTTATTTAACTTCATAAATGATTTAAACATTAAGTATTGTTTTTTTTTGCCCATTTATCTTTAACTTCCTTCCAGTTAAATCTTCCCTTTCCTAACTCGGTTGCAATAACTATTAGATCAGCAAAAAAAAAAGCGGATTGCTGTTATAAAATCAGCATCAAGTAGCAAATAGTGACCATGGCAACAGTAAATTAAAATGTATAAATGTTAGTTTTGTAAAATTTCAATAGATTTGATAAACTTTTTCAGGATACCTCAAATCAAGATTAAGGTGAAATGCTGCTATCGCTGAAAACGAACGAAAACGTGCTTAAGCGCGTACCACAGAACTCTACACTTTAACATTTTACAACATTTCTTGCATTTCAGGATCAACCGAATGAAGATCATGTTTTATAAATATGAATGCTTGTAGTATTTTTCAATTACATAAATATATACACCATTATATAAATATTTCATGGGAATGGAAGGGACCATCAGGGCACCCGATTGAAGCACTCTGGATGGGGAGAGTGGGAATGCCAAGTCCCCATTGCTAACAGTTTGTGAACAGAGGGCGGGCTCTTCTCCCCGCCCATTGGGGCATCCTCATGTTAGATAGCTTGCTCTTTTGACCAATTGTTCAGTCTTGTTGTTGGAAGAAGATTCTTTATATCCCTGTGGATACGTATAAGTGATGTTGCATATCGATCCAACTAACCCCTTTTTGGCCCTGCATACTATGGCATGATTAGGATAATCAGTGATTATTAAAGCTTGATCAAGTCTAACAGAGAGGAGAGCCCATTGCTGTCGGACTTAGTTTCCGTGCTACAATGGGTGGTAGTATGTATCATACATCATCATACATTCAGTTTTTTGTGATATTTTTTGCTTCGCTTATACTAGATCCGCTTAATCATCTTCTCCTTTTCCATTTTATAGTTTATTTTATCAGCTTCCGGAAATTCAAATCCTCTGCTGTGATTTCACTGTATCTTCTTTCGTTCATTGCTTCTCCTATTCGCTATATTTTCGTTTTAGCTTCTTCGACGTTCTCAATTCTATTGCCTCTTCTTCATTCATTTTTCTCTACAAGGTCTTCTTTCTTCCCTCTCTGTTTGAAAATTTATGAATTCACTGTTTTTGTCATCAGCCTCCGTTTTAACGTAGGACTACGTTTCTCTTTTCTATACCGGGTGTCATTTCAAAATTTTGAAACATGAGAGCGTTACGCTAAAGTGAAAGGTTTTTGGACGCTAATAACTCTCGTTCAGCTGAACACAATGACTTCATTTATACACCATTTGATCAGAAAACTTACGAAATGTTTGCAACTAGTTTATTTGTGGACGCAGTAGCGCCCGTGGCAAGTGTTTTTTTTTTTTTCAATATACACGGTTCATGTGTTATTCACGCTTGTAGATTAAATAAGAAAAGCATTACATTTTTCTAGAGTTTTTTATTCGGTGAATTCAATGCAGCTTATATTTACATCTGAAAAACTTCGGTGAAGACCACATTGCGTGTAAACTGACGACCATCCCTCAATAGATCTCCTTGCTGTGAATTAGGTTCGATGTGAACTTTTACCTGATTAGGGTTCCGAGATCGTGACAAAGCAACGTATAGTTGCCCATGCGAAAATACGGTCGACTGAAGATCAATTCCCACATGATCAAATGTCTGTCCTTGCGATTTATTGATCGTAATAGCATATGCTGGTATGATTGGAAATTGCCGTCGACGTAGAATAAACGGTAATGTAGAGTCACTTGGAGCCAAATCTATCGAAATTTACACTTTAGAGAATTGTGTATAAATGTGAACTACCCAGCGCGATGTTCACTTTACTCATATTGGCCTACAACCATTGAGGTTGGTGAAAAGGGTGAAAACAACTCAAATTTGGGTAGATGTATGATACCGTGTAAAGAGCATCGGAGTGAAGTTGGCTGCGATGAGGATGGTGACCGACTCGAAATGTCAAAATTTAACAACAAAGCATCCTCCAAGTCAGCTCGATCTTCTCGGCACAGACAAACATATATGACACTCAATACAGTTTCCATCGTTTACTGATTTTAGTGGTTGAATAAAAAATCAGTAGATTGACGATAGGCCACTGCGGCGCTCATGTCGTATTTGACATGTGGGCCCGCTTGTCGAATGACGGCGTTTTTTATTGTTGCCTGTGTTATTTCCAGCAACTGCTGCATTCGGTTGTCTAAGAGTGATAGATTCTTTTCTGCATTAAAAAAAATCAAAATTTTCAACGTCTGTTGTCTGTGATTTTTTTCATCAAATGCTGTGTCAGGTTGTCTAAGGTTGTCACTGGTTTTGTTTTCTGCATCTGATAGTAAAAAAGAATTGAAGTGTCAAATATTTTATTTTTTGTGAGAATTTCCCCGCGTGCTGCGTCTGGTTGGCTTGTCACCGGACAGACAAACAGGGCTATTATATATATGATGATAAGACCAGGGACATGATCAGCAGTGATAGTATCACACTCTACTTTCTTTAAATTGCCACGTCGTAGTACGTTTTTTTGAAGGCACTGAAAGAGGTATGATAATGGCGGGTTTAGCCGCAATTCACTCTTAGACAAAGCTAGGATCAATCTACAAATACCCCTGATATCAAATAATTTAGGGAAACGACAAAAAATGCACTTTTCATTTGCTTGACAATTCTTTCATTGATGTTTATTCTCTAATTGTCATTAATTAAACATCAAATATGCCTATACAGTTGGTATCATTAATAATCTTATTGTTCGCCTCATTATCGAAAAGGGTGAGTGTTTTGATCATGATTGAGAGCAACTAATAATATGTCCTGATGTTTCAAGTGCAGAAAATTCAAATATATATTATAATTTACATGTGCGTTCTATAAGACAGCCGTGATCAAAGCACTAACTCTAACAACATATTATTTAGCTAGGGATCAGAGCTTTCGAACTGAACAAAGGTCATCGAAAAGTGTTACTTAGGACAGATGCTGACAAAGAATTAAAGGTTAAGGTTTTATTGAAAGAGTAGGACGCCCAGGGTCCACTTAGGGAGGCGAGTAGCCTTGAGACCATAGAACAATTCTTCTCTGTATCGGTTAGCTTTGCTTTAATAGCCTCTTGAATTAAAGTCATAAATCAACAAATTACACCGCTGATAATGAAATAAGTATTAGATTACCAAATTAGAAACTTCCATCTTGTTCCGTTGAAATTAGGCAGCTTAAAACATAGAGTATGATCGATCCTTACATAACTTCGATGAATATAAACATATTTATCACCTTATTAAATTTGCTTGTTAGTAGAATAACGATAACAGTATTAAGCGGAATATAAAACGTTTTTAAAGTTTGATTCGGAAGGTCATAGGATAGGGTCGATAGGCAGTAAAAGTCATCAATATCTCGTTCCTTTTTCCATCTTTCACGAGAATTTCCTTTACTCTGACTGTCCCCTATTTTCAACAGGCTTTTACTATCCGCTATCTTAAGCAGCATTCACATGACCCCTGTGGTTATTATTATGTGATACCAAATCTTTACTTCTACCCTGGTACAGTATGGACAGTGATTTTCATCGCTGACCTAAGGCCCTCTTCTGTGCTTGAAAATGAAAATATCATTATAAATAAGCCTAACACTATAACCATCACAACTATCAGCAAGAAAGCATAAAAATATTGTCAATGTGTATTATTAACATTTTTGCCAAAAATATTTCAATTAACTCCAATAAGTAACTAACTAATATTTGTACTTTTCTCTTTTCTCTTTGAATTGTTGCTTGGTTATGACCTTTAGGGACACGTATGGTGCAAGAGCATGAGCAATACTAACACTTTCCAGAAAAAAGAACAATCGTATATTCATATGGAAAGGCTTCGAACAATCAGGAACAATCGGGACAATCAGATAAGTATCATTTGACATAAAAAGTAACTTATTCCATTTTAATATCGTTTTTATAATATCGCCGTATGTCATTGTAGTGCGGAATTGTAAATTAACGATTTTATGATTTTCTTTTTGCAATATTTTTGACAGGGTTCAAAACGTATGGAATTCAATAAGGTTATCTAAAAGAATGCCGAAATTGCTCTCCGATCTGTTCATTTGCATTACTTAAAAAATTAGGTGCATTTGTTTTTCCGTATTTCAATTATTTCTCATATTTCGACAAGAGCGTTGAAACAAATGTCAGCTTTGCTAAAAAGACCAAGTTAATTTTCGCAATGACTACTATAAAACTATTTAGCCATTTGGTGACTTCTCTCAATGCCAATTTGTCGTTTGAAACATTGACTGGAGGCAAAATGGGTTCAAAAATGCTTTTTCAACTGACCATAATAAAAGAATATGATTGAGTTCTAAAATGAGACTTTTTCTAAATGACATTGGATGAGTTCATAAAGTCGAATTAAAACCTTTGATAGGAGTAAAAGCAATTTGAGAAAACTTGAGTTTTAAGATCGTTGTTAACAAGTTGTGCTTGATTATAATAAAGCCTGACTAAAATAGCAAACATATTGGCACCTATTGGTGCCATAATAGAACCAAATCGATTTCTAGTGGCTCTCATAAAACTTTAATAAAACTTAATAAAGCTGGATGGTTTTGCCAATTTTATTGGAAGGATATCATAGAACACTTTCTTAGAATAAATCTCATACGATTTTCTTCTTGTATCGAATTTCCACTAAAATCAGTCAACGCTGCTCTCGTATAACTGAAATAATTTCTCGGTCAATTACCATTACCGGCAATCAATTGGCTCACAATATCATCCAACAGTTTAGCTTAACTTAAACAGTACACTAACCGGAACAACGAGAACCAACAACCTCAAGAGTAGTAACAACAAAAGCCCCTCCCCAAACGCATCTTTGTCTTGTCGTTTGGTTCGATTTCGGAATCGCATCGTCGAACAGAGTTTGCTCACCGTAAACACCCAGCAGCGGAAAAACTGTTTGACTTGTTTGGTTCAACGAGTGGCAAAAAGTGCGAAAAAAAATTTACAAAGGCAAAAAACTGTAGCTGGATGTGCTTCTTTAGCGCTTTGCCCCATCCATTCACCCACCAAGTTGTTGGCGGATGGTTACGACGATGGAAAAATTGTTTTTCCTGCGTGTTGGGTGGCCTTGGGAGGTGTGCTGTCGTGTGTTTGGACGATGTCATCCAGCATCCGGATCGGCAGGAAGTAAGCACAAGCTCCCGAACAGCAGCAGAGCGACGACCGAACTGAACTTGGAAGAGCATACGACCAATCCTTTGCGAAACTAGCGCTCTGCCACCGCAGCCAAAAGGGACTAGTGGGCCAAGGGAACGGATATTGAGCTTAAATCCGGAAATTGGATTACACTTCTGCTCCCTTGTTGCTGCTGCTGCTGCTGCTACTGCGGGTTCCCGTTTTCCCGCACCAGGGACTCACTCGGATGGGGGTGGAACTGATTTGGTCAGGTGTGTGGCTAAAAAGAGCTTACAAGTTGCATGAGTTGTACAGCACATGACGACACATTTTAGCTGTTCAGTCGCAGTCGTCCTCGTCCGTCCGGTCCATGTATACAGAGTTAATGGGTTCTTTTATTCCCAAAGCAGCAGTGTTTGTACGAAAGTGTGCTGTCAGCAGGGATCAGGAAGGAGGAAAAAAATGTAACAGAATCATTTATCGAGCACTCGATACGCATTCTGCAGCGATTAAGCCATGATAAATTATGCCATAGATAAATATTCCATTTCGCGGGTGTCAGATTTGGGCTGATTGGTATTAAATTTTTAATGAATTATTACTCCGTGCCACCGAGTAGCCAGAGAGTAGCCATCGATGACGTTTGCACTTTTTCCACGTCATTTGATACTCGGCGGACGTGATCTTATTGCTGTCACAATCGTTGAACCGAGCTTTTCAATGCATTTTTCCCCTTCTTTTTGCATTTAAAGCCAAATAAAACCCGACTGAATCCAGGTTTATCACATATTGATGGTGCAGCGGAGATGCCTTGGCTGCCCGAAATATGGTTTGTTAAAAATGGATGATCTCGAAATGAGTCGATGCGGAGAGTTTCATTCGAAGTGGGCGTTCGAACGTGTTATCCGACACTTGGTCAAAGTGATTTTATATTATCCACTTCTGGTTCGGGAAAAAATGCGGTTTGTGTGTGGTTAATCCATTCGGGTGTGCACTCGAAACGCAGGTCAGAACTACGTATAGCGTTCTGATGTTTTTTTCCGTGGGTTGGAAAGTGCATCCTACAGGCTTCACCCTTTTAGTTCAACTAAAAACAGCTCTAGCTAGCGTTAGAACATGATAGCTTTACTGCGAATTCTGGTTTTTTTTTTTCATTTACGCAAAAAGCCCCACATGTAAGCACTATGGTTATCAAAAAGCGATAAAAAATAAGCCGCTACAAAAACAAAACACGTCCATTTTAAAGCGTGGCCTACTCCATTCTTCACCTAGTAGAAACGTATAAGATATCAGTTGTATCTGAAAAAATGCGAGCAATTGACGTGATGAAATCTGCGGTCGTTTTTGAAGCTTGTAAAATAAAATGACAATTTAGTTTTGGGTTGTGGGGCTTAAAAGTGTTGTTAATTGAATTTTGTTTCATGTATTGATAAAGTGTGAATTTTAAAAAGCTACTAAATGTTACGATTTTTCATGCGATTACTGCCTCCCAGAAAATGCCACCTTCATTCAAAAGTACCACAAGGATGACGATATGGTGTTTTGCCGGATCTAGCATAGTCTCATTGCTTGAATAAAATGTAATTTGGTTTGTTAAAATAAATATTTTTTTGTTCCGTTTTTTACCATCCATCCAGAAATAGTCGCTTGTTTAAAATGCACACATTAGAACTTTTGCATTTGCTTCTATAATATATTACAAAAAAACGGTCTTTCTTCTATTACAAAAAAAAACGATTCCCTTTCGTTCAATTTCTAGCTAAAGTCAGACTGAAAACAACAAAATTGTTTCCGATCATGCATCAACAATCCTTCCTAGAGCATTAGTGACATTTTTGACCAATCGTCATTTGAAAAACCTGTTCAGTAGGTATCGCGGTAATAGTTACTGATCTGTTTTTTTTACTTCTTTCAACTATTAAAAAACGATCAAACTAAAGTTGGAAAAAAGCAACCTCTAGGAGTGAAGCTACAATAAAAGTTACACAGAATTGACCAATGACTTTGGCTCGCTTTCAAAAATCAATTTTCAATCCGATTATTGATATCTCGGCATTATCCGAAAAGCATGGGTACTTAAAATAGCATTCTCACCAGTTTCCTTTTTCCAATTTGTCCCTTTTGGCACGTAGCATTGGATCCGGTAGTGATTTGAAGAGGACACATTCATAATATTATTTGCTGGTGCTGTTAGATGGCTCCAAATTCATGATTTTTCATCCATGACTACAAAAACGTCACTCCATTGAACAGCAAGGAAATTTTGCCATTTCCGGAAACTCTGGAATCGGTTCCAACGGGGCCCAAAACGAACACTTTAAGAAACTCATATACTGGTATAGTTCGACGGCTCAAAATTCATGAACTTTCGTCCAGTATTACATACACATCGTGCCATATACCAACAAGGGGACCACTTTCGTATACAGGGTGCGGCAGAAAATAATGCGAAAATTTGTTCTATTTCTTTCAAATCCCATTTTCGACTAATTCAAGCAATAATATCAACATTTTTGAGTGCAGTTATCTTTATAAAGTCCTTTGAAACAAATTTATTCTATGTGTCCTCCATTTTTATTAATAACATCCTCGAGCCGACGCCGGAAGCAAGAGCATGGCTTTCGGACGTAGCCCTCCGACATTGACTGCCATGTGCGTGTTATGGTTGACTTCAGGGTTTTCACACTAAGGTGTGATGTTTTGCAGGCTCGTGCTTCAACATATGCCCAAATCAAATAATCCAACGGATTAAGATCTGGGCTGCTAGGGGGCCACAAATCCTTCGGCCAAAAATTCATGTTATCGTTCAACCATTGTTGGGTTCGATTGGACGTGCGATACTCCATCCTCCTGTAGGACAACGGTTTGGTCCTCGAAGAAGTTGGCCTTTACCAGGGAAGCACTTGGTCCTTTAAAATACCGATATACACTTCGGTATTGATTTTAACTCTAGCATCAATGAAAACAGGCGGCATTTTCAAACAGTTGGAAACCACCAAGCCAAACATCATGACACCAGCCGAATGTTTGGTTTGAAATTTGAATTTCACTTTTTCCGGAACGTTCTTCATTTTCTGCGGTGAAATGAACCAGTCCGTGCGGCTGTTGGCCACAGCATCGATGCTGAAAAGCTTTTCGTCGGAGAACAGGATTATGATTTTTTCCTTCTTCAACAAGGAAAGCAATCTCTTGGAACGAGTCACTCGTAGTTCCTTGACCCGGTCCGTAATCAAGTGGCGTTTCACTCTGGCTCTGGAAGATGCATGCAGGTCTTCTTTGATGATTCTCCGCATGGATTTCTCCGAAATATTGGCTTCCTTTGCAATTTTTCTTATGGAACGCACCGGGTTGCGAGCAATTTTTGCACGGACCGATTTGATCGCGTTCGGCGTGCGTGCAAAGCGCGGACGTCCGCTTCCCGGCTTCCGCTGCTTAGGACCAGGGACTTTTTTATGCGGTAAACTGTTGCCAAATGGCACCCTACCAACTTGGCAATCTCTTTCGGCTTCTTCTGGGCGAGCAACAAACTTGTGATCACTACTTTCGCGAACATGTTGAAGAATTTGCAATAAAACAAATAGAATGTTTGGATGCAGCACTTGAAAGTAACAAAAAACAAATACACTTTCGACAGAAAGTGTACTAGCTACACGAATTAACCCAATACTCAAGTTTGAACATTTTCGCATTATTTTCTGCCGCACCCTGTACTATGGAATCGGTTTCTATAGGGTCCTAAACGAATACTTTTTGAACTTCACGTACTGGTACCGAAAGTTTCCAGTAACTAAGGTTCTTAAAATTTCCGTTTATGGCCTTGCCGAAACCGGTTCTCAAGTATCCGGAAGTGTCTAAATCCTTAATTTAACAACGAAATGATTGTCAAATACATTTATACTAATCATGTTGTTTGTTGTTGCACGAAGCACGTAATTAATTATAATGTTTGAAAATTGGAAATATCATTCTTATCAATATGCAACTTTTGGAGTGGACAGCAATTTTCTGCTAGAACCAAAGATGTGAAGTGAAAGTATCAATACTTGCTCTTCACATCTTTGGTTCTAGCAGAAAATTGCTGTCCACTCCTAAAGTTGCATATTGATAAGAATGATATTTCTAATTTTCAAACATTATAATGAAAAGATGTTTATGTGGATTTGGCTAGAAATCATACTAGAAAATTAGAAGAAAGATTAGTAATTTCCAATTAAATGGAAATTACTAATCTTTCTTCTCATTTACTAATTACAGATATTCCACTAAACAGCTCACATTCTCCAAGATTCATAGCAATCATGAATATTGAGTCTTCAAACAGCACCTCAACCTCAGGTAGTAGGTTTGGAGAGTGATTTTTTATGTCTTATCGGAATCGATTCCAGAGTGTCTGGAAGAGATCCATCGAATGATGCTTCAATACCTTTGTGTCCGTTTCGAGACCTACCGCAACCGATCTCAGAGTATCAAAATCCCCTTATTGGTCCATTAAATGATTTTATGAAACTTTTGGTGAAAAACTAAGAGTTTTAAGCCGTTCGAACAGTACCAATACACGAGGTTCTAAAAGTGCCCTTTTTGGGTCCTACTGGAACTGGTTCCAGAGTATCCGGAAGTGGCTAAATCCACTTGTTGGCTTTGCACCTTGGAAAGTAAATAATTAATTTTGATCTGTCGAACAATGTCAGTATAGGAGGTTCTGAAAATATTCGCCTTGGGGGAGATCAAAACTAGTCTCAGAGTTTCCAGAGGTGCCCAATTCTCCTTGTTGGTCCATGGCAGGATATCTTTGAGTCTTTTGCTGGAAAACCGTGAATTTTGAGTCGTCGATCGACACCAGTATTCAAGGTTCTGGAAGTGTCTGTTTTGGACCCAGCTGGAAGCGATTCCAGAGTATCCGGATGCACATGTATTTTGAGTGAAAAAATCAAAGAAAAATTATAGCCACACAGAAAAAAATAAAGAATTTTAACAGGCACGTAAAGTTTTCCTTCGTTTAAAACCAATCCAAAGGAGGCGTAAACAACGAACTTGTTTGCAATCATTGATGCGCCTTACCACAATGTTTGCAATATCATTCAACAGATTAAATTCAGGCGTTATCTGGCTTAAATTTCCTTGAAATATCCCATTATTTTCTGCCAAATCTAACATTCCCTTTATGTATATTAAATAACGCAGAAAATTAAATGTTTCTTTTTATCTGTGCATCGAATGTTGCACATAATGTTCTGGTTCTAATGCATCCGGTCCTAGTGTATCCAGATGTGGGCAACTCCCTTGTTGGTAAATGCCACGACGTTATTTTGGGGAAAGATCATGTAATTTGACCCATCAAACGGTACTATAAAAGTATATTACGCAGAAAGGAAATCTAAATTTTCATTGTGATATAAATATCAGAGCATGTAAAATTGTAATTCCTTTCAAACGATGCAGCACCCTGGATGAAATAGTTGTAATAAAGAAGAGCTTTTGTATACAACACTATCGGCAATGTATGGAATGTCCCAGATGTTTACACGATACAAAATGTTAATTTGTAAGTTTTGTGATTTCCATTAATATGCATGACATTAAACAAAAAATCACACTACTTTTTCGAGCTGTGTACACACTTAGAAATTATGAATTTTATGCGAGACGTAATTCATGTTTGAAAAAAGTCGGGGAAAGGTAACAAAGATTTCGTGTAAAGTTATATCTCCTGAAACTAACACATACGCAAGTCGACAAAAGATGTGTTTGATTGAATTTATTTTCTCACCTCTTTCAACTCATTCTTATGTGCCAAAGGACGCTTGCATGTGTCAGTCTCAGGGCACCGAAATTTAAATGACATTTTGGTAGTGTGTAGGTTCTGAAAGTGTCCTACTGGATCTAATACCAGACTATCGGGAGATGGCCAAATCATCTTGTTTGTCCCTTGACATGATGTCCAATGACTTTTAGGAGAAGACCCATGAACTTTGGGCCATCAAACGGCACGAGTACACGAGGTTTGGAAAGTGTCCGTTCTGAGCCCTACTGCAAGTGATTCTGGAAGTGTTCAAATCTCTTTGCCATCCTGAAACTAATGTTTCACCCGACAACAACTCAGCAGCACGAGACTCTTGGAACTAAGTCACCGGGTCGGCGCACTACTGGGCAAACTGGAGGGCTTCGCGGACTAAAGGGCACTCAAGCTTTCAAATAAATTAACTACACAGAACGGATAAACTCATACACTGTATTCTATCTGCTGTTTTTCGTGTGGTTGGACATAGGACGACGACTACGAAGACGACGGCGACTACGACGGCGACTACGACGGCGACTACGACGGCGACTACGACGACTACAGTCTCGCAAGCGCTCGCGACGAGGTGCCAGAAAAGATTCCGGCGATGGCGGACGAACAAATGCCAACTTTCGGCAAGATGGTGGTGGAACTACTGGCTGGTGTACCGTTGGTTACAGCGCGATGGCGGTCAGACTGGCGCGTCTACCGTTCGTAGGCTGTAGTGCGATGGCGGTTGGTTCGCTCACTTCGACCGAGACGGTGATTTGGTGGCGGGCTGGGATAGGGGTTGCGGAGCCGGTTCCGATGCACAGGCGCTTCCTCCTGACGTAGCCGGTCGACGACGGCAAGGCCGCCCTCGGTCGAACCGGGAAGGGACTCTCTCCTTGATAATTAGGGCCTTTGCCCGAGATGGATATCCTCTTTTACACTTATGGCCCGATGCCAGAGGAATGTGGGTCTTTTGCAATTAGGTGTTGGTGACTAAAAAGCCTCTTCCACCGTAGCGTGCACTGGTGGTCCTTGACTCGCCAACCAAAAAGTGTTTCCAATAAACGGACAGAAAAGGGTCCTAAATCGGCGTAGCTTCAGCGTAAAACTGAACACTTTTGGTCTACACCATCGCCTCACGAACTAAGTGAAAGATCCCTGTTCACCGAGCATCCAAGAACCCTTCAGCTCATCACCCGTGACTTCGTGTCACCATTTTTCCATGGCTTTGCGCGCCTTTTACAGCCCATTAAGCATGGCCATGATGTCTGCCCAGTGAGTTTCACCGCTACTGTTTTGGTATGTTTACTTGAATGCTCGATCACAGGGTGCACATTAAAAAAACATCTCATTTCTCTTATTGTAACAGTACGGTTACAATCCCATGAAATGAAGTTTTTTTTAGTTCTGGATGAAAAATCATGAACTTCAAACCGTGGAACTGCACCAGCAAATAAGATTCTGAAATGTTTCCTTTTAAAGTTACTACCGGGAACGGTTCCAGGGGCTCACATGGAGATCGCAGCAAACGCTGCCCGCGGACGGTTGAGTTTTGCGTGAGCTGTCACGTTTTTTTTTTCTCTGTTTGTTAAAAATCGGTATATGTGAATTTGTGAAATTGTGAATTTAGTTTCGGAAATTTCAGCAAACATATAATGTTTGAAAGTTATTTATTGGTTTGATCTATAAATAAGTAATCTGAAAGCTCATTTCTATCTCTTCCGCTTTACTACTCTCAATGTATACTTCCCTAAGCAGTCTCTCCGCATCCGATAATAACCTAATTATAAATTCGCAATCCACCGATTCCAAATCCCGAAAGAAATTCCCACCTCCTAACATGATAATGAGCGGAATGCTATTTTTTTTTTTTTTTTTTTAAATTTTACATCGGCCTATTTCCTTACATGGTGACAATCACCGACGCCAGGAAGCCGACTCCACCACCTGGACCCTGCCCTATCGACTCATGAATATAAGCCAGCACCAACGGCTTTACTTCCCTTTCCCGAAGGAAGACGTGACCAGATTTTTTCGGCCCAGATAAACCACCTACGTCGACTGGGATTGAACCCAGACCCACTGGGGTGTCAAGTAGCAGTCACGCTTACCACTACACCACCGACGCCAGCAAGTGGGCAAAATGTTACAACTTGGAAACATTGTAAAGTAAATCAATGAATCAGCCCTCTCAGATTTCACGCTAATATGCTATTATAATAAATTTACAAGTGCATAACTGCATGCTAGTTTGTGATTTTAAAAGTATCCAGATTCAGGATCAAAAAGTCTGAGCATCGATTCAGTACCGCATCCGAACTTTGGATTTGGAAATTTATGTCGCTTAACAAATCCTCGAACAAATGTGCAAAAGCAAGTTGGCCAATATTTAGTGTCAACCAGTGGGGACGTGTGCTCTACACCAAGTTCCCCTTCTTTCAAACTCACCTTCAGTGAGTTTACCCATTTACAGTTTACCCATTGAGTTGGACACATCACAGTAGACAATATTGTGATGGAGCACGGACGTTAGGTTACTAGAAGTATGAAAAATACTCCATAACCTAATTAGGATTATATCTGAAAAATCCAAATTTGGCCAACACCCACCAAATAAGTTGTTCTGAAATTGTTCAATCAACATATAATATTAGGTGCGCAACTATGTTCCCGCTGTTTAGCAATAGATGGCGCCAGTAGTAAGTGCTGGTCGAATTTTGTACATCTCAAGCGTAATAAACCAAGCTCAGACATATGGTAAACAAACCGCTCTGCCAAATCAGTGATTTTGGTTTAGTGTTATATATTTTGGTTGTTTGAAGATGTCTGATTTCGTGCCAAATAATCGTCATTTGCGGGAAGTGTTGATTTTCTTCTTTCATTCGAAGAAAACGGCGGCTGAAGCACATCGAGAGCTCCAAAAAGTTTACGGTGATGCTGCTCTGATTGAAACAACGTGTCGTGATTAGTTTCGTCGCTTCTAAAACGGTGATTTCAGTGTTGATGATCGTCCACGTGAAGGAAGGCCAACAAACTTCGAAGACTCTGAATTGGAGGCATTGCTCGATGAAGATCCTTGTCAAACGCAAGAAGAGCTTGGTTCAGGATTAGGAGTTTCCTGCCAAGCCGTTTCTAAGCGATTGCATACGTTGGGAATGATTCAAAAGCAAGGAACTTGGGTTCCTTACGATTTAAAGCCAAGAGATGTTGAGCGTCGTTTTTTTCGTCTGTCTCTACATCGCATTGTGACGGGTGACGAAAAATGGATTCATTACAGTAACCCAAAATGGAAACATTCATCGGGACTGCCCGGGCATGCTTCAACATCGTCGCCTAGGCCGAATATTCACGCTGCGAAGGTTATGCTGTGTATTTGGTGGGACCAAGTTGGTGTTATTTATTATGAGCTGTTGAAACCAAACGAAAACATTACCGGGGAACGGTATCGAACTCAATTGATGCGATTGAGCCGAGCACTGCACGAAAAACGGCCACAATACGAGCACAGACACGAAAAAGTGATTCTTCAGCATGACAACGCTCGACCTCACGTTGCGAAACCCGTGAAAACCTACTTGGAAACGCTCAAATGGGAAGTCCTACCCCACCCGCCATATTCTCCTGATATTGAACCGTCCGATTATTACTTGTTCCGTTCGATGGCACATGGTCTCACTGGTCAGCAATTCCACTCATATGATGACATCTCAAAATGGCTTGATTCTTGGATAGCATCAAAAGACGAACAGTACTATCGAAATGGTATTCACGTTCTACCAGAAAGATGGGAAAAAGTCGTAGCTAGTGATGGGCAATACTTTGAATAATTCGTTTGTAACCTTTGTTTTCAAAATAAAGTTCCTTTCTCACAAAAAAAAAAAAAAAAAAACAGCGAGAACTTAGTTGCGCACCTAATATATTATTTTTTTTTTTTTTTTTTTTTCCCCCCTTTTCAAATTTTATTTTTCTATTAATTTTTTTAAAAAAAAAAAAAAAAAAAAAACCCGCCCCCCCCCCCAAAACACCCAAAAAATGGGGGGTGATCATGTTTAGATTACAATAATTTTGGTAACACTGACTTTCAAAACAGTATGAACCATTAGGTAAAGAGCTTCAGCAATCATTGTTGTTCAGCATTATTAGAACTAAAATCTGGTTTGAACACTTTGAATACGGGTACTGAAATTCCTCACAGCTGATATGGATCAGAGGATAAAGGGCGAACACGAAATTATTGCGGCACATTCAACAGGGCATAACTTTTTTACCATTAGGTAAAAATCAACCAAATTTTGCACACTTTTTCATTGATGTGTATTGTTTACATGCTGTCAAACTCGAAGTCGTGTTTTCCGATTCAACGAAAATGGAGGTGAACCAAAGCGAGTCGAGAGAACAAATTCTTTCCAAACACCTGGAATTTCCTGACCTGTCGCACCGCAGTTGGGAAAAATGTTGAACATTCACCATTCAACGGTCTCCAGAGTGTTGAAGCGGTTCCAGGAGCGGTTGACGTTGGACCACGGAAAAGGAGCTGGAAGAAAACCGAGACCGGAGAACAAAAAGACGGAGGGAAAGGTGAAGCGGATGATTAAAGCAAATCCCAACGTCTCAAGCCGTGATTTGGCTAAAAAGATCGGCATGTCGCAGAGCTACGTCCAGAATGCAAAGAAGAGAGCTGGACTACATACATACAAGGTACAGAACTTCCCAAACCGCGATGAGCGGCAACAATCGACGGCTAAAACTCGGGCACGGAAGCTCTACGAGAAGATGCTGACAAAATATGGCTGCCGATTTTAAGCAAATTCCGGGGTTGGAGTTTTTCACCGGCAAGAGCAAGTTCTATGTGGACGACAAATTTAAGAAGAAGAAAATGTCGAAATTCACCTCCAAATATCTCATTTGGCAGGCCATCTGCTCTTGCGGACTGAGGAGTGAGCCTTTCGTGACAAAGGGCACAGTAAATGGCGAGATCTACAAATCTGAGTGCCTCGAGAAGCGCCTTTTGCCGTTCTTGCAGCAGCACGACGAAGCTCCGCTATTTTGGCCAGATTTGGCATCATGCCACTATTCTAAAAGTGTCCTGGAGTGGTATGAGGCCAATTCTGTCCATTTTGTTCCAAAGGACATGAATCCGCCAAACTGTCCGGAGCTGCGCCCGGTGGAGCAGTACTGGGCAATGATGAAGCGGGAACTTCGGAAGAGCAAGAAGACAGTCAAAGACGAGAAGGACATGTTAAGAAAATGGAAAAAAAAACTGAGAAACTGGTACCGGATGACACTGTAAAGACTTTGATGGAGGGCATCAAGCGAAAATGCGTTCAATTTTACACTCAAGGCTCCATCGATTAACTTTTCTTTTGATTTTTGAAGTAAATATATGTATAAAACTACCCTAATATTTTGGTTTGATTCTAAACATTATAAGAAAATTGGCATGACATTTTCGGTGTCGCAATAATTTCGTGTTCGCCCTTTACAGTCACCGATCTTGGCGAGAGTACAGAGTTCGAATCTGGTTAAGTACGCGGGTAAGTGATATATATTGATATATTGATGAAAAATAATAAATATATAAATCACATAGTTAAATATTAATTGCGCTCTTTTTTTTTTAGACGGGATGGAAAATTTGCAACCAGACACCTGAAGAACTCAGGGTGCGGCGATGAGGGTGCCAACTCCTCGACCCACTAAAAACCCACCCGTGCCTTCAGCCCTGGATACAATATATACGCGCCAGGTTCCATTATTTTTGAACCTGGAAGTGTGTTAACTTTACCGTTATCCACATGAAAACGGTCATGTTGCGTGTGAAAGTAACCTCGGAATGGGCGTGACTCTCCAGACATCCTGAAATGGGTTACTGGATCTGCAATAGAGCTAGCACTTTCTAACTCCCGGATTAAAGCTGCTTTCATTGGTCACGTAAAAAAAAACTATTGCAAACAGATTTCTTCCATAATACCACTGCCGGCCGGTGGGTGTTAGATTGGACACACACACACACACACACACACACACACACACACACACACACACACACACACACACACACACACACACACACACACACCCCCCCCCCCCCCCCCCCCCCCCCCCCCCCCCCCCACACACACACACACAAGCTTCCTTGCCTATAAACCGATTACATATTCTGCATGACGGTTTATCGAAATTTACACACTGTAAGAACATTGTTCAGTTAATTGGAATAAAGCTGTAAAAAAGAGTATCAGCTGTATACCTGTTGAGATAAAGTTGAGAGAATGATTATCAAGCATAGAAGCGGCAAATGGGTAATAAATACTAACTTTTTAAAAGGAGTCTGCAAGCTATCTTTTCGCATTTTCATGAAGTCGGGTAGATTCGCCAGATTTGCCTGTTAAAATATTGGCTGGGTGCTTGTGCCACCACTACCTTTTTTTTTACTTAGTTCGTTTAATTGTAAGGCTCAGACGAGTGTCATGTTGCGGAGCCGATATTCAATTTTGTTATTTACAATGATTTGCTTTATGGTGTTAGTATGTGGGGCACCAATTACTCGTGGCTGGCTCGAGGTTAATGGGTCACATTATCGCTTGGAAGGGACTAGGCAGGTAACTTAGTTCCCCCCCCCCCCCCCCCCCCCCCCTTTCCCCCCCCCACCTTCTATATATTAATATATATTCATTTCTGTTTCCTATTTTTGTTCTCATTAGATTGAGTTCTTTCTTTTCTTTTCTATATATTTTTTTTTTTTTATATAGCTATTTTGTTTGCGGAGCGAATAGAGATAAAATATTTTATCATTGAGCTCCCCTCTCTTTTTCTGCTCCTCGCGGCTGCGGCGGCCATCTCCTCCGCGCCTCCTGCTCCGCTGCTCCGCGCCGCGGGGTGGCCCTGCTTCCTGGGCCGGGGCCACGTCCCCGCAACCAAAAGATTATTTTATTTGGGAACCATGGCCGGGGATTCCCCTAGAGGGGAGGAAGGGAGATGATGACGTTACACTCTTAGGCCCTTATTCCGCGCGGCGAGTGAGAAGAGTCGACTCGAGTCATGTCGCTGTCACATGACTTTTTTCACTCGATTCCGACAGTCGCAGCGAGTGAGGTGACTAGTTCATTCACTCGAGTGACTCCATACGCCTCGATGCGACACGGAGTTCATCCCAGAGAACTGTCAAATTTATCCATTGCCGTTTTTGTTTTTTTATTTCTGTTCTACCTGGATCGGCTATCAAATTTAGGTCAGATTGTTGTCTGTCAAACGTCAGTGTGTATGTTTGCATTTTTAGCCTGTCTCGGGTTAAGGTTTGCACTGACAATAAGTTCGGGTTGCACGGGATAGAAAAAACGGTTGTATAAGATTTTCGCGATAGGTGTTTACGTTCTAATCTGTTTTTTTTTTCGGCAGTCGGCACTCCGCAGTTTATTTTTTTTTTCGAAGAATTGCCTCCTGGATCAGTCAGCTGTTGTAAGTAGCATTCAAATACTTTTGGCGGAGTGAAATTTTTAGTTGTTTTTGTTTAGTTCAGCAGCCAGCACATTGGGGCCCGTGATTCGATCACCAGTGCCTTCACAACGTATCCCGATCGGATTCTACGGCGGCAGTCAATCCTCGGATAAACTGGCCAAGGAAACCCTCACCAGATAATTAATCTACGTTCCCGAGAAGAAACCACTGGCAGCAGTATCTATTAAAAAAAATTGCACAAACGTTACGGATTGCCTGAAGGTACTTGATGCTACGCTAAGTTCTGTGAAAACAATTTGGATGTTTTTGGACCAAAAAATCAATTGAGGTAGGTGGCCGTTCAATTAGTGACTCAGTAAGTCTGATCTGTGCTAATAAATATTGGTGTTCAGTTATAGATCATGAGCAGTTTTGCGTTTTGGTTGGAAGATGACGAGAACTATGTAGAGGATGCTTCAATCGTACGTCTGGAACGCCGGATGATAAGAGACCGATCGAATCCTTTGGATATGTCTGAGCATATGTACATTTGTTTTTATAAAACTGGTTGAATCCATGACCTATTTTTTGCAATTTTTGTAGGTTTGTTAGATATTTTCGAGTGTCGAAGGACTTGTTTCGTTACCTTCTAAACATCGTTGAAACCCAACTTGGAGCAGCTGTAGGATCAACAACTGTTCAACCGGTTATCAAGCTGGCCGCTACCATGAGGTTCCTGGCTGAAGGACAATATCAAAAGGGTACCGGTAATGATCTTTTCGTTGGTATGGCCCAATCTACCATGTCGAAGTCGCTAACGCAAGTGATAGATGTACTCGAGACTTACGTATGCCCAGAAGCAATAAAGTTTCCTACAGAAGAAGCCGAAAAAAATGCAATCAAGATGGGTTTTTTCCAGAAGTCCGGATTTCCTGGTGTTATTGGATGCGTGGATGGAACTCATATTAAGATTTTCCCTCCAGGATCAGATATTCAGCACTTATACTACAATCGGAAGGGGTACCATAGTCTGAATGTAATGATTGTATGTATAGCAACAGTGAGTAAAAAAAAGCAATTATTAAATTTAATTTATATATTTTAGGTTTGTGACCACCAACTTATGATCCGGTACGTCGATGCAAACCACCCAGGAGCTAGCCACGATAGTTTTATATGGAGTGCAAGTGCATTAAGCCATCACCTTGCAGCGAACTATCAGCGTGGAGAACGAAATACTTGGCTTCTAGGTTGATTACTTTCTCAATGCATATTGAACAATATTTAATAAATTTTTATTTCTTTGTATTGTAGGTGACGCTGGCTATCCCTTAAAACCTTACCTCATCACACCATTCCGAACTACTGCCAATTCAGCTCCGAATAAAACAAAGTTCAACGAAAAACTGTCGAAGACAAGGACAACTGTAGAGAGGTCGATTGGAGTATTAAAAAATGTTTTTCGATGTACACTAGGAGCACGACAGCTACATTACAAACCTAAGAAGGCAACACAAATTGTAAACGTGAGCTGTGCGGTACACAACTTGCGTATAAAATTTAACATGCCTCTCGATATCGAAGAATGGTTGGATGTAGAAAATGTTGGAGCAGACATTTTAAACGCTGAGGATAATGATGGTGATGCCAACAGAATAAGGGAAGAAATAATGTTTTCAATTCTTTAATAATAAATGCAACAAATTATAAATTTGATAGTTTCAATCTAAGCATCAATGCTTTGAAATACAAACATAAACTGCTGATCATAACTAAATAAACCTACTATTATAATATCCATGAAGATTCGAAGGATCCATACAAGTGGTGGTACTCATGAGAAGTCCAGTTTCCAATGCCTAAACTACCAATAACTGATAAAGTTTACCAATGATAATTTTTATTAGGAGTGTGAAGATAACAAGTTATTAATTGAACAGTTTGCACACACACACACACACACACACACACACACACACACACACACACACACACACACACACACACACACACACACACACACACACACACACACACACACACACACACACACACACACACACACACACACACACACACACACACACACACACACACACATGTTCCGATCTCGTTGAGCTGAGTCGAATGGTATGCCCTCCGGGCCTCGGAACAAAAGCCGGTTTTCCAAGCGGTATATAAACCCTCCTACCTCCCGTCCACTCTCTCCCATCATGGACATTTTAGTAACCCCTACCCCCTCCCCCTCCTTAAGTTGTCCACGTGGATGGCCCCTTTATACCGTCTTTAATATTATTTTTTGATTCAAAATAGTGCAATTTCTAATTCAACAGCTTAAAGCCAATTTATTTAGAATTCTTTGCTTCCAACAAATCAAGCTTTCGCTTCTTAGATTCTAGCATTGCAACCTGGTACTCTAACTCTCGTACTTTTCGTTTTTCCTCGCGAAGGAGGTATTCTTTTTGAATTTGAACTTGTCTTCCTCCAAGTGGAACATTTTTCGTGCGTACTTGGCACAAGCATCGGAGTTAGCAGTAATCTGCTTCAAATACTCCGTTTGTTGGAGAAGTAAATCCGAAGAATCCTCTGCTTTTCTCTTCTTAGGGTTTCGTTGATACAGGCGTGGAGTGCTTGTTCCGGCCGGTTGATAGTTCTCTATGGCTTCTAGATCCAGATCGTAGTCCATGTGTTCTTCTGGTCGTTGCACAACCGGCGGTGATTCAACCGACTGTGACGCGGCCGGCGGTGGCGCAATTGGCAGACCGAACACTGATCCTATAACCAAAGTTCAATAATTAATTATTTGGATATCAATATGCAGGTAGTAAATACTTACCGTCATGATCGACCGCTTTGTCTAGGGACAGAAAGTTTATGATCGCTTCCTCGCAAGCCGAGAAGGAGTGCATCTTGTTCGGGCCACCTCCAGTTGCCTTGGCTTCGGCCTTATTTTCCATCAATTTTTTTTTGGTTTTTCCCCTGAAATCGGACCACACCTGCAATAGTGAACAAAAATAAAATTGTAGCGTACATTAAATTGTTAAAATAAATAGTTTTTCATACCTTCTGCCATTCCGCCGAAGATCTTGATGGTGGCCCAAGACTATTCAGCGCCGTCGTGGTTTCCGCCCACGCTGACTGGAAAATCGGCTTCGTCATCATTGCTCCTTCGGCAAATTTGAGGCCCTTGGCTACCGTGGGGTTCTCCTCCATCCGGCGCACCAACTCCTCAAACTGCTTACGGTTAGTTACACGCAGCCTAGGGAAGAATTTAAACATAAATTAAACTGTATTTAGCAATTTAAAATACAAACAAAATATGCTTACTTTTTTGCTTTTTGGGTTGGTTGGAAAAGGGGTCCTTGGACCCTTGAGAGTCTAAGACGCTGCTCCCAATCAAGTAGTACATTTCATAATGTAGTACCTGCTTGGGAAAATTGCCTACTGTCGTAGTGGTAGCTACTCTAAATAGTAACTTACCATTGCGATATTATGGCAAAAATTAAAAAGAGGACACGCCACACTAAATCAAATCAATGGTTGCAGTGGCAATACTTCCCAACAAGGGGAAAAAGTGTAATTTTGCTCATTTGACCTTACAACTCGAAGAGTACGCGTAATTTTGAAAAACAGAATACAAAAAATAAGTTTATGGATTACCCACATACAACTGAAGCACGGCACATTGTACGGAAAACTCACGATAACAGAAGTCCAAAACTTGTTCACACGTTTTACACGATGAGTGATGCTGTCTACCTACCGCTATTTCTCAACCAGCTTCATAGAGGTGCTAGCTTATGGTAGATCCTACCATCTTACAAAAAATCAGCTCAATCGAATGCAAGACTAATCGATACACAACAGTGAGTGAACTGCACCTCTCACCGTAAAAGGATACCTGATGGTAATTATAAATTGCTTTTTTAGTACTTACCTTCTTCAAAATTATCTGGAATGCATGGACATTTGTTTCGATAGTTCGATTAACATATTTTAAGCTTCCTATTAACGCTTTTCGTCAATTCCGTTATACCTAAAAAAAATAATGTTCAATTTAATGTACTTCATTGTTTTTTTTTAAGGTAGCAAGCAAAATTTTTATAAACTGTATACTGTATCATATATGATATAGGTAATACAAAATTTGTTTCCAATTCCCAGCTTCGTACGATAGTTCAGTTTCCTCTAAATTGTGAATTGGCCATGCTGTTCTAAGACAAAATCCGCTGGTTATTAACATCAGCATTCGATTATGGTGCGATTCGCACAATTTGACAAGACCAGGACTCAATAAACGAAAAACAGATCAAGCTCCAACTTTTGTTTCCTCGGAGCTAGGGATTACAGAATAATGACATGTCATTATGACATGTCAATAAACCGATGCCTACTGGGTTCGAAAATCACTAGAAAATTCATCATCACATGAAATGGTTATACGATGACCAACAAAAACATTGATCAACTTTCAAATGCGAAAAGATTCTTGAATTCACGCCTATACATTCAATATTTTCATTTGCTTCTATTGGATTTAATTAGGAGACACTCAATAATTAAGATAGTCATAAAGGTAAGCTACATAGTGTTTTTTCATAAAAGTGGTAGATGAGTTCTCACAAAGGGTCGAAGCGCTTCTTGGGTGCCGACTCAATTTCCGGCTAGCAAATAATCAAGTATTAAATGTCAAGTTAATTGGTGCAAATAAAACTGAGCCATAGCGATGGAAATTGGGAATTCCGTCGGCGCCCAAGTAGTGCTTCACCTTATATCTTATCTGCGTAAGACCAAAAGGCTCCCAAAAATCAATGGGAAACTGGAATTTAAATTCTGTCCCAGGCTAATGCACATGTATAATGTTATCCATTTATCTATTTGATTTTGGTATCTGTATAAACGGTACTATTGTTATTAGGATTATTTCAGACTAAGGGACCATAATACATTTTAGATCACCAAGTCTTCTAATGGAGCAGTCCCTTCCACAAATCTTGTTCGTCCACTGGTGCACAAATAAAACATAAATTCCAAAACATTCAATTTATTTCATCTTTCATCCTTAAAGGGCGATACGGTCAAAATTTGGTCAATATCAACTTGACGTATTTCTTTCAATTTTGCATTTAAAAAACCTGAACACCCCTCATTTTGAAGGTGTGTGTGTGTAGAATGTTGCTCCTATTTTGATTTTGGAATTCACTCTTCAGTTGTCAAAATGCCGTCCAAGCAAGAAGAGCAGCGTATCAAAATTTTGCTCGCGCATCGCGAAAATCCGAGCTACTCGCACGCAAAGTTGGCAAAATCGCTAAAAGTTGCCAAATCAACCGTTACAAATGTAATTAAAGTGTTTGGGGAACGTTTGTCGACAGCCAGGAAGTCTGGATAGGGGGGAAATCGAAAACCGGAAGCCGCTGAGACGACAAAGAGAGTTACCGGTAGTTTCAAGCGAAACCCTAACCTATCTCTCCGAGATGCCGCAAATAAGCTGGGTTTATCGTCTACAAACGTGCATCGAGCCAAAAAACGAGCCGGACTATCGACTTACAAGAAGGTAGTGACTCCAAATCGCGATGATAAACAAAATACGACGGCCAAAGCGCGATCCCGGAGGCTGTACACGACGATGCTGACGAAGTTTGACTGCGTGGTAATGGACGACGAAACCTACGTCAAAGCCGACTACAAGCAGCTTCCGGGACAGGAGTTTTATACGGCAAAAGGAAGGGGAAAGGTAGCAGATATTTTCAAGCACACGAAACTGTCATAGTTCGCAAAGAAATATCTGGTTTGGCAAGCCATCTGTACCTGTGGCTTGAAAAGCAGCATTTTCATAGCTTTCGGGACTGTCAACCAAGAAATTTACGCGAAAGAGTGTTTGAATAAACGTCTGCTGCCTTTCCTGAAGAAACACGGTTGTTCCGTACTGTTTTGGCCGGATTTGGCATCTTGCCATTACGGTAAAAAGGCCATGGAGTGGTACGCCGCCAACAACGTGCAGGTGGTTCCCAAGGACAAGAACCCTCCCAACACGCCAGAGCTCCGCCCAATTGAGAAATACTGGGCTATTGTCAAGCGGAACCTAAAGAAGACCAAAAAAACTGCTAAGGACGAGCAGCAGTTCAAGGCAAACTGGCTTTCTGTGGCGAAGAAGGTGGACAAGGTGGCAGTACAAAATCTGATGGCAGGGGTCAAGCGTAAGGCCCGGCAATTCGGATTTGGAAAAGCGGAAGCCTAACTGAATATTTTTCCTGAATTTAATACTAATTGAACTTGAAAAAGAAATTTAATTTGATTTTTTAAATAAACGATTTCACCGATTCACACGCGTTTTCCCTTGACCAAACTTTGACCGTATCACCCTTTAGACTCACAGCGGGCCTACCACCAAATCGAGGACCTCCCAAAAACTGCGATCACCACGCCTTTCTAGCTGTTCGAATTCAAATTCATATATCTTCGGACTCCGCAACGCAGGACAAACTTTGCAGATGCATCTTCATGGTGATCTCGATTTCATTTTCCCATACGTCGATTACCTTTGCATTGCATCTGACATCATCGAACAACACAAGGAGCATCTTCGTCTGGTATTCGCTCGGTTGAGCGAAAATGGACTCATCATCAATGGCGGCAAATGTCATATCGGCCAATTCCTCGGCGTGGGTGGGACACTTGGCATATGGTTCTTTGGTATAGGGATATCTGGCCGAATGAACGTTTGACCGAATCTTGTCTATCAGCATATATGTAAGAAAAGGAAATAAGAATTAAAAAAAAAAATCTCAAACGCATTAGGTTGCATCCCGATGTAATGAAATATTCTAGACTTATTACACCTTGAGTTTATCAATATGGGTGCACATTTGCAGTAATAAACATTCTGATTTTGTTTCAACTACATCGATCAACTAAAAACCGAAATTTTTGTGTTCAAAAAGGCAAAATTGGTATTCGGTCATTTGACCATATACGTGAGAAGTATGAATATGTTTTGAAAAAATCTTAGACTCCTGGTTTAAGGTGGAAAAATGAGTTATGTTAATATTTGCACTTTTGAGACGTTTTTTTTTACATCAAAAGGACCCTAAAATTACTTGGTATGCCTTTTCACATTAAAAACTGAGTTTCAAATTTGGACTATTTAAAATGAGTTATTCATCCTTTCAAACAATATTTACAATAAACTTTCTCAGAAAAATCTAGCTTCAAAATGACTGACGACTATCAAAAATTGTTAATAAGTAATGTGATCACACTAAAGCAAAACTTAATCCAATACAAATGGGACGAGTATGTGAGAGTTTCTTAATTTAAACAAACAATACACATAAATATATAATTAACTATTTCATTTAAACATCACGATTAGAGCCATCATAAAATTCATATCTGCCATGCATTAGACAAAACGAGAAATATTACTTCTGCACATCATCTTGCGCATAGTAAACTGAAAGAGATTTCAGCTCTGGTTAATAACGACTGAAAGAAGGTCCTTTGATGCGCATCAAAAACTCGAACCAATCATCACAACCCCGGTATCCGTTGACCCAAAAAAGGTTGTTAGCATAACGAAATGTCAGAGATACGATTTGGCTGGACTACAAACATCTTGAATTGTGAAAAGAATATGTCGAATATTCATTTTCCCGGTATATTTTTGAGAGTTGCTCTAGTGGATTATTCATTTCTTTAATGTCATGGGAATTCCATATGTTGAGATCTAACACTACGTCAACAGTCCATAGTTACCAGAGAAACATTTTGCTGTTTGATATGAAGTAGACTTTTGAACGATCGAAAATGTTCGTGCTAAGAGTGCCATGCTTTTGCAAACCAAGATTCTGTTACTGTAATTTAATTATTTCATAGGTCGGTTGTGTTCTTGCAATCGTAATCAAAATGACAAGTATTGAAGCAGGTTCACATTCCCGTGAGTCAGGCCAGGTTCAAATTTTGCAATTTTCTAAAGGAAAAGATATGCTAGAGGTTGGAGGATATTTGTATTATCTGAATCGAAAGTGAGGTGAATGATAAATATCTAGTTGGTTATTAACAAATAACATAACAATTGATTAGGTTTTGAGAGTGCGTGAACGGCGCAAGGCTTGCCCAAATTCGATACGTTTGCGTTCTGTTGACGTAAATTTGACAAAAAATCTACGGGAAAACTGTCAAATTTTCGCCAACGCCTCCTTAAATTGATACGTTGTGGGCCAAAATATTGACAAAACCGAAAAGCAAAAGCAAATTGAAAATAATGAGTTTGATGGTGCGTATATTATGACAAATCATTTTTTTCATACTGTTTGAATTATGAAATAAAGTAAAACCATCGATACTTGTTTTGAGTATAACTCCCCAGCAGACGGTCGTGGATGGAAAAACTTACCACAACTTGAAAGCTCTTTTGATGTACTTAAAGATTCAACTTACTCTTTCTGCTCCTATTCGCTCCTGAGTATTGTACAGACCACAGATGGAAAATGTACTTTTTTTTTTTTTGCAAAACAGTCACCTGCTGCAAAATTTGAGGCCCGCGCACCACCAACAGTTTATGTTTACAGTTCTAGCGAACGCAAAGTTTGGAAAACAGAGAGACAAAGTGTTTTCCCTATTTCTGTAGACGATTTCAAAACAGTTTAGTAATTGTATGTGACTGTATTTGATAGCTTGATTAAAATCGCACTTATTTGGTAATTTTTGATTATGAGTTGTTAGTATCCATTCTTATGATTTGATTCCATTTAATAAACATCATAGTATGCAGTAAAGGGTGATACGGTCAAAATTTGGTCAAGGGAAAACGCGTGTAAATCGGTGAAATCGTTTATTTAAAAAATCAAATTATATTTCTTTTTCAAGTTCAATTAGTATAAAATTCAGGAAAAATATTCAGTTAGGCTTCCGCTTTTCCAAATCCGAATTGGCGGGCCTCCACCTTCTTCGCCGCAGAAAGCCAGTTTGCCTTGAACTGCTGCTCGTCCTTAGCAGTTTTTTTGGTCTTCTTTAGGTTCCGCTTGACAATAGCCCAGTATTTCTCAATTGGGCGGAGCTCTGGCGTGTTGGGAGGGTTCTTGTCCTTGGGAACCACCTGCACGTTGTTGGCGGCGTACCACTCCATGGCCTTTTTACCGTAATGGCAAGATGCCAAATCTGGCCAAAACAGTACGGAACAACCGTGTTTCTTCAGGAAAGGCAGCAGACGTTTATTCAAACACTCTTTCACGTAAATTTCTTGGTTGACAGTCCCGGAAGCTATGAAAATGCTGCTTTTCAAGCCACAGGTACAGATGGCTTGTCAAACCAGATATTTCTTTGCGAACTTTGACAGTTTCGTGTGCTTGAAAATATCTGCTACCTTTCCCCTTCCTTTTGCCGTATAAAACTCCTGTCCCGAAAGCTGCTTGTAGTCGGCTTTGACGTAGGTTTCGTCGTCCATTACCACGCAGTCAAACTTCGTCAGCATCGTCGTGTACAGCCTCCGGGATCGCGCTTTGGCCGTCGTATTTTGTTTATCATCGCGATTTGGAGTCACTACCTTCTTGTAAGTCGATAGTCCGGCTCGTTTTTTGGCTCGATGCACGGTTGTAGACGATACACCCAGCTTATTTGCGGCATCTCGGAGAGATAGGTTAGGGTTTCGCTTGAAACTACCGGCAACTCTCTTTGTCGTCTCAGCGGCTTCCGGTTTTCGATTTCCCCCGATCCAGACTTCCTGGCTGTCGACAAACGTTCCCCAAACACTTTAATTACATTTGTAACGGTTGATTTGGCAACTTTTAGCGATTTTGCCAACTTTGCGTGCGAGTAGCTCGGATTTTCGCGATGCGCGAGCAAAATTTTGATACGCTGCTCTTCTTGCTTGGACGGCATTTTGACAACTGAAGAGTGAATTCCAAAATCAAAATAGGAGCAACATTCTACACACACACACCTTCAAAATGAGGGGTGTTCAGGTTTTTTAAATGCAAAATTGAAAGAAATACGTCAAGTTGATATTGACCAAATTTTGACCGTATCGCCCTTTAATAAGCCAGTCATCAACAAAATTCTATTCGACATAAATCTAAGTTGCTATATTTTTAAAACCATCGGCTGGTGGCAACTGAAATGTTTCGTCGCCTGGAGAAAACGGTACAGAAATGTCATATGAGATTTTCTCCCATGACAATTCGCTTTTGTTTGTGTTCGATTTGGTCGTAATAAAAAAAATTTCAAATGTCAAAATGTAAATATCAAAATACAGTACATTTACCACGTCGAAAAAAGTACAAAAAAATAACGGAAAAATATTCAGTAACTCATCCCACTGAAATAATGCAGATTCAGTATGTTCTAAAGAGTTGTGTATTTTTATATTACACTAGCTGAACCCGGTGAAAGAAAATTTAATAAAACTGGCGCGTTTAAGGTTGTTTTACGGAATGAGTTTTTTCTTGGCTAATAAGTGATTCAAACTTCTATCTGAACATGCTTTTTACTCAAGAAATACACATTTTGTGTTGTAGCTGCCATGATAATTCGCATGTTTGGTTGAAATTGGTGTTGTATGATTTATATGAGAGCCCCCCTTCCAGAAGAGGGAGGGGTCTCGAACTACTATACAAACATTTCTTGCTTTAAAAAACCCCCACATGCCAAACATGGTTCCATTTGCTTGATTGTTTCATTTGTATCAGAGACCTCCTCCTCCTCCTTTTTCGGGTCCGACAGACAGACAGACAGACAGACAGACAGACAGACAGACAGACAGACAGACAGACAGACAGACAGACAGACAGACAGACAGACAGACAGACAGACAGACAGACAGACAGACAGACAGACAGACAGACAGACAGACAGACAGACAGACAGACAGACAGACAGACAGACAGACAGACAGACAGACAGACAGACAGACAGACAGACAGACAGACAGACAGACAGACAGACAGACAGACAGACAGACAGACAGACAGACAGACAGACAGACAGACAGACAGACAGACAGACAGACAGACAGACAGACAGACAGACAGACAGACAGACAGACAGACAGACAGACAGACAGACAGACAGACAGACAGACAGACAGACAGACAGACAGACAGACAGACAGACAGACAGACAGACAGACAGACAGACAGACAGACAGACAGACAGACAGACAGACAGACAGACAGACAGACAGACAGACAGACAGACAGACAGACAGACAGACAGACAGACAGACAGACAGACATACAGACAGACAGACAGACAGACAGACAGACAGACAGACAGACAGACAGACAGACAGACAGACAGACAGACAGACAGACAGACAGACAGACAGACAGACAGACAGACAGACAGACAGACAGACAGACAGACAGACAGACAGACAGACAGACAGACAGACAGACAGACAGACAGACAGACAGACAGACAGACAGACAGACAGACAGACAGACAGACAGACAGACAGACAGACAGACAGACAGACAGACAGACAGACAGACAGACAGACAGACAGACAGACAGACAGACAGACAGACAGACAGACAGACAGACAGACAGACAGACAGACAGACAGACAGACAGACAGACAGACAGAGAGAGAGAGAGACAGACAGACAGAGAGAGAGAGAGAGAGACAGACAGACAGACAGACAGACAGACAGACAGACAGACAGACAGATTCTTCGGCAAAATCTCAAGCAAACAGTAGACGTCATCAATCAACGTCATCAAGAACAAGATGGCATCCAACCAACTAATCTAAGCCAGCAAAATTCCTGCAGAAAAAACTCAGCACCTATTGCCACGTTTTTGTGAAGATCAAAGCAGTTAAACCACCACTATCGCAACCATACAACGGACCGTTCCAAGTACTTCGTCGGAAGAACACAATTTTCATCATCGACAAAAAAGAGCAGAAATCACCGATTTTCATCGACCGTCCGAAAGCAGCCTTCATCGATCCATCGATGCCGACGAACCATCACCGATCTCGCGATCTTCGAACCCTTCACTGTTACCGGTCACTCGATCGAACTTTCATGTATAATGATCAACACTACTCTACTGTAAAACCATTGGGATATTATTTGTAGATATTGTATATAGTATTAAAACAGCCATCAGTTGAACCATGTTAACCGCAAGATCCCTCAAATAAGGAATTAAATAAGTCCAGCAAGCGTCTTTCTGCGATATCTAGGAGATTTTTCAACAGATTGCATTTTATCATATCGCATCCAGGTGTGGAGTTGTTTGATTAAAGAACAGCCATAAAAAAATCCTACATTGTTAATGGTCTGTCCAGAGAGCCACCGTTTGGAGACGTTTATCGAAAAACATGTTTTGCTGGACAGACTTTATCCGCAAAATTGAATATCCATTGGTTGGAGTATTCATCACCTCACTCTCATTAGATACGAGAATACGCAAGTTGCGAGCTATCCTCCAAAAACCGGTCATTGAGGTTTCATGTGAGACTCCCTCGACAAAATTTCACCAATAACCGCGTTTTTTTGCTTTAACAACCCTATATTTTGATTTTTTTTTTCACCGAGAATAGCTGAATATTTCGCTGAAAGTCAGCAAATAATAAATAAATTACCGAAAATCAGCTAACAAATGAAAATTTTAACGAAAATTAGCTAACAAACAAAAATTTGACAGAAATATCAGCAAATCAACACTCGAGTTGATCGACTGTTGGAGATTTCGCCGTAGCTAATTGAGTGTGTAGTAGCATACTTGTTGCGATTCGGTTGACATATCATAAATATGACTTGCTTAGTCATATTCAAGTTACTACAACTAATAATGACCGTAGTGTGCTACTTGGGAAGTTGTTTTACCTGTGTTTCAAGCTTTGAATATTCCTCGAAATAAATATGTGGAAGTCATGTGTCTACGAAAATCTTTGAAAGCATCACATTTTTGTAAATACAATTTTGTGCATTCATCGTCCTTGCCAGGTGTGGTCTTCTTTTGAAGAAAGTACCTCGAACTTGTCTGTTCTGTGCTTTGAATGAGCTTTTGTAGGTCAGATTGGTGAGAAATCGATATTCCTCTAACGGTGGAAGAGTATCGACGGATTCAGTATTCAATTCACCGTCGTTGCGTAGTCATGCCAATCGATATTTCCATCACCGTTATGTTCTAGTTTATTTCGATTCATAAAACACTGAAACACTTTATTCAAATTTTACCAAAACTAAAACAAAATAGAAAAGATGTCCATTTGTAGCCTATGCCTTTTTCTCTTTTTCGGATATCCATACAGTAGTCTTGAAATAAGAAACATGCATTAAATAAACTGAAAATGTCCATCTAACAAGAAAAAATGAGTAGATCCCAGAAAAACGATTGTCAAAGAAGCCTAATTCGGCGAAAAAGAGAAAACATAGGAAAATCAAGAAAAAGACGAAACACCCGAATGCCAACAAACTCAATAGTCGGTAAACCTCTCATCAAATGATTGTCCGCCTAGACACGGCATCGATTTATCTAAAAGATCTTCAGCTGAAGTATAGAAACACTGCCTCGTCGATGCGCCTTTCTCCTCAAAAGAAACAGCAATGGACGAGGAAAAGAAAGTTGGGTTTAGTTTCTGTTTACAATTTCCTGCTTACCAGGTTTCAATACCTACGATTGCGGACAGGCTCCGCGGATAGTGCAAAGCCAAACAACCAGCCGAGCAAGGAAAACACAAACAAATGTAAATGAGCTATGCTAACACAATTTGGATGTGCAAATATTGGCAATGCGATTGATTGAAACGGTACAGTGGCATCAACAGCAGCAGCTATCTATGTTTGCACATAGATTCTGCGAAGTATCCCACCTCTACCCAGGTTTACGTCAGCAAACTACAAACGGTGCGATCGTTTTCGTTGAGAATGCAACATTTTCTGATGAACGAAAACACGATTCGGGCACGAGAACGTGCAGTAGCAAATGTTTGAAAATTTACTCGATAAGTAAGAATGGTACAAACAATTGAATAGCCAATCGTGATAGTAAGTGGATTATCGAAGTTTCAGTTCTTCGCCATCCTCGGATCTCATTACTGCCGTCATATTTGAAAATTTCCATAATTAACAAACAGCAGACGTTTCTCTCGCCCACTATCATCTGCCATTGATTGTGATAGATGACTGGAAAGCACAATAAACTCAATCACCCAACCCCAATCCCTCGTTCGTTTCTTTAAACGACCCAATCAATAGCATTCGCTTTTCGCGCAGAAAACAAAGATCAATTTCAGTTCCGGCTTTATTTATCCCGAAGCAGCCCAACCCCCTTTCGCACCACTCAACCAAATTCAATCCGGTTCTTTTTGCAAAGTGATTAAAAATTCAATTAATTTCCAACAGCAGATTGCATTAACAATTCACTGGAGCTCCGCTGGCACACGTCCCTTCATCAGATTACGACTATTTGCTTTGATTGGAAAGGTGGTTCTCGGAATCGATGTTTGTGAGATCAGTTGCAGTTTTTGGATGTGTGTGTGTGTGCCATCTTTCTGTCGATCGTCGCGATTTAATTTAATTGCATTATCAAACCGGCCATTAGGCTGAAGGACGGTAAGCCGAAATAGGTTTGGCTTTTGGGTGGCATCCCGAGAAGAGTTCGCGATCAAACAGAAAATCAAGTATGAGTTTATTGATAATGATAAATTAGTGTCCATAAAAACTTCTTCAAAGTACTCAGCCTGTAAAACGCGTGTTAATTTGAAATTGACTTTGTTCGTTCTTGGTACTGTATTGATTAATTCTTATGATTAATGTTTCATTCGAAGGGTATATTTAACATATTTCATGATTAGGATACATGGCCCAGGAGCCAAGCGGGTTTAATAACCGTTTTTTCTTTTAAAGTTTGAGTGATATTAAAGTCAAGCGTACTTTTGGTCCTTTCAAGCAGTGCAAAGGCTTATACACTATTATTGGCATTGAAAAACTAATGTGCACTAGAAAGGCGATTAAATGGTAATAAACATCTTATATATAACTGCTTTGATAGTGGCGGTGTGTTCCTAAAGTTGAGTATGAATTTTTTCATAATTTTTTTTTTATTAATCATTTTTTTGTACAGGCTCAATCGAATCAACTTTACAGAGCCAAGTTTTCATATTTTTTTACATCATTTATCTTAAAACTAAAGTTAGGAGGATAGAGCCGATTACTCGCGGCCGTCTCGAGGTTAATAGGAATTACAAATTACGGATGGGAATTTAAAGTATGGTTTATATAACACATTAATTTTAAATTCTAAATTGTCTTAACACTCATAACTATACAATGAATGGATTTCTTTTAACTTGAACATTTTTTGAAAAAGAAAAAAAAAACACAAAAAAACTTAAAGTAAACATACAGGTTAAACTAACTACAATCTAATGCTAATGTTAGTCAAAAACACATAAATCAATTGCATATACTCCAAATCACGCAAAGCCAAAATATCTCAAATTGGCACATTGGATTGTCTACCTCGAGCCCGAAGGGAATCATTAAGCTCCGATCTGACTCCACGATGCTCAACACAAGACCAAATAACGTGATCTGCGTCCTGATAGCCTTGTCCACACTCACGGAGATTGCTGTCGCTCATCCCAACCCGGTATTAATGAGCGTTCAAAGAATAATGATTGGACATGAGGCGAGACATGACACGAATGAAGTCTCGACCCACATCCATCCCCCTGAACCAGGATTTCTTCGACACCTTTGGGATGATAGAATCTTGCCATCGCCCCAAATCTCCATTACTCCATTTATACTGCCAGCTGACGAGTGACTGTTGACGAAAAATAGTAAAAAATTCATTGAAGGCGATTTGTCGATCATAAATATCGCCTTCTATAGCGCCCACCTTTGCAAGCGAGTCCGCTTTCTCATTGCCCAGAATTGAACAATGAGAATGGACCCATACAAAGGTGGTGTTAAAATAACGCGAAGATAAAGCACTTAGAAGCTCCTGTATTTTCATAAGAAAATACGAGGGGTGCTTTACCGGCCTCAAAGAGCGAATAGCCTCTATAGAACTGGAGACTATCCGTAAAAATGAAGTACTGATCCGGTGTTAGTGAGGGCAACGATTTCTAGCGTAAAGTGTATTGCCGCTAATTCGGCGACATATACGGAACAAGGAGCTTGAAGTTTACGATTGGCGCTATAAATTTCATTGTATATACCAAAGCCTGCTGACTCCCTCTATCAATGATCCGTCAGTGAAGAACGATTTAGTGGAATTGACTTGGCACAAACTTTGCAGAAAAGGCCACAGGAGCAATCATAGGACGATGATGCCTTGGAATTCCACGAAGCTCTTGCTTCATGGATAAATCAAAATGAACCGAACTGCCGAAGTCGGAGAAGCAAACACGATTGGGAATATTCGGCGAAGGGCTGTTATGTAGGGGTTATGTATGTATTCGGCGAAGGAGTGTTATGTACCAATGGTACAAAGTCATGAAGCGAGTTTGAGGATTCAACTCGAGAAGCTTCTCAAAGTTTTCGATTACCTGGGGGTTCATAACTTCATGAATTTTTTCATAGTTGTGGTGTATAATTTTCGAAATTACTTGAAAGTGCAGCCAACAAAATGTGTTGCCCCCCCTTTCCCTCCTCCCCCCCCGCCCCCCACCCCCCCCCTCTCCTCATCCACCCCCCCCACCCAAAACCCCCTTCCCTCCCACCCCCCCTACCCCCCCCCCCCCCCCCCCACTCCCCCCCACCCGTAACGCTGGCAGATCACCTTTTTGTGGTGCGTTACGGGTGTTAGATCTACCACCGAACCCTAGTCTGAATTAATTCAAACTAGGGAACATATTTGTTTTTGTAGTCAAAGGAACATATATTAGCTCTATTATTACATTATATGTGTTGGGAAAAGCCACAATACTCGGATTGATCCTCTGAGGATGAACTTGGAATAAGGAAAACATGGTTAGTCTTCATTTATGTGAATTTTCATTTTCTATTTGATGTTCTATAGTTTGAATTGGTTATGACTAGGGTTCTGGTGCATGGTCAGTATCGGAGTCATTGTTTGTTTTCTTTGCAATGAACCCGGTTTTGACTGATAAAGGGGCGCGCCTTTGAAGAGTGCTCTCACTCTTCAATAGGTTTAAATAGCGGAAACTTTCCATAATACACGTTTCCTTGCCAACAAAACAAACAATGACAACTGTAACAACACCGAATACTTAATCATTTCTCAATAGTTATGAAGTAACTGACATGCACGAAACGAAGGATATGAGATAAACTACAATAGATCAAATTACTGGTCGCAGTGGTTTATGTTCCAAACAGAGGAAAACTCCCCAAAGCGCATGGAGACTCTCCGCCTCCATTGTCCATGTTTCGTGCCCGTAGAGAAAACCGGTCGAATCAATTTCTTGTAGATGGTAAACAC